>VZTI01004262.1:436272-447724 GCA_013397865.1 Struthidea cinerea
CCCCCCCCGCATAATTTTTAACCATTGTTTCCAGTGCCCTTCTCCCTGGACTATGCCCAGCCACAGTGGCCTGGGTTTGTAATTATGGCAAAAACTTGTCTCATGACTAGGCGATGACTAGAGATAATTCCCCAGAAGAAACACCTACAGAAGAATGCCATTTCTGCACTTTTCCTCTCCTTTTGCTTGGATTCATCAGGCTGCTGCTCATCCATTGCTTATTATTTTTAACCCTTCAGCTGTATCTTTTCTTTTGAAATGAAATAATTTTAACTATTAGAGTACATTTAAAATATGAAAACTGCTGTGTTTACCATAATACTCCCTACAGTCCTAAAGTGACTATAATTCACGAATTAATATCAATCTACTTGCTTATCTCTGAGTTTGTCAGTAAAAACAGTATGTGGGTCTGACTCATTCTATATGAACAATGAAAATACCTGAACCTCTTCCAGCAGAATGGCAGGAGGTGTTGTGCTTCTGTGTGATTTTAGATTAAGATGCACCTCCACTGGAGAGGAAATGCAAAGTCCTGCACTCAGCAGGAAAAATTGCTGGAACTCCATCTTTTCTTTTGGGTCAGTTTGCTTCATAGCTTAGTGTCTCAATGGTAAATCTGGATGATGGCATTTTTCATGGTCAATATTAAAGATCTAGGGAGTTAATTCTCAAATATTCATGACATAATCTGGATATAATTAGAACAAGACTAACACATTTTCACGAAAACACAACAGGCATTTTAATTCTTCTTTTCTTTTCTTTTCTTTTCTTTTCTTTTCTTTTCTTTTCTTTTCTTTTCTTTTCTTTTCTTTTCTTTTTTCTTCTTTTCTTTTCTTTTCTTTTCTTTTCTTTTCTTTTCTTTTCTTTTCTTTTCTTTTCTTCTCTTTTCTTTTCTTTTCTTCTCTTTTCTTCTCTTTTCTTTTCTTTTCTTTTCTTTTCTTTTCTTTTCTTTTCTTTTCTTTTCTTTTCTTTTCTTCTCTTCTCTTTTCTTTTCTTCTCTTTTCTTTTCTTTTCTTCTCTTCTCTTCTCTTCTCTTCTCTTCTCTTCTCTTCTCTTCTCTTCTCTTTCAGTTGTCTGCATTAGAGGAGAAAATAACTTAGGTACAGTGAAAACTCGACTATGGCATTTTCTGGCACAAGTCATGCACCTCCTTGGGGTGAAAAGCTTTTCACATCACAAGACACATGTTTGACACTGACTTATCATTTCCAGGTTAGGGACATGAGTTCCTTAACATGCTACAGACCATCCATCATTTCAACCTGTGCCACTCTTGTTTTTAAGCTAACTTTTTAGTGCTAGTGAATTTGATTTAGAGATGTCAGTAAAGGAGTGACACGGCTTCCTCTAGTATGGCAAGTGCTGTATTTCAGTATGCTGTGCACTCTCCGATTCACTGTGGCCTCACCCCGCAGTGTGAACACAGAGGTTCCTACCATGTGCCAGTTTTTGTGTGTGTGTTTGTGTGCATGTGCACATGTCAGGCAACCTGGGCCACAGTATCACGCCTGAGTCTGTGAGGCAGCTGATGCATGAGCCGAAGGTGAAAAAAATGCTATTGCTCCAGTTAGGAAGCAGCGACCATAAGTCACCCTTAGGCATTCTCGTCTGGGGAGAAGGGAGAATGACACTGTAGCTGTGGAAAAACCAATTCTCCTTGAGCTGTAAGAGCAGAACAGCTAAGGTGTCCTCTGGGGAATCCTCAACAAATTCAATGGGTACTTTCAGCTGGCTTTCAAGTGACTCTGTGTAGCTGCTTAGTTGTAGCTACTCTGTGGGACTGAAACCAAACTGTGCACGTGTGTGTGGGGGGAGTGTAGTTTCTATTCACAGCAAAATTAGCAGTTCCACAAGATAAACAAGGATTAACTTTTCACCTTTTTTTTTTAGCTTGGGAAAAAGACAGCTTTACATTTTTTTGGTGGGGGGAGGGTGGAAAGGCAACAGTACCAGAAGGATCCTGTCTCTGCTGGCTTCACCTCTGCACAGTGCCCACACATGCAATTTGAAGCACATTGATGTCGTGGGTATACCCCTAAGAGACGTAACTGAGGTATTCTGAAGCAGTCATTAACACTTTGGACTCTGAGTGTATCCATAGATCCACAGGGGACAAATGGGAGTCAGGAATATTTCAGTCAGCCTAAGAGGGTTTAATGTAAAAGGATATTTTAAGTACTGGTATACACCTAACTAGTGTCAGATATTACCCGTAGTATTGCATCAGTGACCTTAATCCTAGTAGCTGCTAACAAAAAATCTCCTTCTCCTTGGTGGTGTTGAACCCAGGTGTGCTGCACCATACAGGGGTGCCTGGAACAGCTCAATGGTGTTGAGCCATGAGCAAGTGAGCAAGAAACCAAGGGGATCACCTGGTAAGGGGGAGCCTATTTATCCTGCTGAGTTGTGATAATATGGCTGGAACTTGTAGTTCTCTCTTCTTCTCCTTCCAGCCAGCAATGCTTCTTGTGCACCAGCTGCCATCTGTGGTATAAAGGGGAGCCACTGGGCTCTCCAATGGTTATACTGATGCTTAGTCTCAGACTGAGTCCAGGATCAGGTCAAGGCTGCTTCAGGGACCCAGGATGCATAATTTCTGGCTCCCACACAGCCTTCACCTGCAAAGCTCTGAGCAGAGTCCAAAATATATTTTGCATACAAATTAATGAGATACATTTATAGCACCCCTTAGGCAGCTTTATTCTGTTAGTGCTTACCTTTATTACTGTGTAACATACTCAGCTCTCATTGTCATAAATTGTGCTCTACTTTTGAAGGGGGAGAATAATTCCATATAAAAGATAAATAAATATGAGGAACAAAATGTTGTCAATTCCTATGTGGTTACCAAAAAAATGGCAAAGTCATCCCATACATAAGTAAAACCTCGGTTCCTGACACCTTGTAATTCGAATCTTCCATCCAACTTTGACATGCCCAAAGTCAGCATACTTGGGAACATCCATGTGCCTCACATGTGCATGAGGTAGTAGGACAGGGCATGGACTCCATTTAGGGGCTTCCACAGACTTAGAAGCTTCAGGGAATGGTGCTGTTGCGGCCTTGAAGTCATCTGTACAAGCGAAGTAAAGTTTTGTCTTCAGCAATATCCAGATGATTCCAAAGATAGGTAGCAGAGTTAAAAATGAGCGAAAAAATAGCTTTCCTCTGCACTTGGCCAACTTAACCTGTGGGTTTCTGCTCTGTGATATGAAAGTGTCCACGGTGTTGGCAGGATATTTGCAGTGTTTGCTTTTGTGCGTTTTCATACACACGTATTTAATAGCCAAGGGCCACTGGTTCTCACTGTGCCCTGGCCAGTGAGGTATCGCTCTGCCTGTCTTGACTTCAATTTGTACTGGACTAAGTGATGGCAGAAGCACTGCTCTGCCGCCTCGCCAGCCCCTTACCCGTCTCCACGAAATCACAAGTTGCGTCCCAGCAGATTAAGGTAAATTTCAATCAACAGCACTTTAAATGAGTAAATTGGACAATGAACTGCAACATCTGAGGGAGGGTGAACACAGGCATTTTGCTGCTTCTGAGGTTTCCTCCAGGTGGGGAGAGGGGCAGGGCACCTGGGGGTAGCCTTCTTCCTTACCCCAATGTGATTCACCGGGGCTCGTGAGTCACAGCCATTAGACATCAGGGGAACATGTCTGAAGAGGTATTATTCAACGTGAGTGAAGGTTGCAAAATTGGATTCTATTGTAGGAAAGCTTTTAAGTTATATTAGCCTATGTCTGCGAAGCATTTGTAAAAATTTCACTTTCTCTAAAAAAATACTATTTGATCTAATTTTTTACAAATACACAGAAAATATGAACCACCCGGATTTTACAGGAGTTCTTCCAACACCCAATTTTTAGCACAAGCTCCCTCATTCCATGGAAGTTTCCCTGTACTTTGCAACAGTACAAATTGCAGTGTTGGATATGGATGCTGGAGGTGACCCACACACTACTGGGGACCCAGGCATTTCTGGGCTGTGTCATGGAGACCCCTGCTCTCTGCAGGCAGAGCTGCTGGCCTTTGGACATTCATAGTGGTTAGTAGTGAATGCTTTGAAATGCTTCATCGAACTAAATATATTTGTTAGACAGTTTAGTCTTTTATTATAGTCTTGCCATGCTCGACACGGGTTCTGCACTGTCTCCAGATATTACACTCTCCTTTCCAGTCCCACAAATGTTTAATGATACTTGGACAAAGTATCACAGAAAATAGCCCAGTGCAGAATAGGTAGTCCTGTATTTAAAAAAAAAATGGTATGCTATATCTTGGGATATAGCATAGCATTAAAAAAAAAAATTAAATTCTGTATTTCCTTACAGACTCACTATTGTCTACCATTCATTACTAACTGCATTTTTGAGTAATGGAATAATTCCTTACATGTGAGGATCAATGTACGGTATTATGGCATAATCAGGTAGGATGTATTTCAGCAGATCTTTGAGTAAATGAAATATTGCAATTCGGAGGTTATCTGGAGGATCAAATCCCCAGTTAGAAAGCTATATTGTTGCCTTCATTTTCCTTTCCCAACCCCATGAAGGCTTAATTGGCAGCTAGCTTACATTGTGATCTTCTAGCTTCTTAGAATTTTCTTTTTTTGTTACAGATTTTTTTTTAATGAGCATTTTCTCAAGGGAATTAATTATTACTTTGACTGGTATATTCATATATTTCTATCAAGAAGTTTTATAAATTACTAAACTCTTGACACAGTATGCAACTGTAAAAATCACAGAGAATCTGCAGTTCTTTCTAATTCCATTAAATATTTTTTTTTAATCTGAAGTTTATTCTCCTCTTTGTTAAATGGCAACATTCAGTCAATTTCAACTAATGTCTAATGTGCATGTGCTGTGACACTGCTACAGGTTTACCAAAGCTGCCCTGTAAAAATGAATACGTCATGGAGTTAAATGAGCTCAAATGAATGAAGAGTTTCATCACTGCATGGGCATCATTTCTGCAGAGAGAATGCTCACTACAGACTTGGTTTTTTCTACTTTGTTTACATTTTATGCAGAGCTTTTAGAAGCATGCTTACTGTGAGGTAGGCTGGGGGAAAACGAAGTTTCTGTACCAGTCACCAGATTAAGAGGGGGATGTGTCCCAGGGCCTCAACTCTGTCTTTAGACAAGCAAACTTCAGTTCAAGGACCAAGACAAGCCCAAAGGCTTTGGGAGTTACATAGCTGCAGACTCCTAAGGAACAAATTATTCCATAGCTGTGTTCCTCCAGAACCAAGAACAAGTGTAACAACAGCACATGCCTGTTTGAGTCCATTCTTGATCCACAGGGAAGATGCTCTTTACCCTTCCTAAGCCTTACAAAACCTCTCTTTTGCATCCTTTTTCTTTGACTCCTTGCTGCCATTGCCTATAATTCATAGCCTTTCTTTTTCTCCTGCATGGAAGCAACTGTCACAAATGACTTTGGGTTTCAGCCGTATGCATCATCATTTGGTGCCTTTCCCAGCCAAGGTTCTGGGACAGGAGTCTTCCAAGCCCCGTGTTTGGTTTGGTTTTGCTTGCAGTAAGCTCTCTGTTGAGCTGGTCAGTACAAGGAGGAGCATGCGGATGTGGGTCCTGCCCACAGGACCTTTCCCACCAGTGTCCCTTCCATAGGGAGGCGTGAAAGTCTCCAGTGTGCATTAATGAGGAGGCACCTTGTTCCCTTCTACTTTCTCTCCTTTCCAACTGAACTGGCTTGCCAGAATTAAAGTTATCCTCGGTGTTCAAGTTACAACTTTCCTAACAAATGAAAACAGCAATTAAGGCTGCCACTTCATTCCTAAGTCACACCATTTTGTCTAATTGCAATATATATAATACATAAGATCATGCTGTGCTGGGGGATATATATGCAATAACCGAACACAGTGGCATGATTTAGGACAGACTGGCTTTGAATTTCTTTGTGTGAGCAGGTGGTGTTTCTACACTGCCTCAAATATATTCATCGTGACACTCTAAGGTCAAACTTACCCCTTCTGAGGGCTTGGCTTTATTACTAGCCCACAAACTTCACATGAGGCTCTCTTTCTAGGCTTTCCAGAAGGTATTCCCTGGTTTGCTCTCAGCTTGTCCGTCCAGTGGGTATTTACACAGGTCTTATGTTTTAAGGGACCTCCCAGGGCTACTTTAAGAAAATTGCAATAGGTAAACTAGTTCCTGCTAAGATGTTACTGTCCATCAGCTGAGAGGGGGTAGTCGTCAGTGTGCTCCTTGCCCACACCATCTGTCAAAGAATGTATTATCTTACACCCTCATATGCCTTACAATGGAATAAAGGCAAATATAATGCTCATAACACCCACTTCAAGGAAGGGAGAAAGTGCTTGCAGTAACTACATGCCCTATTTTAATATAATCTCAACAGTATGCAATCCTCTAGGAGAAAGGCACTGAGGTAAATGAAAGACGGGACAGGCTGCAAGGTGAGTTTGCCAAAGGCTGATCGTGGCAGAGTAACTGGATAGCTTTCTTCTCTGAGATAACAGATTTTCTTGACTAAAGAAATGCAGTAGGTCTCATCTCTATGGACTTGTGAAAAGTAGGTAATAAGGTGCCACATGGGAAATTATTAGTTAAGCTGAAGAAGATGGGAATTAGTTCAAAAAGTATAACGTGGATAAGAAACTAACTGAAGGGAGATGTCAACTGCTTGTGTTGAAAAGGGAGATTCAGTCCTGGAATGAGGTTACCTGTTGCCAGGATGTGGGCTTACAAGGTTACTAGGACCTAGCCTTTATTTGTGAGCTTCATTTTGAAACTGTGGTGCAAAAAGTAGGACTGCACTACAAAAAATTAAAATTGCTGGTCACAAAAGTCAGTGAGACATCATAAATGAAGAAAGACCTAGAAGAACAGAACCACACCCAAAGCGCAGAATTGCGTAGTTGGAGGTCAACATTGCACAAACATTTGCTTTTCAGCTAGAAATGGCATTGGAAAGACTAAGAAGTTCTTGTTGGTCCTGCTGTGGCTCTAAACTGGCAAAGGGATGGAGATGGTAGCCATAATGCCTACATGGATGATAGTTTCCACAGATGCACAGCAGTGCCAACAGTGCTATTAGGGCCCTCTTCCACATTCAGCAAGCAGCTCTGGGTCTCCCTGTGTCCAGGACCCGTCTCCTGAGAGAGTGGCACAGAAAGGCTACAAGGCATGCAGGGAAAAAAGAACCCATCCGGCTAAAGGGCCACACGAAAACATCACCTGTGCAGTCTAGTAAAACAGAGGCTGAAAGGAGAGCTAATTGTTCCCTGTAAAAACATCAAGGGGGTAAACCCTGGGCAAGAAAAAATAGGTTTTACACCTAAAGGACGACGTTGTTGTAAATATGAACATATATATATATCTATACACACAAACACACATATATATACATGCTGAATAAAACTAGGCTGAATATTAGAAGCAGATTCTAATCATGAAAGACTTGTGTTTCCAAAACAGTCTTCTATCCACAGTTATAAACCATACCTAATTTCTTTTAATAAGGAACCTGATCAATTTCTGAAATGGAACTACATGAAAATAATTGATTATAATTATTACAGGGGATAAGGCTTAGTGACCAAAGACATCTTTTCTAGTTCTCTGCTCCCATGAACTGATTTTTCTTGGTTTAAGATTTTATTATTCTAAGGGTGTTTGACAGGCTCAATAGAGAAATTATTTTTAAAATACATTACATTAGTAAATAAAAAAAAAAAGTATTAAAAATATATCCTGTTTTACCTACATGCTTGTTGGTGACGATTTGCTCCTTGCCATCTCTATGTAAAGTTACTTCTGTTAAGGGGATTCTTAGTCTTTTACCTCTGCCTTCAATGCCGCATTAAAAACTGAGGGCCCAAGGGGAATAATGTCATTCTGCTATGAAAAATATACTAAATAAGGGTGGAAATATTCATGGAGATAACTCTCCTAAATGCAGATACCATGGAAATATCTCCTTTTAACATTTGTGTCAAATGTTTCAAAGTTGGAGCAGTACAACTTCATGCCCATTTTTGTCATTTTGAATTATCATATTCGTTCTTTTGCTATATCTGTACTAATCTTTTCCTCCCCAGGTTGTCTATGCCAGTTCAGATTCCGACCCCACACATTGCTGAAATGAGCCAACGTCAAGCCAGAGCTTGCACAAGGAAACAAGGTGGGTAGAGACATGTTGAAAACTTAACCTTTCATTGCTGGTACTTCCTCTAGTCAAAAATAAGTGGGAAAAATGTTCAAATATGTGATTTTAGCACAGGTGGATGGGTGGATATTTTTATACAAAGATGGCAAATTTAGTCCAAAGGATTTTCACTGTGTGCACTGTCTCCGTGATTGGCTTTTGCACATTGGTGCGTGCTAATCAGTGATTAGGGAATAAGGTGAGCATGACTGGTAAAAGACAACTGGAGAAAGCTCTTAAAAAATTCAAGGCCCCTTCCCATGTGTGATTTTTCCTAAATGACTTTGGCTTGCTCCTTCCTGAGGTGCATTGTAGGGGAAGGGTTTGAAGTTCCCTGCATTTGCATGTCTTTGCTGGTCAAAGTCAGAATTCTTTGTTTCCTGTACATTATGGGAGCACATAAAGAAAAAAAAACCTACCCACTCACACACACAAAGTGGGCCTAGGGCACTTAATATTTTATTCTCACGAACAAGCTATATTAAAAAAAAGGGAAAAAAGGGGAAAAAAAAGAAAAAAAAAGAAAAAAAGGAAAAAAAAAAAGAAAAAAAGGAAAAAAAAGCCACCCTGTGATGTGAACCAGTCAGTTTGCCAGTTTGAGCTGAGGAGCTGGAGTGACGGAGGCAAATTGGTTTCCAGCAGTTGCAAGAGAAATCTCAGGAGACAGCTGGCTCTGCACAAGCAAGCTAAGCTGTGCTTTACAGTTATGGCATTAAAGTCCAAACCTCACGGAAGTGAATGAGCATGTGAGGAAAGCTAATCAGAACTCCAGGTAAAGGACCTTAAATCTGCACTGCACAGACATTGACCTGGACTTTTCTCTGCAGATTTACTAAGTCTTGAATGTCCACAATGTATAGCAGAGTAAAATTCATTATACAGTGGTAAAGTTAATCAGTAGAGCATCTGGTTAAATTGTTCCAGGCAGAAGAGTGAAGGTAAAATATAGAGGAGCATATCAGGTTTTATTTTATATTGCTCTGTGTAGCCTGAACATAACCTAAACTGCTTTTACTTCTTCATTTTTCAATCTTAACTGTTTCAAACCAGTGTACAGTGACCACATCTCTTACAGAATGATACAGGGTGAAATATGAATTCATCACTATTGAATATACAGAACTACCATTAAATGAGTAAACCTATCAAATTTATAATCTATGTGCATAGAAAAATCATTATTTTACCACTTAGTTTGATAGCAAACATTTATTTGAAAGAGCACTGTTATTAGCAGCCTGCTTTCAATTAAGAATCTGTTCCTTTATGACTGTTTTTTGAAGACTTAACGTCATGGCTGTTGCATAAGTCTCATCAGATTTTTGGCATAAGCATTCTTCAACCAGCTGCAATAAGGTTTCATTTGGGTAAATTGTCCTTCTAGTAAAAGACACAGTTATAAAAAAAGGTTTGGGTTTCATCCCATCTCTCTCACTTTCAGAAAAGACAAAAAAAAAGTAAATTTAATAATGAAAAGTAATGGTGATATTTACAAAGATAATGCTAATTTGTGCTGTGCGCTTGAGTGGTGGCGTGAGGTGAACATTTGTCTTTTATAACCGAAGCAGAACCATTAAACCTATTTCACACAGGCTGTCAGCCATCCGTCCAGTGGCAATGCCTTTTACTCACAATTAAGCAAGCTACTTTAAGTCTTGTCATTTGTTTCACTTAAATTAAAAAAAAAAAANTAAAATTAAAAAAAAAAAAAAAAAAAAAAAAATTCAAAGTTTGCTTGCTAAAAGGAATGTAAGTAAGAGAAATATTTCAGTTTGGGATAATATGTCAACCTGCTACAGCTGAAGACAGAGGGAAGAAATTTGAAGAGGCAAGGCCAAATCATTTGGGGACCAGCATGAAAACCCACTGCAGAAACAATCCCCTCCCTGTGCAGGTTGTTGGGGCTTCCTGATACCTTCTACTACAGGTGTGAGGGTCTGGGACTAGAAGGCCAGACAACTGGTGACGTGGGCAAAGGTTCTGCTGGGATAGTGGGGCCTCCTAAAACAACACCACCTGTACCCAGCATCAAAAACTCCTCTGTCAACAGGAAAAGAAGGGTGGTTGTAACAGGAGACTCGCTTCTAAGGGGAACAGAATGACTAGTATGCAGACTGGACCCAATTCACAGAGAAACCGGCTGTCTCCCAGGGGCTTGGATAAGGGACATAACTGGAAAACTCTTGAGCCTAGTAAGGCCCTCTGATTACTATCTGTCATTGGTTGTTCAAAGTGGCAGTGGCAAAATAACAAAGAGAAGTCTGAGAGCAATCAGAATAGCCTTCAGGGCCCTGGGATGATTGGTAGAAGGATCAGGAGCACAGGTAGTGATTTCCTTGATTCTTCCAGTAACAATAACTGATATGAATAGGCAGATCCATCAGGTCAGTGCATGGCTCCAGGGTTGGTGTCAGTGGAAAAATTTTGGGTTTGTTGACCATGGAAGGATCTACTCAACACCTGGTCTATTGACACCTGACAGGATGATGCTGTTACGTCCGAGGCGCATAAAGAAAACGACACAGAGTCCAGGTTCATGAACAAGTGGAAGCCGAAGCTTTTCTTTAATAATTTTCTGAATACTTTTATAGGATAGATCACAAAAGCGTGTTGAGTGGCAATAGGTAATTGGTTCTTTGGCCATCCACCCCTTGAGAGGATTGGCCAACTTCTAAGATACCTACTCCAAAATATTTTCAAAGTCAAAGCCATAACAATCTTGCAAAACAGCTTGCGAGTGCAAGAAGTTTATGAAACTGTGACCTTGTTTAAAATAGTTTACATAGGAAAGACAGTCTGCTCACAGAATATTGAGAAAAGGCTGAAGAATTTCTCTGCTTCTAGCTTTTTAGCACCTACAAGGGGACACACTCAGAGGGGAAAAAGAGCTCTGGCACAGGAGCTAGTGGGGCTTGTTGACAGAACTTTAACCTAGCTTGGACGGGGGGAAGGAATAAAACCGGGCTTGCCAGTGATGAGTGATGGGATGGCGAGACAAAACTTGAGGAAACAAGCACTAATGGTGCCTCAGTCTGCTTCACAAGGTGTTGGCTACACTGTACCACACCTGAAACATATTTCTACACCAATAACCCAGCATGAGGAACAAACAGGAGGAGCTGGAGGCTTTGGCCAATCCCAGAGAACTGGCATCACTGGCATAAGTGAAACCTGGTGGGAGGAGTCCTGTGACTGGAGCACCTTTGTGGATGGTTACAGGTTCTTCAGGAGGGATGGGCAGGGC
>VZTI01004265.1:0-17906 GCA_013397865.1 Struthidea cinerea
TCTCTGTAGTAGTCATAATCGAAGTCGTAGCCGCTGCAGAGACAGTCAGGGCATCACGGGTTAATTAGTGCTGGTAATTCATTATTATTGCTCCCTCACTGGCTGCTGAGCGCCCCCAGGGCCACCAAGGGTTAATAAGTGGATCCCCCATGTCGCTGTTAAGTACCGAGAACGGCGAGTAACGACACAGTCCAAGTTCAGGAATAAAGTGGTTATTTAATTAATTATAATTGGGTTTATACAGCTTGGTTCCCAGAGATGACAGGAGGTCATTGGATCTTGGACCAGCCACCCCCTGTCCCACTGGCCAAAGCTCACAACACCTACTTCAAAATATTATTTCACTGTGTGCCGTAACAGCTCTGAAAAACAGACCCCAGGTGCACAGATAAAACCCAGTTTACAAAAAACCCGTAGCAGTGTTTATCATAGCTTTCATGAGAACCACAGAGCTCTCACAGAATGCTGCAGAGAGCTGAAAAATTTCTCTACCAAAGCTTTTCAGCATCTACACCCCCTTCGTCAGGGACTCTCATCCAGCGGGACATGGACAGTCCTGGCTGCAGGCAGGCGGGCTGAGCCCAGGAGGAAGATTTGGGGGGCTGAAAGCACTGCAGAGGTTGATGTTGGCAGAGGGGTGCTAACCTGGTTATCTCAAGGAGGAACAAGAAGATGAGTATGGAGAAAAGTCGGGACAAAGGGCATATTTATGGCGCTATTTATTAATTTAAACGTCGCTCCCCCCAGCCAGACAACACCCATGTCCTGTTCTCTTAAGCTTGAGCTGCATTTTAACCCAAAGTAGGAGCATTCCCCACTTCCTGGAGACCCAGTAACACACATTCCCCCCTTGCAGCAGCTGGTTTTTCACAAGGCAGCACAAACCAGGGGATCTGACCCCACACCTTGGTACCAGTTGCCCCAGCTGAGCACAGCACCCTGCCCTGGTGCGCTGAGGCTCAGTTCACACTGGTAAGTCAGAGGTGATGCTGGTGGTGTCTCCTCCCTGCTCTGAACAAAGAAAATTAGTGCAGCCCCAGAAAGCAAAGTCTGTCCTGCCTCCTGGAACTGTCTGACAGGGTTAAAAAGAATGGGAAGAATGAGAGATTGATGGGGGGAGAGGGAAGGGCTCAGCCAGGAGGAACTGGGGAGAGGGAAGGATGACCACCCGAGTATGTAGCTGAGAGTAAATGTGGTGTCCTGCATCTTTGACAGAAGTGACAAGAACAGTGTGAGGCTGATTGGGATGGCTGGTGGGAAGTGTGGTTTGCAGCAGGATTTCCAGGCTGGACCCAGGAAGTCTGTCCTGCCTACGCTGGCATTGAGGTCCCAGCCAGTGTTTCAGTAACTGGTTAGCTTCCTAAATGTGACTTTTCCACACTCCTTGGGTTCCCCAAATGCCTGTGGCAGCATGTGGAGACCCAGCCTGTGCCCTGGGGGGACCTGAGGGTGGCTGGAGACACCAGAGCTGCTTTGGGGCCAAGGAGTTGGTGCCAGGGTGCTCATGCACCTCCTGCCCCAGTCGTGCCCTGCCACGAGGACTTCAGTGAGGAGATATTCCATAAAGCTGGGCCTTATCCCTGAGCAGCTGCTGCCTGTGGTATTCCCAGCTGGCTGAGGGTGGGATGGGGAGCGCAGGGTCTCACTCCTGAGCCAGGGGCACTGGTGGGGAGATGTGGCTGTGGAGGTGTTATCACCACAGCCCTTCCAGACTCCACTGCTTGGTGGAAAATAGCCATTTTTGACCGATGAACTCCAGATTCTTTTCAGGTGTCCTCCCCTTCAGACCTGAGTTGTAGCCAACGTTCCTGCTGGGCTCAGAGGAGACAGGAATATCCCACAGCATCTGTCCCAACCACTGCGTGTTTACTTATTCCCTCTTCTGGATCGAAAGGGAAAGGCACTTCCTTGCAGGGCAGCTGCTGCTGGAATGAGCCCGGCTGTGTGTGGGGCTGAGGGGATGGACAGCAGGGAACGAGGCACTTCCACGGAGCTTTTCGTGATGGGTAACTTGATTTCACCTGGGGTGAAACCTGGAGATTAAAAAACTCTCCAAGAAAATAGCTCCCCTCAGCCTGCCAATTTATTTTGATCACTGAGGATGTTTGACTCCAGGTCTGTTTCAATCCAATAAATACAAAATACCATCAAAACAGGAAGCCGTTTGAAAGGAAAATTGAAGTAGGATGCTTCTACGCTGTCAGACTCTCCCTCTTCAATTTTCCCCCTCTCCTTAGATGCAACTCAAATGAAATTGCTGCGATTTTGTAATATTTTCAATCCTGACAGGCTCTGGTGAAGTGCTTCTGGCTCTCTCTCCAGCAGAGCCAGTGTTCTCCCCAGTCACATCATCTCCCTGCGGCCCCAGGGCTCCAAGTGGGATGAGGCAGTGCCTTTATCCACACCCTCCCTGGGGTGTTGCTCTTGCTGAAAGCTCCCTGGGGCTTGGAGGCCACGAGGCAGCTCGGGAGCATTTGTTCATAAACAACACAAAGCTTGGGGGTGTTTGGCAAAATTTTGAGATGCCCAAATTCCTTTTTCCTGACCCCATTTCACACTCCTGGTCTGAGCCAGCTTTTCCTCCAAGCCTTTGTTCCCTGGCAGAGCTGTGGGATCAGCACATGGGCAGCTTCGTGGGGACACAGGGATGGAGAGGAGCTGCAGCCTCAGCCCCAGCACACAGCACTGCCCTGGGCAAAGCCTGGCACCTGCAAACAAGGAATGCAGCCCTGGATGGCTGGGGCACCTCCCTCTCCAGCACTGACCCTGCCCTGAGGCGTTTAGGCACCTCTGCCCTGCTCCTGGGCTTGGCTCCAGCACCAACAGGAGGAAGCTCAGCCTCAAGTATCTGTAGATCCAACCTGGAGAAGGTTGGATAAGAGCTGGAGAAGGATGGAGACGCCCAAAAGCTCAGGTGAAGCCCTAAGCCTCCTCCCAGAGCAGTCAGTCTGCTGGATGAAGTGGCCAATAAACCCTGGCAATGTTATTACGCTGTGCTATTCCCTATTTCCATGGGGAATGTGGGAGCAAAGCTGGGCAGCCCTGTGTTTTCCTGGTGGGAATCGCTCCTGGCAGTGCTGCAGGGCATTCCCAGAGGCACTGGGGGGGTCACACCATGCCTGGACTGCAGGGCAGGGGCCCCAGAGCATCTGTGGGTGCAAAGCCCGAGGGTGGGGGCTTCTCCTGCCCTGGCCCTGAATCCTTGTGGGATTGGAGACACTTCCATCCTTTCAAAAGGAATCAGGGGCATAATTATCCCAGGGAGCTGGTCCTGACTTCCCAAAACACAAACCCCAGCCTCTGCAGTGCTGCTTTGATTCCTGCTGCCCATGGGACAGCCCTCAGGGAAGGCAGGGGGCTGGAATGAGGGGTTTGGGGCAGTCTGTGGCTGCGTGACCCTGCTGTGACACACCAGTCACTCGTGGCTTAGCGGGTGATGCCAGGGAGGCAGTGGCCGGATGGTTTTAGCAGCATCCCTGGAATCGGGCTTTGAGCACAGGATGAGCTTCCTGGATGAATCCAGGGAAAAAGCGGGTAAAAGGGAGTGCCTCAGCATGGCTGATTTATCCTGAAAATTTCACTGCACGTAGGATAAACCATCCTGAGACTGAGGGATCGTTTCTCAGCGACCTGGCAGGTCTGCCTTTGTGTACAGGAATCATTTTTGCCATTTTTCAATCGGCTGGTGACACTGCACCCTTTCAAAATAAGGCAGGGACAAGCAGAGGGAAAGCAGGAAGGCCTCAAGGAACACCTCCTGCTGCATTCATTGCCTCGGCTTTGTTTGCCTTTAGCAACCATTTATACGGACTCAGGTTCAAAATGCAGCTGTCCCTAACTGAAGGGATTGTTTGCACGTGCTGCCTCTCCATCACATTTGTGGGGCCACTTCTGCGCCTGTACCCAAACAGCAAATGTGCATTTGAGCACCTGTGCTTTAATTACTGCCTGATCCTGCTGATCACGAGTGCCACGCTGAGCTCAGCTCCCACCCTGCTGCCATGGCGTTCCTGCAGCAGGCAAAGGAATACCCGCTGGAAAGCTGCTTGGAAAACGTGGCATTGATCAAACAGTGATCTGGTGGAGCTCTGTGAGACTCCTTCCTCCTGCAAATAGCCAAGGCAGTGGGAAATAGAGGAATGGGGGATGAAGCCTGGCATTCCCAAAGTGCTGGGGCTGCTGTAGGCTGGGACATCATTGCTCAGCTCCCCCTCTGGCCCAGGGCTGCTCTCTGCCCTGTCCATGTGGATTTGGCACTGGGATGTCACTGCTCCAGCACCAGGGCCTGGGAGGGGTGTTCGGGGATGGGCTGACACCAGCTTTGGGTGTAACAGGGGATGGATGCCGGTGTTCACTGGCTGTGACAGTCAGTCAGCAGTGCTTTGTCCTTGTCACCATTTCAGAGACCCCTCCCGGGGCCACTGAGCTGCAGACACCCAGCAGCTCCTGCTCAGGTTGTCCTCTCTGTCCTTTTGGCCACGGAGCAGCTTTAGCCCCAGCACTGCAGGGCAGGGCAGAGATTTGTCCCTCCAAAAGCCCAGAGGGGCCCTGGCAGAGCCACCTTCCCTTCCCAGCCAGCTGACAGCAAGGTGGGATCGTTGGCACCGACCTGAACATGGCCCCAAATGCCCCAGGAAATCCTGTCCAGACATTTGCTGTGCAGGAGGAAAAAAAGGTGTTGCCAGAAGGCAGATTTGGAGAGGCAGTGAGTGACTGCCCGGGCACACAGTCACAGCACCTCACTTCCCAGCCAGCCCCATGGGCAGGATGGCCACGGCTGTGGCGGTGGCCAGGATGCCAGGCAGGAGCATCCAGGGACCTTCCCCGTGCAAAGGCATGCTCTGGGAAGTGCCAGAGGGAGGGAGGAAGGCCCAGAGATCCACGAGTGGGGGAGAGCAGTGAGGGCAGCGAGGCTTTATAAGAACTGAAGGTGCCTCGTGTGGAGACACCTGAGAAAACTGACGGTGGCACGAGCCTGGGTGGAGGTGGATGGGAGGCTACACCCCAAGGATTTCTACTGAACACCCCCCCGGGCTGGTGGACAGCTAAAAATGTCACAACTGTTGCTTCCTCTGTGTTCAAAATGGAACCTCCCTTGCCTTGCCTTCCCCTCGATCCTCCCATGCAGACTTGGAGTGAGGCAAAGCAAAACCCAGCCTTTGGAAAGATCCCCGGCTGTGTGTAACACAGCACTTCTATAAATTACAGTGCTGTGATTTCTGAAGTCTAACGTTTAGAAAAATTGATGGTGGTTCGGGAAGCTGTAAGCACAGCTCACTGCAAACCTGGATTTCCTCTTTTCCAGGAGATATCGTAAGTTCTGCCAGCCCAGATGGCAAAGTTTTAATCTGACAGCCAGTCTGGGATGAAATATTGCTGGAGCTCCGAGCAGTGCAGTTCTCTGGCCCATATTTTAGCACATCCATATTTGTGGGAGGGAGCAAACATCTCTCTCAGCGGCCTGGAAGTCTGAAACATTGGTCATTCCAGAGGAAGGGATTAGTGCTCCAGGCACGGGTGAGCAGTAAACGAAAAGCTCGTTAGTGCGAGATGTACGGAAGGAGCTGCGTTATGGCCCCGGCCCCACGTGAGCAGTCCACGTGCAGCTGAACAGCAGGACTTGGGTCATCTCTACTCCCATCTCCTTCCCCTCAAGTGCCATCCCCTGGGAATCCACGTCCCCTGAAGGGCCAAAGGGTCCCAGGGTGGGAGGAGAAATGTGCCTGAAAGCTGCACAGGGGGAGCTCGGCTGAGAGGCTCCTGGAAGGAACCCCGAGATGCCCTGTGGGTGGTGGGAGGCTGCTGGGGCTCTGGGGGGTCTGGCTGTGCCAGAGCTGCATTTTCTAACCAGGATCTGCCATTCCACAGCCCATCGGTGCAGGACCACACGGCTGAGTCTGAATCACAGGGTTCTCTTCACCCCTCGCACTTTTTTCTTCTTTTTGTGGAAAAACCTCCAGTTCTCTCATGATTTCCCCTTTTGCTACACCCACCTACAACCCCAATACTGATTTTAGTCTTTTCCTCCCAACCTCACACCTTCCAACTCCTGACTCAGCGCCTCAGTCTCCTCACCACGAGACTGGCATCAAAATTGTGACAATTTATAAATAAAACACATTTGGGGACCTTGTTATTTGGTTTTGGGTTCCTGAACCTGCAGGGCGCTCCTGAAATACCTTTTTGACCAGAAACAAGAACTTAATGAGTTTCTCCCACATTCCCCTGACTCCAGAGTCTGGGGCTTAAATGAAAATCTTCACCTCTTGTGGAAATCGTGATAAATTCTCTCGAGCTGAGGGCTCACTGACATCTGTAACACGCTCCACGTGCCACACACCTCTCCATGTCCCACCTGTCCCTCCTGTTCCCTTGATCCCTCATTGCTGCTCCTCAGAACAGGCTCCCTTGGGACTTCCCCCAGCCTCTTCCTTGCTTCACCTCCATTTGTCACCCCAAGGGCTTCCCACTTTCTTCCCTTCTCCCCTCCCTTTGACAGGGAGTCTCCTCTTTCCCTAAATTATCCCTGTTCCCTGTTTTTCCCCCACAGCCAGCCCCTCTGTGCCCACTCCTGCTGCCTGGCTGGACGGAGGTGCTCCCCCTCCTCCGCTGTGGTTAAAGCACAGGGTGCTGCCCACCCCTCTCCAACCCTCTCCAGGTCCAGCACCTGCAGAGGTGGCACCATGCCCAGGAAATCTCCCACAACACCACAGGCACTGGCCAACCTTGGGGCTGCCACTGCCCGAGGGGCACTTGGGAGAAGCTCTGGATGTGCAGTGTCCAGGCTGCTGGGGGCAGGGAGCTCAGGGCAGTGGTGGGGGGGTGCTGGAGGGCAAACAGCAGCCCAGAGACCTCACACCCAGGTGAACACCTACCTGTACAAGGCAGAGGCTGCTCTCTTCAGCCCTTTGGGTCTGTTGGGTTTGGGCTCCCCGGCCATGTTGATGTCTGCAAGGAAGGGACACGCAGCTGTGACACGGCACCTCCCTCGGCACCTCCACCTGGACCTGGGCACCGAGCTGGGGCGGGTGCACACAGCCCTGCCAGAGAGAAACCAGCTCCCCCGCACCCCCACCCATTCCCACCTGCTTCTGGCACGCCTGGGGCCTGCTGGGGCTCCACAGGAAGGCAAACACCTCCTTGCACTTGGCAAAACCTTCCACACCTCCTTGCACTTGGCAAAACCTCTTCCTTTTCCTTTCCAAAGCCACTCACCATTGAGCGGGCAGTCAGCACCGTGCTCCAACCCGCACACACAAACTCAGGGCAGCTTTCTGGGGAGAACTCGGTGTGACAAGGCAAAATCCAAACCTGCTGCACGCTGCTGGCTGCTGACAATCCTCCCCTCGATCCTTTGGGAATAACAAGGAATGCTCGGCATGAGCCAGCCGGGCCCTGCTGTGGATTTGGCTGCATCAAACTCCGCACAGGGTGCCTGTGCCTGCAGCTGCTCTTGGAGGAGCACCTTCTGCCAGGGGAGGGGAGAACAAGCTCCTCTAATCCCCTGAGGAAATTTCGCTCCCTGGCCTTGGTGCCAGACGTGATTTTGATGTGAGAATAAAGCGACACAGCCAATTTCATGGAGCTGCCGAGAGCCCGGCAATCCAACATCGGGTGTGGAGCCAGAGCTCAGAGAGGTGAGCGACTGTGCTCCGCTTCTGAGCCCAGGACAGAGCAAGTGCCCTGCTGGCTTCTCCAGCCAGCCCTAAACCCTGTTGGTTCTTGAGGTCCTGTGTGTTTAAAGAGGTGTCAGACCTCTGGACATGTCAGATCTGAGCAAGACAGGATTTCCTCATGTGGACCAGCACTGCCAAGCCCACCATGAAACCTCAGACATGGCAGGAATAAAGAGAAAGGAGTATTCATGTAAAAAAACCCGTCATATTTAAAAAATCCAAGTAGTGGAAGGTGAGGGAGTGAAAGACCAGCTGCTGAGTCCATAGGGTTGGCAAGAACCCTCTTTCTCAGCTGGTGTGAGGCAGGTGATGTCCAGGAGCTTGGAGGAACCACATCTGTGTTTCTGGAAGAGGCTGGGTGGGTTCAGGAGACTCTTCAGCACACCTGGGTCACCTACTGAATGTGTTGGTCCCCCACAGAGAACCAGGGGCTGAGAGTGTCCCACCCACGGGTACATCCTGCAGCTCCATGAGACCGGTGCCCCCCGGGAGCACTGGGATGGACCACAGATGTGGTGGGAGAAAAAGATCCCAGAATGGTTTGGGTTGGAAGAGATCTTCCTTGCAAGCCCATCCAGTCCCACCCTTCTGCCATGGGACACCTTCCACCGTCCCAGGCTGCTCCAAGCCCCGTCCAGCCTGGCCTTGGGCACTGCCAGGGATCCAGGGGCAGCCACAGCTTCTCTGGGCACCCTGTGCCAGGGCCTCCCCACCCTCCCAGGGAAGAATTTCTTCAGTGATGCTGATGCCATGATGATTTTTGTCTTTTCTTTTATACCCCTGTTATGCCTTTTTACAACTTCTGTGTTCTTAGTGCTTTTTGCCGACATTGTTGGACTTGTTTGTTCAGCTAAGAGACTCAACATTTTAGAAGCTTCGTAGTTAGGGATCAGTGTGCCCCAAACCCCAAAGTCCTCTCCAGAATACATTTTGTAAACTAAGATAGAACCATCCAGGGGAAGGTTCCTTGGGGGGGGGGGCTCATTCAAGCCTCTCATTGGGGAATTTTTGATAAATATGCTAATTACTAAGACCTATAATGTAATATCAGATCTTTTGGGTGGGGAAATTTTTGCAGTGTGCATGGAGGTGCATTCGACCTGGGCGTAGTGCACCTAAGGATCCTTAAAATAAATACCAAGGTAAAATCCCTTTTTCCCTTCTAACCATGTCTGACTCTTGATTTTAAGACCAGGAAAAGGCATCAATGCCTTGCTTTCTGCTGCCTGCACCTTAGAGGGCATCCAGCCAGCTTTTAGCACATCAGGCCATTTAAAACTTTTATTCTTTCATGCTTCATGAAGGGACTTTATGGAGAAATGTGGACAGGTGGGTCCACACGCCATCGAACTAAAGAGCCTACGAAGCGATCCAAAGGAACGTCCTGACTTAGTCATTAACCAGGAAAATCCCCTTCAGGAGCACAGGAAGGCTGCAGCACTGCTGGGATGAGCTGAGCAGGAGGAGCACAGGCTGCACGTGCAGGACACGGCTCTGGAGGAGCACGGACCTGCTCCCACTGCCCAGCGCCTTGCTGGGCAGTTCCTTGGGCTGCCTGTCAGGAGTCCTCATTCCTGCTGGAGCTCCTCCTGAGCTTGTACAACCAGCGTGGTGCTGGGGGGCTGTGGGGGCTCAGCCATCGCACCGAGCGCTCCTCTGGAGGCACCTTCCCCTCGGAGCCTGTGCTTTCCTTGCTGCCTCCCTCCCTCCATCCTGCCATCCCCAGCTGCAGGGGAGTGTTGAGCCTCAATGGTGAGAAGGCTGCACGTGGCTGCAGGGCAGGTCCAGGGCCAGCTGCTGCCAGCGGGAACATTTCACACACTTTCTGAGCCTGCAGAGCCACCAGGGCTGCTGGCACTGCAGGGAAGAGAGGGGCCCATCCTGCCCTGGTGCAGCCCAGGACACACCCCTACCCTGCTGCAGCCCCCTGGCTGGGAACCCTTTTTGGTGTCAGGGTGCATCTCGGCAGCTGCCACGCAGTGCTCCCGCAGACTGGAGAGCCCCTGACAGCGCCAGGCTGGGGCCACCCTCCAAGGGAGAGGCACGGGAAGCCCAGGAGATGAGAAGGACAACAATTAGCTCCATCTGCTGGTCCCCACTGCTACAAAGAGCCCTGTGGAGCCCTCCCTCACTGGCACGTGCCAACAGCAGGGAGTTCATACTCTCAGCTGTGGTGGTGATGGGCACTCAGATCCCACAGGATTCCCTTGACAGTAAAAAAGGAGAGACAAGAGCTCAGCGTGCACATCAGCATGGACAGATTTTTGCATCTCATTCCCGTTCTGGCTCCCTCCTCTGCATGGCTGACTCCATCTGCCCACCCCAAGGCAGTACTGATCCTGCTGCTCATATCCAGGCACCTGTTCCCTGGAAATGGGGAGGTTGTGCTTTGTCCAGTCCCCATGGCAGGGAGAGGGGACGGTGTGGATCCAGCTTCCAGTGCCTCCTGCAGTGACTGGGGTGTCTGGGAGTGCCTGCAGAAGGCACTCCAGAGGCTGGAGCCTGCAGGGACAGTCCCTTCAGCAGGGTGTCTGCCATGTCCCCTGGTGGTCCCAGCCTGTCCTCCCTCCCCACATTCCTACCTGGCCATCCCTCCTCTTTTTAGAGAAAAGCTTTCCACCTTGATTGCCTAACCACAGCCCTTCTCTGCTGGGTTCTCCTGGAAGGGGAGCATCCCAGGGCTCGTGCCCGCAAAGGGGAGCCTGATGAGCTCTCCTGCGCTCAGACTGGCCCATGAAGGGCGGGCAGATGAAAGGCAGCTGAGTTTGCACCTCGTCCAGGACATGGACAGGACACCCAGCTATCACACAGCCCTTTGGCCTCCTTTTGGAATCCCAGGCCTTTGAGACCAGCAGAGATGAGAGGTTTCAGAGGTTTTCTGAGGGAAGGTTTTTCTCATGGCAAACCTTTCATGTCTCTCATCAGCTAAGTGAGCAAGTGCTCCCTGTCTCCTGGCCACGTCTCCTGCATCTGTCTGGAGCATCACAAGGAGCTCCTGGGTTTCCCAAGGCCCTCTCCACCCTATCTCAGACTGCACATGTGGGCAACATCTGGGCTGGAAGCATTCCTGGCACACTGAGCTCTGCCAGGTCTGCAGCTCCGCTCTCTGGAGCACCAGAGAAGTGAGCAGAAGTTTCTGGTATCTGGCTAAACCTCAGAGGAAGCAGCACAGCCTCAGCACAACTTCTTATCTCGCACTGCTGTGCCAGCAGCAGGGTGGGAATGGGCTGCAAATTGCTTTCCTGGGTGCCCACTGCCCGCAGCAGGCTTGGAAATCACCATTTTTCATTAAAAATCCTGTCCCCAGTTCCAATTCTCAGCTTGGAGCTGGCGACAAGAGCATCTCACAATATGACATCTCAGAGCAATCTGCAAAGCAAGGGTGCAGCTGGGGGGATTTGCTTGTTAGTTCTCATCCCACAGCAGTGCAGACGTGGGGGGAAGTTCTCTCATTTCTCATCTGCTGGCTGAAGTCAGGCTGAGCTGGTCTGGATATCAGCTCTCTGACAGGCTGAGGGTAAGGCCTGTCCTGGAAGGGAATCACTGAATCACAGCATGGGTTGGGTTGGAAGGGACCTTCAAAATCATCTCATTCCACCCCCTGCCATGGGCAGGGACACCTTCCATGGTCCCAGGCTGCTCCAAGCCCCAATGTCCAACCTGGCCTTGGACACTGCCAGGATCCAGGGGCAGCCACAGCTTCTCTGGGCACCCTGTGCCAGGGCCTCCCCACCCTCACAGGGAACAATTCCTTCCCAGTATCCCATCTAACCCTGCCCTCTGGCCGGGGGAAGCCCTTCCCCACTGTCCTATCCATGTCTTTTAACACCAGGCAATGTCTTTCCCCACCCTTGTTCTCCCCCAGCAGTTCAAGGACGAGGCCACGGGATGATCCAGAACTGTGGTTTCGCTGTTTGGCTTCTACAATCACAGCCCACAGCTGAGGTTTTGGGCCATGATGTCACACGAGCCTTTGATCCCATCCCACACGGGAGCTGGGAGCCTTCAGCCCCTGCCTGGGGGTGCTGTTGGAACGCTGCTCTCCAGCTCCGTGCCCGGCCACGCATCCTGCCGATCCCGCCTTGTCACCCGCTCCTCCCCGGCTCACCCCCGACCCGCTGCGCACACCCAGCACCCCGCTCTGACCTGGCACTGGCCACCCCTTCCCAAACCCCACGGAACAGCCAAGCCAGCCCGCCCCCGGACGCCCCGGCGAGGGGACTCACCCAGGGTCTGGCCGGCCAGCACGCGGCCGTTCTCGCCCAGCACGGCGGCGCGCGCGTGCCGCTCGTTGGAGTACTGGACGAAGGCGTAGCCCTTGTGCACGGAGCAGCCGACCACGCGGCCGTACTTGGAGAAGATGGTCTCCACATCCGACTTCTTCACCACCGCCGTGTTGAGGTTGCCGATGAACACCCGCGAGTTGATGGACTTGGGGTCGTTCTTGTTGGTGATGTTGCTCGTCTGCACCTTCAAGGACATCTTGGACGCCTGCAAGGACAGGTGGGGAGTCAGGAGGGCATGCAAGGGGATTCCCAGAAAAAGGGAGGGATGGGGTGTAGGTGCTAAAAAGCTAGAAGCAGAGAAATTCTTCAGCCTTTTCTCAATATTCTGTGAGCAGACTGTCTTTCCTATGTAAACTATTTTAAACAAGGTCACAGTTTCATAAACTTCTTGCACCCGCAGGCTGTTTTGCAAGATTGTTCTGGCTTTGACTTTGAAAATATTTTGGAATAGGTATCTTAGGACTTGGCCAATCCTCTCAAGGGGTGGATGGCCGAGGAACCAATTACCTATTGCCACTCAACACACTTTTGTGATCTATCCTATACAGTAGTCAGAAAATTATTCAAGAAAAGCTTCGGCTTCCACTTGTTCATGAGCCTGGACTCTGTGGCGTTTTCTTCATGCGCCTTGGATGTAACAGTGACAATGGGGAACAAATCTCTCAGTGGAGGGAGCAGCTCCTCAATTTCAGCTGGTCACAGTGGGGCAGATCCCATCCCCAGGAGCCCCTGGGTGTTGGGAGACCCCTGGCACGGTCAATCCTAAATTCTTGCTGGAAAATAATTGATTGGGCTGACACCTGGTCGGTTCTGTGCAGGGCCAGGAGTTGAACCTCAGTGACGTTTGTGGGTCCCTTCCTGCTCAGGGTATTCTGTGATTCTACGGTTGTATTCAGGGGAGAAACCAAGATTTAAATAAATTTCACATCTAAGTAAAAGCTTTAATGCTGTCATACCAAAGCTTTTACCTCTCTCTGCTGAATCACAACTCAGAGAACTGCTCTTTTTGACGCAGTCTGCATCCAGCACCTTGGTTCGTGCCCACTTTTCCAGGCTTTCCCCTGCCAGCACCTCCCAGCTCAGCACAGCCCTCACCATGCTCAGGGATGGGTGTGTCCCTGTGGGGCTGCACTTGCACCTGGAAGGGTACTTGGGATTCCTGGATATAAATAAAGAGATTTAAACAGTGACCAGCCCGTGTGCTCCTGATGGCACCTGCACTGCCCAGCCTGCACGCCGGGCTTTGGGCTGGATTTTGTGCCAACAGGAGGTGTCACTGTTAGCTTGGAAATCACCATCAGCCACATCAGCTGGAAGCCACTCCAAGCCCCTTCCCACGGCTGCAAGGCAGGATCCGCCGAGCTTCGTGCCTCAGGTAGCTCGTGGGCAGCCCTGAGGACAGCTTTGCCCTCTGAGCACAAGGGACGGGGCTGGAAGTCGTGTGAAATCTGAGGCAGTGTGAGCTGGCTGCTCAAACTCCAAAACCCAGAGCTGTCCAGAGAGATCAGCTTGATTTGCACCTCCCGGACCCCGAGGGATGCTTTGGGGTCACTGCTGTGCTGCACACACAGGGTGTGGGATTTACCTGGCAGCTGAGCAAGGTGTTTTGTGATGCACACGGAGGTGCTGCTCTTCCCCAGCCCCTTCCAGCAGCACCCACAGCTGCTCCCACTCCCAAGGGCAACTCCACCAGCGTGTCCACAACTCCTGGAGGTCCCCGAGCTTGCCACAGGGCCTGGTGTCCCCTGCCTGGTGGTCCCCAGCATCTGCCCTGGCACTGGGCAGAGCTGGACCCTGCCTGGCTTTGGGGTTTTGGCTCTCTGGGCTCAGAGCCCAAGTCTGAGCAGCCTGGTCCGAGGTGGGGACAGTGGCAGGCGCAGCCCCTGTGGACCCTGTTCCCCAAGCCCTGGCAGGCTCTGCCTGCCCCCAGCCCAGCCTGCCCGAGGCACTGGCAGGGCAGCGTGGGCTGCTCCAGCTCTGCTGAGCCCTGAAGCACAGAGTTACCTCTCCTGCGCTCCTGCCCTGGCAGGCAGAGCCTGGCAAAAAGCCACCGTATTTCGGGGTTGCATCCAAGGCTTTCCAAAACCCCCGTCCCGCTTTTTCCTTGTGCTCTCCTGCGCAGAGATTCCCCACAGGACACGAAATCCCTGGTTGCTTCTCTCTTTGTCAGGGGGGAGAACATCACCACACCTGCCTCACCCTTGGCCAGGGCAGCCCCGTTTCAGCTCCTCAGGGGGTGGATGTTTTCCCTTCTGAGCTCCCGGTCCCTCGGGACCTGCTCCTGCCAGTCTCACTCTGCCCGAGGGGGCCCACACAGACAAGCATCGCTGTGTCAGGGCTCACCATCACTGCTCCAAATCCCAGAGTCGGAAATTTCAATCCAGGACGGGGACACGGGAGGAGACTCCCCCATCCCCACAGGCAGAGGGTGTTTGCAGCCTGACCCAGGAGCCACAGGAGGCTGGAGCAATCCCCCAGTGATGGGCTCTGTGCCAGGGGCACCCCTGCACCTTTCCAGCTGGGAGCGCAAGGAGCTGGACACTCCATCCCTTGCACCATTTAAAGCCAGACCACACAGAGCACTGGAGACATCTGGCAAGTCTGAGCCTCTCTGTGAGGATGTGACTCCACAATAAATCTCCCCTGGCTCCAACCCCTGCGACTCCATTAACCTGCCATTGAGGCTGGAAATAATTTTCCTCCTAAATCCAGTAATAATAGAAAAAAAAGTTAGACTTTGCCTGAGTCTGGCTCGTTGTATTTTCCCTTTCATGCTTACGGATTAAAAGAGCCAGAGACTTTTGTTCTATTACTTTAAAACCAATTCCTGGCAGGCAGAGTTTTCCTAAAAACACTAGGAAAAATAGCCAAAGGACAGGGCTTTACAAGGAATCTAAGTGAATTCAATTCTCAACCTTTGGCAAGTGGTGCTCCAACTTCCAGCCCCGTATCAACTCTTGTTTAATGCTCTCTGTGTAAACTTATTTTTGCAGTGCCACCTGGAAGAGGTTCCCAAAGGAAACTGCCCTTTCCTGGTGCAGATGGGGAGAAACGGAGGCGTTTCCCAGCTCTTTGGTCACTCTGGGTACCCAGCTTAAGCCTCAAGGACTCATGTCACAGAAATCCTGAATATCTGCACCACAACCAGCTGGAGGCTGCTCCAGGGTGGCCAGTCCCCAGGGAATCTCCATCCTGAATGTGGCCAGTCCCCAGGGAATCTCCATCCTGATCGTGCTGGGAGGGGCTGAGGCTGTGCAGGACCCTCAGGGAGCGTGCACACATGTGGGGTGTCTGCAGCCAGGGGGCCCTGGGTGGCCTTGCTACCCCGAGGACACATCAGAGCTGCTGTGAACCCCTGGCCCTCCTTTCCCTGGGGATCCAGCAGTGCCGCACCAGTGGCTCCAGCACGTGGCTTTACACCTGGTGACCCCTGGAGTTTCCAGCCTCTGAAGCCCATTTTGTCTTGTTTCAGAGCCAACCTGCCCTGGCACCTCTTTCCCCCACCCCAGGCCATGCCACGGGGACATCCTTGGTCCCTCTGAGCTGCTTCCCCTCTACAGGATGCACTCCCACTTTTCCATCCTCATCTGCTGGAATCTGTGCAAGTCTCCAACACATTTTCTACCCACGGCCCTCCTTTCCCCCAGCCTCCAGAGGAATTCCCCGGTCCCTGGGCAGAGTCTGAGCCCTTCTCCCCATCCCTGGAACCCACCATGCAGCTTGCACTGCCCTGGGAGCCGCCCATCCAGGCTCGTGTCCCACCTGGATGCCGGGATGCTGCAGGAGACCATGTCCAAAGCCTTCCTAAGTGAGGGCAGACACCACCCCCATCACTTTGCCACAGAAAACAGTAGCTTGGTCCAATGTGGCTGCACCATTTCCAGGTCTGGCCCTGCTGAGGAATGTTCTCTTCCTCAAAATCACACACAGCACTCACATCAAATTCACCCCCGGCTCTGCTTTCACACCCCAGCACTGAAGAGCTTCACTGCTGCTACCCCCCTGTCTCAAACCAGGGAAAGCCCAAAGCCTTCCCCAGGGCTGATCAGCCCAGCCAGGTATTGTTCACAAGAGCCTGAGGCTCTGCCCAGCTGTTTGCAGCTGCAAACCCCAGCTACGTCAGGGGCTGAGCTCCTGAAGCCTGTGTAGGAGGGATGTGGGTTAAGCTGCCTCCGTGCCTGGGCTGGAACAGGCTGGCTGGAGGATTCAGGTGGATGTGGGGAGGGTGGGGGTATAAAACTGTGCTTTCCCCCAAATTCCACGGGCTCTCAGCAGGTGCCACACGAGGCAGCTCTGCAGCTGTCAATGGACCCTTCCCCATGTGGGTCTGCGATAAAGAAAAAAGACCTGGATGAAGCTGAGGTGCGGGCAGGAAGGCACTAGCTGGATCTTCATCTGGAGAAGGAAATCTTCTAAGGCATCTCCCCGGATGAAGATTTTGGCTGCCGTGGAGTCGGGGGAGGGAGGTTGGAAAAGGGGGATCTGTGCCTCTCCCAGGTCCCTGCTGCCCGTCCCCACCTCGCACCCTCCCTGTCTGGCTCCCGTGACCTTCCCCATGCCTCCTACAGCTGGACCAGCACGTGCTGTGCTTGTTCCCTGTGCTGTCTCCTCTCCTGCCCACCTGGGAGGCTGGATCCCAACAATCCCATAAAGCTGGACACGGGATGAGCAACTCCCACCTCGCATTGCAGGGACCGGTGATGGAGTGGGGAGCTCAGCATCCCCATCCCTCAGCACGGCCTTTCCCTTGGAACTCCCAGTGGCTCCAGGACCAGCTCAGGACCAGCTCAGGTCTGTGCAGGGGACGTGCCTGGGCTGACGGGAGATGGGACAGGGCCACCAGATGGCCAAGCCAAGGTCAGGCAGGGTGATGGCCCCGCCGCAGGGCAGGGCTTGGGAGGGAGCCACGGGGCCCCGGTGCGGCTGCAGATGGGAGCTCTCCAGGGCCATCTGCCCACGCTCTGCTGGCCCTGCAGGGATTTGGCAGCAGGGAGAAGGGAAGGCCAAGGCTGGGGAATGCTCTGAGGGTTTGGGCCCCACCGCTGGTGTCTCACAGCCCCCTGGGCACTGTGGGTTCCAGCACCCCGTGCCCTGCTGCTGCCACCCACGAGCCAAGCGTTCCCTGGAGAAATCAGCCTCCCTTGTCTCCTCTGTCCCACTCATTTGGGATTTCTTCTTAAACACAGCAGTCACTTGGCATCATTTACTGGCCTCCTTAGGGTAACAGCTGGAAAAGGACATTTTAACCACGGCTGTTAATGTTTCGTCCTCCCCCTCCCTGCACTCCAGCAGGGCACTCTGCGCTGCATCCAGGTGAAATCCAGCAGAGCTGGAGAGCAGCTCGGGAACAGCCCAGCTCCACAACTGGGGAGCAGAGTGGCCTCTCCAGCCACCACGGCTTGGATACACCACGGAGAATCCAGCAGGGCTGAGCGGGAGCAGAGCAGCTCGGTGATGTGTCCGGCCAGAAACACCCACACAGCATGCACACGTGCTCCTGCCTGCAGATGGAGATTCCAACAACCATTGCTGGCAGCGGCAGCATTTCCACAGCTCTGATTTCACCTTTCAGCCCCCAGCCCCCAACTGCCACAAGATGGGCTGGAGTTGGAAAAGAGAAAAGACAGAAGGCAACAAGGAATACTACCGGGACATGAATAAATGGACGTGTAAAGGGGTTCTTCACCTCCAGGACCCCAGGGAACATCAGGGACAGAGTATTAGGATTATCCCTGTTTTCTGCAAGGGAGAGGTGTGGGGTGAAGGGGTGTGTGCCCCCAGCCTCACCAAAGCCTCCAGACTCATTGCAATGGCACTCCCAGCTCCAAATGCCCCCCAAAACACAAGGAGAGGTAAGGATGAGATTGCCAGGAGTAAGATCTCTCCTTCCTTCCTTCCTTCCTTCCTTCCTTCCTTCCTTCCTTCCTTCCTTCCTTCCTTGCTT
>VZTI01004265.1:18279-44346 GCA_013397865.1 Struthidea cinerea
TGCCAGGGATCCAGGGGCAGCCACAGCTGCTCTGGGCACCCTATGCCAGGGCCTCCCCACCCTCACAGGGTACAACTTCTTCCTAATATCTAACCTAAACCTGCTCCCTTCCCCTTTTCCTTGGTTCCTTCCTGCCCTCTCTCCTGCCTGTGCCATCCCCCTCTGCCCAGGGAGAGCCCCTGTGAGTCCTCGGGACAGCAGTGCAGCCACAGCACTGTGCCCCCAGGAGCACACCCATCTGCACCCCGGCCGGGCTCTCGGCACCCTCGGACCATCATCCCTGCACCCCGACCCTCCACACACCCCTGCAGCCTGGGATTTACCCGGGATTCTCCAAGGGCTCATCCCTCCGGGCACAAGGGCACCGAAAAGAAAATACAACAGGGATGAACTGAGCTTTGCACCCCAGAGAGTCAGGGATCCCCTGGGCCAGTTCTAAGAGGTGCTGAGGACCACTCCAGGATCCCAGCGAGCACCCACACCCCAGGACAGGCTGTGCCCAGCTGCACACGCCCCTGTTCCATGCTGGGAGGGAGATGGACGCCAACAAACTCCTCTCCCTGCCTCTGCTGCTCCTCTCGTCCCGTGACAGCACACACACACTGTCCCTGCTGCTGCCAGCATGCAGGAATCCCTTAAAAACACCACTATTCCACCCGGGAACAGCCCAAGGCTGGCACTGGTGTGCTGATAAGCCGTCCCCTCGCTGCTCCCAGTGCCTTGTTTCCCAGATTAGCTGGTTAATTGAGAGCCAGCTGGCTGCAAACCCCAGGGGCCCCGTGTGAGTGAGGAACTGTCACGGAAGGAGGAGGAGGGAAAGCAAAGCCTCGGTGCCCCGTCTCCTGCAGGAGCTCTTTGTGCCGGTGTGACGGCAGCAGCCGGGCTCTTCTCCCCCTCTCACCACGTCTGCTCACAGGAGGGGAGATGTGCTTTTATATCCTGCCCACATCTCCTCCCAGGAACATCGGTAACACGTTTTTCCAGCTTGGAGGTTTGACAAATGCAGACACCCTGCAGGGACCTCCAGCACGGGGCAGAGGGACTAACTTGGTCCCTGCCAGGTTTGGGGCAAATCTGGCATTTGGGGTATTGGAAGAAGCACCAGCAACCCGTGCCTTGCCAGCATGGATGGAAGCTGCAGCCTTGTGCAGCTCCAGTGTGAGTGGGGTGCACCTTGTTCAGGTCCTTTTAACCATCTCAGGTACTCCTGACCAGGGCACACCCCAGTCCTGACCTCACTGCCCTTTGGAGGTTGCCCTCTCTGCTTTCATCCCAAACATCTTTCTTGCCACTTGCAAGGGAGCAGCACAGAAAATGTTTGGAACTTGATGCGGACAGAAGTTTAAGTAGGGTTGTTGTGACAGGACATGGGGGAACGGTTTGAAACTGAAGGAGGGTCAGTTTAGGTTGGGTATCAGGAAGAAATTCTCCCTTGTGAGGGTGGGGAGGCCCTGGCACAGGGTGCCCAGAGCAGCTGTGGCTGCCCCTGGATCCCTGGCAGTGCCCAAGGCCAGGCTGGATGGGGCTTGGAGCAGCCTGGGACAGTGGAAGGTGTCCCTGCCCTGGCAGGGTGGGATGAGCTGAGCTTTATGGTCCCTTCCAACCCAAACCTCTCTGTGTTTCTATGAACTTAAAGACTAAATCCGAAGCATTACTTTGGGAGACAAAAATCCACCAAGGGAGTGATTTGCACTTCCTTGCAAGTGGCCAGAAAGATGATTTTTTAGGGAAGGCCTGGGCAGTTAACATTTCCTAGCACAAACTGGCAGGTCTGTCCCACAGGGAAGATCTCACTTTGGGCAGCCACCAAGCTTCTCCTTGGCTCTGAGGGGTTTAAGAGAATCACAGCATGGTTGGGTTGGAAGGGACCTTCAAAATCATCTCATTCCACCCCCTGCCATGGGCAGGGACACCTTCCACTATCCCAGGGTGCTCCAAGCCCCGTCCAACCTGGCCTCGGACACTTCCAGGGATCCAGGGGCAGCCACAGCTTCTCTGGGCAACCTGCTCCTGTTTGGTTTTTTTTCCCTTTAAGCTGAGAAAAGGCAGTTTTGGAGGGAAACCCAGCCAGCTGTGAGACAGGGGATTGCCCTGCCCAGCTCCATCGGCAACACAGAGCTGCACAAGCCCTGGGAAGCACGGTCCCTGCCACCTCCAGTGCCAATCATTCCTCCCTGGAGAGCCCTGAGTAATTTCCTAGTGAGTCCCCAAACACGAGCTCGGAAGCGTTGGTTTAATAACCAACACAAACCCTGCAATCTTTTCAATAACTCCTGAGTCCCCTGCAAGTGCTGCACAGAAACCTGGAGGGCTCAGCCCTCCTCGGAGAGAGCAGGAAGATGCTGCTCGCTGCTGTGTGCTCCAATGAACAGAATAAACTGGGAGGAAAACAGTGCTTGGCTTTTCTGGGGAAAACAGCTTCAATCCTCCCGAACACGAGTGTTAAAGGACTGGGAAGTTATTAAAAAAAGGGGTAGACAAAGATGTCACAATTATTAGACTGGTTCTGCAGGCCCAGGGCTGTCTTTTGGGGGAATATTTGCTGTGCTGGGAGCTGGAAGGGCTGGAAGGCTGGAGATGAGCTCAGCAGGAGCCAGGCTGTGAAGCTGTGGGGTCTCTTTGCAAACCTCCTTCCCCCTGTAAAGTGCAACCAAGCACATCCCAGTAAGGGAGGATCCTTTCACTGCAGACAGAGCAGCTCCTTGGGTCCCTCGAGTGCCACTTTGGCCTGTCCCCTCTCCCACTGGACAAGGGGCTCCTTGTACAGGGCCTGTGAATTTTTCCCAGCGCTTCCCAGGGCTCCACCTTGCACACCATGGAATCATTAAAAGACCTGGAAAAGACCTCTGAGGTCAGCAGGTCCAAGCATCCACCCAGGACCACCACCAGGCCCACCACTAACCCACGGCCCCAAGTGCCACATCCACACGCTTTCTGATCACTTCCAGGGATGGTGACTCCACCCCTGCCCTGGGCAGCCTGTCCCAATGCTTGACAACCCTTCCCATGAGGAAATGTTTCCTAACATCCAATCTAAACCTCTAAACCTGCTTGAAGCCATCTCTGGCATCACTCCAGAGGCTCAGGCTCTGGCAGTGGCAGTCCCTCACCTCCTGGTCCCGTGGAGATGCACCAAGTGCCTGCTGGGGACCCCTGGCTGTCCCCTGTGAACGCTGAGAAGTGTTAGCAGAGAAATTTCCCAGCTTTCTGCAGCGCTCTGTGAGAGCTCTGTTTCTCACAGAAACTATGACAAACAGTGCTACGATTTTGTAAGCAAACTTTCTCTACCTTGCACCTGCAGCTGTTGTGCAGTATTGTTATGATATTGTCTGGGAAAATATTCTGGAAGGTTTCAGCCAAGCGGTACGGGAGATGGATGGTCGGTGACCAGTGACCTTATGCCATGCTGGCCACCCAAGTTATATAAACTGATTTAGAATTAAATAAATGAGTCATTAGTGCTCCTGAACTGGGTGTGTTACTCCTCGCCACTTGTCCCCCATCCCCCTCTCCATGGCCAGCCCACCCCCCATCAGGGCTTGTGTGGCTAGAGCTGAGATGCAGAAGGCACCAATGCAGCCCCTGTGCATCCCCACTGACCCCCAGATACCCCCTGGGAACGTGGGACCACGTCCTGCCCGAGGACAGGGGCTCCCCCCTGAGCAGGCAGGCTCGGGCTCAGGCTCAGCCCAGCTGCCACCCTGAGCTTTCCCTGGAAGAAGGAAATGCTGTTAACACCTGACCTGCGGGGTCGGCTGTTGCTCCTCAGGCTGGGGACAGCCCCCAGGGACAGGGCTGGGATGCCTCTGCACCCCCCGGTCACGGGAGAGCACCGGGACATTCCCAGAGATCCCTGCCTCTGCAGGCACCTGGATACTGCCAGGGAACTGGGGCTCCCATCCCTGTTCATAACCCGACCTCACATTACTCTGCAGCACTGGCACATGGGCAAGGACTTTGCTCATCAGATGGAAAATGCAAAGCCATTTATTGCGCAGTCAGAATTCCCTAAATCCCAGCACCCAACAGGATATCACATCCTATAAACAGGAAAGATGTTCCCCACAGTGTCCCCCAATCACCTGGGGCATTGCACAGATTTCACCTGTGATGGTAACAGGCAAACAATGCCCTATAAGGCCACAAACTCCAATGAACACTTCTCACAGGCCCAGTCTGTCCATAAACACACAATCCTCTCTCAGTCCATCCCCGGTGACCTGGATGCACTCCCAGGGTCACCTCCGGGCCCAGGACAGAGCCCCTCTCTCTGATCCTCAGGGCCTGTCTCTCTTCCAGCACACAGTGCACCCCAACATGCTCCACTCAGTTTTTGGGGTGGGTGATGGGGGGAGCTGCTCCCCACCCTGTTCCCCTTCCCCACGCTCACGTGGAGGCTGCACCACCCCAAACCCGGACTGAAAACACGAAGGGAGAGCAACCAGCCAGGCCTGGCTCCCCAGGGCACACACACTCCCTGCAGCACATCAGCAATAACCCAGCCTGAGCCCTGAGGCAGCTGTGGGTTCTGCAGGAGGGAGGGCTGCCTCCAGCCCCTGATCCTGCCTCATTCCCAGCACAGCTGATGCACGGGGAATTTGCACTGGGAGCATCCTGGCCTGGAGCTGCTCCAGCACAGCGTCACCACGGCACCTGGGCTGATGGCACCCGGGCTGATGGCACCCGGGCTGATGGCACCTCTGTGCCAGCGGCAGCATCGGCTCCTTCAACCCCCAAAAGGAGCAGCGATGGCCCCACAAATCTGGGATTCACTCCTGGCTGATGCAGGGCTGTGCCTGGACACTGGGGACAGAACTGGCTCCCCCCCAGCCTTCCTTCAACTCTGCACCTCCCTGTGCAGAAAGCCTCCTTTTTGAATTTTTAATTAAAACAAGTCATTTCAAACTGGAGAGATCCTGCCAATCCTTTGAAAGGCTGGCTCTGGTTTAAATTTCTGAAATCCTCCATAACAGAGCCATAAATAATCAATAGCTGCTTAAATAAGTATTTAATCAGCTGTTAAAGGTACAGTGGTCACAAAGTCTATCGGGTCAGGACTTAGTTTATAGCTGTGGCTTGTTACCATCTGTCCTATGTATTATTTATGTCTGTAGAAGCTTAAAAACCTATTCATTAGAGCCTGAAATCCTTCCTAATAAGGGTGATAAAGGATGACCTAGAGCTGGACAGTGAGAGCCACCCAAGCAGCCCCTGCAGCAGCCCTGCTCCTCACCCTGCCTTGTGTCTACACATCTGGGGCTGCCCCAAATGCTGCACAACTCATTGCACTGGTGTGGGGTCACCCCAGAGCTGCTCGTCTGCATCCCCTCTGGAGAGTGTATTTTACCCCAGAGAATCAGGGAATGGTTTGGGTTGGAAGGGACCTTTAAAGATTGAGTTGTTCCATCCCCTGCCATGGGCAGGGACACCTTCCACTATCCCAGGGTGCTCCAAGCCTCATCCAACCTGGCCTTGAATATTCCCAGGGATGGGGCATCCATCATCTCCATCTGCTTGACAAGGCTGAAGTTTTGTCTTTGAAAACATTTTCCCCATGAAAAAGTATTTTAAATTAAGGCACTTTTCTCCTAGAAGCCCTCCCTCCCCAAACAGGAGCATCCTTTGATTGCAGAATATGCAACAAGTGGAGTTTTCAGGAGTCTCTGCTTCCAATCATCTCAGAAATCTCATGTGAACAGACCAACATTCTTTTTGACAGCAGCAAAATAAATTTTAAAGGTCAATTGAATCAGATAAGCCCAGTCTGGCAGCCCTTTCAGATGCAGAATTCCATGGATAACATTTAGGTTCTGTTCTCGAGAACAGAAACAAAATTCTGTGGAGGAAAGAATCTTCAGAAGAAAAAAAAAGGGGGGGGGGGGAGAAGAGAATGAAAAGGAAACAGCAATTAAATAGAATGTCATCCATAATCCCAGCAGTGCAAAACCTGATGATTACCTACCAGGCACTGGACAATGCCATACACACAAATCTAATTAAAGGCCCTTTTTACAGGCAGCTGAAGGCAGCTCATTAGTGTGTTACCGAGATGCTCATTAATGGCTGGCCACAACTAATTTCTCCAGAATTATTCTTTAATTCTTCATCATTCCCAGCCTAACAGAAAAACACAATGTTTCCATCCCCCCTCTCCCACTCCCACGGGTTCTGGTGCTCCTTAATGAACATCCTCCCAGCAGCTCCACTGCTGTTTGAACAGCAAGTGATTGATTTATTGATGAGGAAATCCAAGGGAAGTTTCTGGGAAGTTTCCTGGCTGGTAATGACCTGGCCTTGCTGCTGCTGCTTCCAGCACCTCCCGCACGTGGCAGGACGAGCAGGGCTCCCAGCCTGGCCACAGAGGAGCCTCCTGCCCAATCCACCAGCCCAGGGCTCTCCTCCTCCTCACAGAAATCCCTCTGGCCACGTCTGAGAGCTCTCCCAGGCTCCAGGGTCGGGCCACATCCCACCTTCCCAGGCCATGTTCCCATGGGAAGGACATGTGGATCCCTCACCACAGGGCAGCCCTGAACTAGAGGGAATACCTGGCCTGCAGGAAGGCTCCCATTTCACGCTGCCAATTAATTTAATTTAACCGCCTCCAGGGCCACCCAGCTCCCAAAGAGGAGCTGCTGCAGGCTGAGCTTCACTGATGGAATCCCCTTTTTGAGCTCCACCGGTGTCTTAAATCATTGTGGTTGAAAAAGACCTCCCAAGATCATCCAAGTCCAACCATTAACCTCATCTCCTAAGCAGAGGTCCTGCATCGTGATGCCACAGCTTCTTCAGCACTCCAGTGCTGCTCCTCCCAGCCAAACTGGTCCTGCTCATGCCCCAGGCCACCTCTGCCACGCCAGGAGGGCTGTGGCTGGTCCTTCTGAGTGACTGAGCAGAAATCAGGGATTTCCTGTCCCTGGGGATTTCAGCGCAGCCCCAACTGCCAGGAGACCGGGCAAAATCATGAGCTGAGGACAGCGGGACAGTCACCTGTGGATGCTGAAAAGCTTGGGTAGAGAAATCTTTCAGCTTTCTGCAGCGTTCTGTGAGAACTGTGCAATTCTCACCGAAGCTATGAAAACACGGCTGTGGGTTTTGTAAACTCACTCCTTATCTTGCACCTGGGTTTGTTATGCAGGATTGTTGTGGTTCTGGCCTTCTGATATTTTGGAAGAAGTGTCTTAGAGCTTGACCAATCCCCTCAAGGGGTGGATGGCCGAGCACCCAACTGTCTTATGCCATTGAACACACTCTTTGCGAACCCCGTTATAAAAGAATGATTATAATTAATTAAACTGCTGCTACTGCTTTCCTCCTGAACTTGTCGTGCCATTCCTCGCCGTCAGTGCCGCTCACAGCGACAGTCACCACCCACACCAAAGAGGTCCCAGGGACCCAGCCCAGACTGATCCTTTGAGATGCCTGTCCCTGTTCTCCTGCAGGGAAAACCACCTGACTGTGCTCAAAACCTGCTGAAGGACTTCATGTCGCAGGTGTCACCACAGCCACTCGCTCCCAGAGACGGGGCTGGTGGCAGGGGGAGCAGGACACGGGCTCAGGAGCCTCAGGGAGCCTCACTGAGAACCTTTACCAGCCGAGGGTTTTGCCCTGCTCCTTTCCTCTCTCTGAGTTAATTACCAGCTGATTGCCTTTCACGATTATTTCAGACACTTCCAATATGCAGAATGACATGAAGGATTAAGAGACAAATCTCTGTGGAGTGGCTGGGATGTGGCTCCCACTTCACTTCTGGCTGGATTTGCTGAGGTTTGGTTGTCTAAATGCCAAATCTCTCAATCTCTGAGGCTCCACAGAGATTGGGGAGGCTCCTTCTTCCCATGGAAAGCATCTCAGGTGGGAGAAGGAGATCTGGAGAGCGGCTGAGCTGCTCGAGGGGCCAACGACAGCGAGGCCTATGGTGGCAGCCATTCCTTTTCCTGCTGAAAAATAACAAATCCTGCTCCAGATCCACTGGCCTTTGCCTCTCCAGTTCTCCACGGATGCAAGGACTAAAGCAAAGCCTGGTTTTGCAGAGGGTGCTGTGCTCCCCTCGGGGACTGATGGTCTGGGGATTTCCCTGCGACGTCAGCGGGCTCTGGGCCAAAGCTGAGATCGAAGCACCTCACCTGCTGCTCTCACGCTCCATCAGCGTCAGCGTGCCAGTCGTGCATGCCAGGATGATGGGACATTGCTGGGAGGGCTCTTGGGACTCTGCTGATGCTGCTTTCATCCCTTCACTCCCTGCCAGCCCTTCCTGGGGACTGCATTCAGCTCCCACAGCAGGGGCTGAAGACACAGACCCCCTTTTAACAACCCAGCAAGATTAGTAGCCCATCACTGTTTGTTGATTATGGTCATTTCTTTCTGTAAATGAAGTTTAAAAGTCATCAGCAGATTTGTCAGCTGTGACTTATGAACCCTTCTTGCTGCAGGGGAGTGAAGCAATGACAAATCCCCTCCACCAGCTCCTCATCTGTTACGTGTTAGGAGTCGCCACGCTCCAATTACCAGGGACCCTCGGAATCCGTAAACAAAAAGCTACAGAAATGTCCTCACGGCTGCTGGGACCATCCCTCAGAGCTGGCCTGGGACCATCCCTGCCACAGCCCCAGCCCCAGGGACCAGGGATATGTGGCTTTATGGATGCCAACCAAGCCCTGGGCCCAGCGTGGGGAGGTGGAGATCTCCCACGCAGGAGATGTGGCTGAAGGGCTGCAGGAGCTGAGGGCTGCTGAGTGTCCCCCACCCAGGGAAGCTCCTCCTGATGATGATGAGGAGCACAGAGAGCTTGCTGGGAGAGCAGCTGGTGGTGTACACAGCGCCGGGGGCGCAGGACCCATCTGGCTCTGCTCGGGGATGGAGGTGGCTCCCCATGGATCATCCCGATGGAGGCATCCTGGTGAAGCCAGATTTCCCTGCCAGGGTAGGGCAGGCTCTGTGGGGACCCTGCAGCTCCTCACTGACACGGGAGGCTCAGCTCTGCCCTTCCTGTGGGGTGCTGAGCAGCTTCCCCACACCAGGCAGGCTCTCCTCCTGCTCCCACTTATGTCAGGCCCCAAAACACCACGGGCTGCTGGCCCCCGAGTCCTGGCAGCTCTCCGGGTCCCTGCAGATCCTTTCTCTACCCCTCCCTCAGTCCAGCCCCAGTGTGGGGTTACACACAAAGCTGGAGCCTCCCAGCCTCTCCCAGTGGCACACGTCACACGTCAAACTGCCTGGGTGGTGCCAGGGGACACCGGAGAGCTTCTCGTTAACACAACAGCTTATAAAATCAATTCGATCCCATTAAATGGCAATTTGGCCCTCATCACACTCAGCCTCCTCTGGGAGAGGGGTAATGGCCCATGGACGTTTCCTGTTTGGCTTTAATTTGCTGGGCCTGGTGGAGGGAGCACTCACAATGGCAAACCTTGCTTTCCTAGGCAACAAAACCTGTCGCTAAAACCTTTGAGAGACCAGCTTCTCTCCAAAACTTCCTCTCCCAGAGCCCTCTGAGGTGTCCTGGGGGAGCCACATCAGAGCAGGGAGGTGGCACTGCAGTTGTGGGGCTGCCACGATGGACCAGACCGGTGGCAGGAGCTCTGCCTTGCGTCTGGCACTGGCCAACACCCAAGCCCTGCCTGTGACACAGCAGAGATGGCAAAGAACAGCCTTTGACGGCCCCGCGTGTGCCTGACATCCTCATGCCCAAAAGCTGATCATCCTTTATTCACCCTCACTGACTACACGTGGAAGCAGGCAGGGATTTATCCTGTTAACCCTATTTTATCCTGTTTAACCCAGTCAAAACGGACCTTTTACCAGCAAACCTGGCTGCCTGGGACTGCGCCTTCCATCCCTGATGCACAGACCCTTGGGGGCTCACCCAAGCCAGTGGGGCTTTCAGCTCTGTTTGCTTTCCTGGCTGTGCAGGGCATCTCTCTGACTGTCACAAAGAGCTGTGAGCAGAAACAGATCTGTCTGGACACGGCTGCTCCACGATTATTCATTTTAACAGTAGCAGTCGCTGTGGAAAGCGGCAGAAGAAGAATGATTTCATTTTCATAACCCTGAGTTCCCCCTGCCCTGCTTGGATGAGTCTGCCTGTGTTATTGTGATCCCCCAGGAATGCAGGCCCCACGCTGCTCCTGCTCCAGAGCATCTTCCAGGCATGCTGAAGGCTCAGTCCCAGCTCTCAGATGCCCAGGGCTTGTTCCAGTGTGATGGATGATGAACCCCCAGGGAATCTGGGATTGACCCTCATGGATAAACCCTGAGCAGCCAACCCAAACTCATTTCCTCTGGTGAGTGCTCATCTGCAAGTGCTAAATGAGCTGCTGTGAACTGTGCCCCTGCTCCTCCACACAAACACCAGGGGCCCAGTCCTGGCTCGCTGACGAACTGAAGCTGCTGAAGTTGAATGGGGAAATTGAGCTGGTTTATGAAATTTTGTGGTTCACTGTAGTGGGATATCAGCCTTTCCCTCATCTTCCACTTTGCCAGGGTGCTGGCTGTGCATGGGAACACCCCCCTGAGGCACCCACAGCCACGACACCCATAAATCCTTGTGACACTCCTGCTCAGGCTCTGGTTCTGGCAAAGGCAGGGAATGATGCATTTACACTTTACAGAAGAGTCTGAGACATGCCAACACCTCTGTACCACCCATGGTTATTGCTCCGTAACTCACTGCTGCACACCGCCAACACTAGGGACACAAAAATGAAGAAAATGCCATTCTGAAGTGTTTCCCTAACCCCACTCCATCCACAAGGCTCTCATTTTGTTGAATTAGTGACAGCTGCTTGGTTCTTTGCAGGTGAGGTCTGTAAAGGCAGCACTTGGCACTCCCATTTAGCAGCTGTACTGGGAACCCGCTGGTGACCAGCACTTTCTCCTGGTGCTCGGTGGCTTTGTGAAACTCACTTTGATTTTGTCAACCACAACTCCCACGATGCCTTTGCAGTGGAGAACAGCAAACATACCCCAAACACTGCAGAATCTTGGGATTATTTGGGTTGGAGTATCTGTCGCTGTCACGTCCGAAATGGGTAAAGAAAACAACACAGAGTCCAGGCTTGTGAACAAGTGGAAGAGCTTTAACAATTTTCTGACTACTTTATAGGATAGATCGCAAAAAGTGTGTTGAGTGGCAATAGGTAATTGGCTCCTCGGCCATCCACCCCTTGAGAGGATTGGCCAAGTCCTAAGATACCGATTCCAAACTATTTTCAAAGTCAAAGCCACAACAATCTTGCAAAACAGCCTGCAGGTGCAAGGAGTTTATGGAACTGTGACCTTGTTTAAAATAGTTTACATAGGAAAGACAGTCTGCTCACAGAATATTGAGAAAAGGCTGAAGAATTTCTCTGCTTCTGGCTTTTTAGCACCTACAGAATATCCTCTACGATCGTTGAGTCCAACTGTTACCCCAGTACTGCCAGACTCACCCCTAACCCACGTCCCTTAGCCATGACAGGAATAAAGAGAAAAAAGTGATCATTTTAAAAGTGCTCTTTTATTTTTTTTTTTTTTTTGGTTAAAAGCCAAACTTGTGAGGAGGGTGAGGGAAGAACTCCTAACAGTGGTGTTTGTCTCCCTGGCTTTGCAGAGGCATTTCCCACAGCACTCCCTGCCCAGACGACCTCTTGCTCCTGAGCAGAGAGGAGGGAACATCCCTGCAGTCACCTCCTCCAGAGTTACTGAATTCCTTATCCCTGTGGCTCACACAGGCTCTGGGACTGGCTGCCAGTTCAGGATGACATTTCAAACTGGGAGGGCTCTGCATGAAGAGCATTCATACAAGGAGATGAAAACCTCCCCCTTTGGAGCACCCATGGGAGCACCTTACATGGGAAAGCTGGGAAAAACCCTCTTTTTGTCACCTCTCTTTAACCTCCCCGTGCCACAGCCCACGTGAGTTGCTTTTTGGGTTCAAGATGAAGCCATGGAAGTTTGCTCATGGCTGTGAATCACCTGAAAAGCAGCCTGTAAATACCAGTGATGGCAGTGATACCTGCTACAGGTAACATCTGTATGGTCATTAATGCCAATCCCCCCACAGACATCTGAGATACAGCTTGTCCAGTCAAGAAGGATCATTCTACAGCAAGATCCTAAAATGGGTTTATGGAGATAAAGAGGTATCAATAAACAGACTTCTTTAAGATGTTTGACTTGGGGTGTGTGTTTTTCACTCTGAGACCTGGCCGAGGGCTGGAATTGCCATTATGGAGCCGTGACAACAGCCAGCAGTTGGAGGATGAGGCCAGACAAAGTCAGATTATAAACCAGGTGAAACACTTAATGCTGGGGGTAACCAGCCTGAGAGGCTTCTTGCTCTGACAGATCCTCTGCTGCTTTTAAAGCAAGGCAGACAAACTTCCTAAAAAACCTGCTGCCTCTTACGTGCTCCTTTAATATGGAATTCAGGGCAGTCCCAGGGCCTGATTTATACAGGTGGTCAGATTAAGGGATAATTTGACTTAAAAATTTATTCAGCAACTTATCATACCCATGACAGCTGAGGCACAGGGTGCTGTCTCCCTCCAGCCTTGCATCCAGAGGAGTTCTCCCTTTGCCAGCACCAGGACATCCTGGCAGAAGCAGGTGGTCTAGTTGCCTTGCTAAAGCTTGTGGTAGTTCTAACTCTTCATCTAAAATATCTAAGAATGTGCCTTTGGCTGTTAAACTACAAGTTCCCCCATTTCAAGGATGTTTAGGACCTACCTTCCATTCTCTTTGAAATCAAATCCACTTTTTTGTTCATTTTTTGACAGCTGCTATCACCAGACGAATCCCAGTTTCAGTCCAGCACCAGGAGAGTTGGCATTACTAAAACTGAGCAGGGAGAAGACTCTGGTGTTTTGTTGAAGGTTCAATTCTCATCGTGAACCAAAACCTGGGAGTTAAAACCTGAGGTGGCCAAGTACAGAATCTGAGATGGGTGCTCTGAACTGCCCCTTTCCTGGCTCATGAGCTGTCACCTGCTGGAGTGCACTGTGTGCTGGAAGAGAGACAGGCCCTGAGGATCAGAGAGAGGGGCTCTGTCCTGGGCCCGGAGGTGACCCTGGGAGTGCATCCAGGTCACCGGGGATGGACTGAGAGAGGATTGTGTGTTTATGGACAGCCTGGGCCTGTGAGAAGTGTTCATTGGAGTTTGTGGCCTTATAGGGCATTGTTTGCCTGTTACCATCATAGGTAAAATCTGTGCAATGCCCCAGGTGATTGGGGGACACTGTGGGGAACATCTTTCCTGTTTCTAGGATGTGATATCCTGTTGGGTGCTGGGATTTAGGGAATTCTGACTGCGCAATAAACGGCTTTGCCTTTTCCACCTGATGAGCAAGGTCCTTGCCCGTGTGTCATTACTGCAGTCACCTACCTGTGTGCCCACACAGAGACCAGCTCCTGATGGAATTACAGATCTCTGCTCCGCTGAGATCACAGACTCAGACTGGGTTGGGTTGGGAGGGACCTTTAAAGGTCATCTACTTCAACCCCGTGCCATGGGGAGGGACATCTTCACCCAGACCAGGTTGCTCAGGGCACTGTCCAGCCTGGCAATGAATGTTCCCAGGGATCCAGGGGCAGCCACAGCTTCTCTGGGTGCCCTGTGCCAGTGTTTTACCATTCTTGTAAAAAACTTCTTCCTTATATCAAACTTAAATTTACCCTCCTTCAGTTTAAACCATCCCCCCTTGTCCTACTGCAGCAGTGTCTCCCCACCTTTCTTACAGGCTCCCTTCAAGGCCACAACAGATTCTCCCCAGAGCTTCTGCTTGAAAGAGGAAGCCCAGAGCTCCCACAGCTCCAGGACAGCACAGCCAGTCTCAGCTGCCCCAGGAGCTGCTCCTCCTGGCCAGTTCTTGGTGTCAGAGCTCCTGGCGTGGCTGCCCAGCAAAGCTCCTACAGCACATGGCACCTTGCAACTGGTCCCACAGCCCGCAGGGCCGGAAGGGTGGCCCTGCTGGGGGAGACGTGAAAGGCAGATGTGATGTCCAGCAGGTCACCAAGAGGTGGCAATGTCCCCACCAAGGCTCCCATTCCTCACCTCCCCAGCACGGCTCCTGTGCTTCCCTGTCACACCTGTGCTTCTCTGTCGTGTCCCCTGCAACCCGCCAGGCTGGATGAGGGGACCTCCGAGCCCAGCCTGCTTGGCAAACTCTGCACAGCACTGCCCCATTTGTGATCCTGGCTCAGGCCAAATTCCCTAGGATTTGGGACTGAGCTTTGTTAAAGCAAAGATCTAATACAGGCTGAGAAAGTTGGGGCTCTTGAGGCTGGGGAAGAGAAGGTTGTGTGGAGACCTCCCAGCACCTTCCCAGTGTGTGAAGGGGCTGCAGGGAAGCAGGAGAGCGACTCTTCCTCAGGAACTGCGGGGACAGGACAAGGGGGGACGGGATCAAACTGAAGGAGGGGAAATTTAGGTTGGATATCAGGAGGGAATTGTTCCCTGTGAGGGTGGAGAGGTCCTGGCACAGGGTGCCCAGAGAAGTTGTGGCTGCTCCATCCCTGGAAGTCCAAGGCCAGGTTGGACGGGGCTTGGAGCAGCCTGGGACAGTGGAAGGTGTCCCTGCCTGGGCAGGGGGTGGGAATGAGATGAGCTTTAAGGTCCCTTCCAACCCAAATCATCCCATGATTTTCTGAATCTAACGCTGTCAAACCAAAGGACTGAGTGGACTTCTGCAGAAGCTCCACGGCTAAGCCATGGATGACACAATTCATGCCACCATCACATTTCATTTCTACTCTTCAGAGTTGGTTGTCCATCTGGGCAACAAAACTTCTCTGGAAACGGCACCCTTCACTGTATTTAAATCATCAGTTAAAGCCTCTGGAAAATGCAACAGAGCTCAATGAGGAGGAGATGAGCAAATACAGGCATTAAATAGGTACAGGTGGAAAAGTTTCAGCCAAGCTCAAATTCGGCCACCTTGAAGCTCCACACAGGTTGTGCCTTGAGCTCCTCATGTGGAGTTTGTGATGTGCCAAGGGCAGCTCAGCAGCACTGTCTTGGCCCCGTGCTGGTGCCAGAGCCAAAGAGGGGCATGGTCCATCCAGAACGTGGTGGAGAGGGGTCAAACTCCCAGAAGGTGGGAAAAGAAAGGGTTTAGAAAGAGATTTCTTCCTTCAGAAAGAGATTTTTTTTCTTCTTAACCAGCTTTCAGCTATGAAATCATGATCCCACCCTTTGGGCACTGCCCTTCTGTGCTCCCCCTCCCGCAGTCGGGAAGGTGTCACGGCAGAGCAGGAGGGCATTACACAGGAATTTGGGGAGATTGCCACACCTTTACAAAGCTCCCTGCTGCCTGGACGCCTCCTGACTAGAGAGATTAAAAGGATTAGAAGCTTATAAATGATGAGACAGGGAAGTGAGGGGCTTTAGAGAATACCAAGGTCTTAATTTACAAGGGATGTTTAAAAATGAATGGAGTGAGGATTTGCTCCCACAGCACAGTGGGAAGATTTCCTTGTGAGGGAAGGTTATTTGACCAGCAAAATGGTTGGCCCATCCCATGTGGAAGTACCAATGTATATTTTATACAGGGCAGACAAAAAGCATCTCTTCATTACAAGTGAGGTGAGGACAGTGAAGGGGGATGGTAGGATGGCACAGGACAGGGGTTTGTGACCACAGTGAATAAAGCACTGCTGGAGCAAAGTCGGGAAAAGCACGTTTCCACGTGAGTAGTTCATTGACTAAAAACTGTATTTTGGGCTAGGCTGAGCATTACTCCCACAACTTTACTCCACTCCCGGTGGAACACTTGCAGGAGGAGTAAAGTGCAGATATTTTATTTTCACAGACATGTGGGCAGTGTTTTAGTCCAGCACTGGCATCACCCTGCCAGGCTCTCTCCTTGTTTTCACCTCCATCCTGCGCTGGGAGGGCTGTGCTATTCCCACACTGACGGGCAGCTCGGGCCAGTTTAGTACCCAGCCCTGGTTAAACCAGAATTTAACCGAGCCTGTAAGAAGGAGGGGGTGGAAAGAGCTCTTGGAGGCTTTCCAAAGAGGGGCTTACAGGTCAAGAATATGTTCTTCCCTGTCCATTCTCCCCAGGCAGAGAGAAGGGAAGGGCAGGATGGGTGCTGCTGCAGAGGCTGCAGGATCCTGCCTTTGGCTAACAGCTCCCAGACTCTCGGATAAAAGCTCCCCAGCCTTGTTTCTGCAGGTTTCTCCTTGGCCATGAATGCAATTCCTGCAGAAGTAATTCCCAGGGTAGGTTCCTTTCTGTGCTGGCCCTTTCAAGCATGGTTTTCTCCATCCTCAGTCCCTGCTGTCTTGTGTATCCCAGGTAATTCGGTAACGCCAGGAATGCAGGCAGTGTGTGCCTGCAGAGAAAGCCTCATTCTCACAGAATCATGGAATATCCTGAGTTGGAAGGGATCCACAGGATCATCCAGTCCAACCCCAGGCCCTGCACAGGACACCCCAACAACCCCTCCCTGGGCATCCCTGGCAGCGCTGTCCAAACGCTCCTGGAGCTCTGGCAGCCTCGGGGCCGTGCCCATTCCCTGGGGAGCCTGGGCAGTGCCCAGCACCCTCTGGGGGAAGAACCTTTCCCTGATCTCCAGCCTGAGCCTGCCCTGGCCCAGCTCCAGCCGTTCCCTGGGTGCTGTCCCTGTCCCAGAGCAGAGATCGGAGCTGCCCCTCGGGGAGGAGCTGCAACCCCTCAGACTTCTCTGCTCCAGGCTGGACAAACCAAGTGCCCTGAGCCACTCCTCTCAGTCATTCCTCAGCCCTTCCAGGCCCTTCACCATCCTTGTGGGTTTGTAGAGACCATCTCCAAACGTTCACCATGACTGTGCACAGCTGCACCATATCCAGAAACCCTCTCAGACGGCAGCACAAAAAGGACTCACAGTGAGAGCCCTGTGTGCGACACTGCTGAGACAGTCTGGAGGGGCCCCTGCCTCTGGAGGCATCTGCTCTGCTTCCACTTCACTTCTCACAGCACCCCAGAATGGCCTGGGTTGGAAGGGACCTCAAAGCTCATCCATTCCCATCCCTGCCATGGGCAGGGACACCTTCCACTGTCCCAGGCTGCTCCAAGCCCCAATGTCCAGCCTGGCCCTGGACACTTCCAGGGATCCAGGGGCAGCCACAGCTGCTCTGGGCACCCTCACAAGTGCCCACTTATGCCAGGGGCTCCTCTACCTCCAGTGGTGTGTAATGGCCAGGCAAAAAGCCGTTTTGGATGATTTCTGATGCATCTTAACCAACTCATCTCTCACAGAACGGAGCAGAGCTGAAGTCACACATTATTCTACAGTCACACTTCTGCTCGTGAAATCCACCCAAAAGTCCAGACATGTCAGCGCAGAGAAGGGAGTAAACACGACATCTGACGGGAAGGAGAAAGTGAGGATGGTTTGGGTCTCTGTAATTAACCCTGTGACACTTGTGAACGGTTGACAATCTGAGAGTGTAAATTCTGACACACATTTTTATGTTGTTCAGCCTCCCCTGCAACGCCATAAACCACAACAAAGCCAGGGCCATGCCAGAGGCTGTGAACTGGAGTGTTAAGCCTGTTAACCTACTTACACTTCAAAACCCCTGTGCAAAGTTAAATTAAGGCAGATCAGGGCTCTTAATGGAATTCAGTAGTTTCTGGTGCCTCAATTAAATTCCAAAATCACCACCCATAAAGTCGGGAAGGTGGGAAGCAAGGATGGGGTTTCCAGTTCCCAATAGCCTGACCACGACCATAAGGTCTCTGGAGCCAGTTTGTCCCTCGGATCACTTGCTCTGTGCCTTGCAGAGAGGGACTGGATTTCCTAATCTGGTCCATGGTTCAATCCGGCAGAAAAATCAATAATCACTGTAATCACACCCTGAAGTGCTCCTGATACGGTTCTCCTTCAGTCCCTAATTTTGGAGGTTGACCTTGCTGCCTTCTGTAATTTGCTCCTGATTTCTTTCTGGGGCTGTCACCAAGTTATCAGCCACAGCGTGGTCAGCAGGGCCAGGGCACTGGTCACCTCTCTTTACTCGAATCCTGGGGGCAGTTTTGTGCAGTACTGACGCACGGGCAAGGACCTTGCTCATCAGATGGCAAATGCAAAGCCGTTTATTGCGCAGTCAGAATTCCCTAAATCCCAGCACCCAACAGGATAGAACATCCTATAAACAGGAAAGATGTTCCCCACAGTGTCCCCCAATCACCTGGGGCACTGCACAGATTTTACGTATGATGGTAACAGGCAAACAATGCCCTATAAGGCCACAAACTCCAATGAACACTTCTCACAGGCCCAGTCTGTCCATAAACACACAATCCTCTCTCAGTCCATCCCCGGTGACCTGGATGCACTCCCAGGGTCACCTCCGGGCCCAGGACAGAGGCCCTCTCTCTGATCCTCAGGGCCTGTCTCTCTTCCAGCACACAGTGCACCCCAACCAGTTTTGGGTCCTTCATGACAAAGACATTGAGGGCCTGGAGCGTGTCCAGGGAAGGGAACGGAGCTGGGAAGGGGCTGGAGCCCCAGGAGCAGCTGAGGGAGCTGGGAAAGGGGCTCAGCATGGAGAAAAGGAGGCTCAGGGGGGACCTTGTGGCTCTGCACAACTCCCTGACAGGAGGGGGCAGCCGGGGGGGGTCGGGCTCTGCTCCCAGGGAACAGGGATAGGGTGAGAGGGAACAGCCTCAAATTGTACCAGGGAAAATTCAGGTTGGAGATTAGGGAAAATTCCATCACTAAAAGGGTGGTCAAGCACTGGAGAGGCTGCCCAGGGCAGTGGTGGTGTCCCCATCCCTGGAGGTGTTCAAAAGCCTTGTGGATGTGGCACCTGGGGACAGGGCTCAGAGGTGGCCTTGGCAGTGCTGGGGGAATGGTTGGACTTGATGCTCTCAGAGGGCTTTTCCAAACTAAACAGTTCTGTGATTCTGTAGCTTTTCAAGCAGCCTCTGGCTGCCTCAGAGGAGTTGCTGCTGGCCCTGGGGCCCACAGGGGTGACTTTTGTGCCTCTCTGCCCCTCTGTGTGCCCGGGGTGTGCCCACAGATCCCGCCTGGAGCCAGCAGGACTCAGCCTTCCCCAGCCCGAGCACAGCAAAGCTGGTGATTCAGAGAGGAGGCTCCAGTAACCAGGACAGTGTGAGCTGACAGAGCACTGCCCAAACTTTCCAGGCCCCGGGTGAGATTTACAGAGAGCACTGGGCGTAGGGAAGTATTTCTTGTGGAGCAGAGGAGTGAAGCCAGCGAGCGCGGGCACCGGGAGGAAGCAGCGCGATCCATCAGCGGGGCAGAGCCAGACAACTGATCTGTTTGCTGCAATTCCACTTACAGCCAAGAAAAATGAGCCATCAGCACAGGAATTATGTGTGGCAGGGAAGGACAAACTGCTCTAATCAAATCAGCAGGGGTTCAGATAACTCCTGGAAGAGCCCTGGCACCCAGCTCCATTTGGAGGGAGATATTGGGCTGGGAGGATGCTCCTGGCAGGACAACGAGGCACAGACACTGCTCACCCTCCCCTCCTCCAGGATGGATAAATAAGCACTCAGAAAGCAGTGCCATGCACCTCCAGAATACTGATTCCCTGGTGCTAATATTTCCTGCCTCCCTGCTACAAAGCCAAGGCGATTTGATTTAAGCCAAAACATAAATAAAGAACTTCCCAACCGTAGGGTGAGGTGAGGCAGAAGAGGATGGTGGGGAGGTGTTGGAGTGCACTGAGGATCAGAGAGAGGCCTCTGTCCTGGGCCCGGAGGTGACCCTGGGAGTGCATCCAGGTCACCGGGGCTGGACTGAGAGAGGATTGTGTGTTTATGGACAGCCTGGGCCTGTGAGAAGTGTTCATTGGAGTTTGTGGCCTTATAGGGCATTGTTTGCCTGTTACCATAATAGGTGAAATCTGTGCAATGCCCCAGGTGATTGGGGGACACTGTGGTGAACATCTTTCCTGTTTATAGGATGTTCTATCCTGTTGGGTGCTGGGATTTAGGGAATTCTGACTGCACAATGAACGGCTTTGCTTTTCTCCACCTTGTGTGCAAAGTCCTTGCCCGTGTGTCATTACTGCAGGGAGGAAATATGGAAGCAATGAGAACTAAAGCTAATCACGCAAGTTGCTGAGACTGACTGGCTCCCAGAACTGCCTGAACTGGCTCCTGAAGGCAAAGCTTTCATCTGGGTCCCCACTGCTCTGTTACTTTCCTCAAGAGAAGTGTGAACCTCAGGGTCAATGCCTTGAAGCTCCTTGAGCAGCAATGAACTTCCTTCTGCCCCTGTGTTGGCACAGAGCAAACCCCAGACCCCGAGAGGTTTGTTAACGCCAAGTTCTGGGGCCCCCACCATCAGAAGGACGTGGAGTGAGTCCAGAGGAGACCACAGAGATGCTCTGAGGGCTGGAGACCCTGCAGCTCTGGAGCCAGGCTGGGAGAGCTGGGGGTGTTCACCTGGAGGGGAGAATTCTCCAGGGAAACCTTAGAGCCCCAAGGAGGAAACAAATGGCCTCATTTAGGGCCAAACAGGACCATCAGGACTTTGAAGTCCTGAGCAAGCACCCCTCTATCAGACCTCATCTGGCTGCAGGTCCTGCCCAAGGGAAGAACAAGCCTGCTCTGCCCACAGCTCCCCAGTGGGTTTGCCACACCATTCCCTTCCCGAGCCAGGCAGCACTGGCTCTCCTTCCAGCTCTCCCTGCTCCTGTGATGTATGACACCTGGGAACTCTCATATATCCAGTGGGCAGGCTCATTTATACAGTGTTTGAAAAACAGATGGTGTATGAAGTGCAATTTGGTGTTGTAGCAGAGCTCTGTCCCCCTTGGGGTGTCAGGGCATTTGATTAAAGCCCTTTTATGGGAAATCAATATTTTCCTCATTACAACTTTCATTCTCAGGCCTAAAAACTACTGAGATGGACTTGTAAGATGCTGCACTACATGCATGCACACACGGGTCTATTCATTAGGGGACTAATCCCACAGCATTTATTCTTCTTTCATGAGCTCTGACAGAGGTAAATAAGCAGTGAGGGGATCTCTCTCTAATGGGTTCGACACCGTCTGCGGCAGGCATGCACTGTTTACTGCTGCATTAAAGGATCCTGCCCCGAAAAACTGGCTCAGACCTTCCCAAGATCCCAGCCAGAATCTTGGACAAAACTCTTCCAAGGCCAAAACAGCCTAAAGCTTTGAGTTACACCCAAGGGCTGTAGCTGAGTCTCCTCTGCCTTCGTGAGACCCCCCCTGCAGCACCGTGTCCAGCTCCGGGGTGCAAGGACGTGGAGCTGCTGGAGTGAGGCCAGAGGAGGCCACGGAGATGCTCCGAGGGCTGGAGCCCCTCTGCTCTGGAGCCAGGCCGGGACAGCTGGGGCTGTTCAGCCTCAGAGCCCCTTCCAAGGCCTAAAGGGGGCTTGTGAAAAAAAGGCAGAGCAACTTTTTACACCGGCAGAGAGTGACAGGGCACAGGGGAACGGTTTTAAACTGAAAGAAGGGGTTTAGGTTAAGTGTTAGATGTCCCGGGGAGGGTGGAGAAGCCCTGGCACAGGGTGCCCAGAGCAGCTGTGGCTGCCCCTGGATCCCTGGCAGTGTCCAAGGCCAGGTTGGATGGGGCTTGGAGCAGCCTGGGCTAGTGGAAGGTGTCCCTGCCCATGGCAGGGGTGGGATGGGATGGGCTTTAAGGTCCCTTCCAACCCAAACCAGTCCGGGATTCCATGATATGATTCCATGCTCAGTGGGATGAAATAAACAAAGGACTGACTTGAGACCCATGAGACACAGACTCGACTCAGCTTCTGCCTCTGCCCCCTTGGGGACCCTGGGTTGCCCCTGGGGAGCTCCGTGCTTTGGTTTTCCCTCCCGTACCACCGGCTGAGGTCACTGTCCTCCAGTGGGGCGACACCTGCACATCCCTTAGGGGCTGGAAAAGGAGTGGGATCATGGCTGGGGTTTTGGCACAGAGCCTGTGGCTCTTCCCATGTGCTGTTCCAGGGGCAGCACAGGCCAGCCTGCGTGTACCAGCCCGGGCTGCTGCTCATTCCCACCCTGCAGCAGCTCCGGGAGCCAGACAAGCAGCAGCAATAATAACAAAATAATGCTTAATAATCCCTTCCCAAAGCAGCGCTGATTTATTTCTCCTGGGGCTTGCTTTGACTCCTGCAACCTGATCCCGAGGTGCTGAAACCATGGGAACAGCCCAGGTGCTCCACTTGGGAATGCACAGCCACCAGCACCAGCACCAGCATGCTGCCTGGATTCTGTAGGTGCTAAAAAGCTAGAAGCAGAGAAATTCTTCAGCCTTTTCTCAATATTCTGTGAGCAGACTGTCTTTCCTATGTAAACTATTTTAAACAAGGTCACAGTTCCATAAACTCCTTGCACCTGCAGGCTGTTTTGCAAGATTGTTGTGGCTTTGACTTTGAAAATATTTTGGAATAGGTATCTTAGGACTTGGCCAATCCTCTCAAGGGGTGGATGGCCGAGGAACCAATTACCTATTGCCACTCAACACACTTTTGTGATCTATCCTATAAAAGTAGTCAGAAAATTATTAAAGAAGAAGCTTCGGCTTCCACTGTTCATGAGCCTGGACTCTGTGTTGTTTTCTTTACCTGTCTCGGATGTGACAGCGACAGATTCAGCCTAATTATGGAATCATCTAGCTCGGAAAAGTCCTCTAAGATCACTGAGTCCAAATGCTTCCCCAGCACTGCCAAGCCCACTGTGTCCCCAAGTGCCACACCCACATGGAAATGATGATGAATCCAATTTCCTTTCTGCTCAGCACTGAGGAGGCAGATGAACGTGTCCAGCAGTGCTTCCTCCTCACGGTTTGAATTAAAAGTTTTCACACTCCAGTTTATTGTTGGTTATTGGTTATGGTGATTTTGGGAGCCAGAATGAGGGACCTGAGGCCAAGATGGCAAATGAGGCATAAGGAGAGGACAGGTCCTGTCTCAGCGTCCCCAGCCGAGCCCAGAGCTGCGCTCCTCACTCCACACCACTCCTCTCTTGGGCACCTCCACTATGGACTCACTTGGTCCTGGAAAGATCAGAATACACTTTATTATCTTCTGTTTAAAGCACTTCAGGCATTCCACCCACCCAGTGTGACAAGAGGACAAACTTCTCAGCAGGATGAAAGGAACAAAGTGACCGCGATGGCGAATGAAGGGACAAAGTCACAGCATCAGCTGGGGGGAGAAGTGTTTCTGTTTGTTACTTTTTCCTTTCGAAATACAAAATTTCATTAACATCTGAAAGGACTGAATATCTTCTGCTTGCTCCCTGGAGGTTGCAAAGTGGGAAGGAAAAGTTTGCAAACATTTTCCAACTCTCCTGCTGTTTATTCTTGGAAAAATGTCAGATGTTCAAAATATATCTGAGGGCTTTGTGCCCAACCACACGTCGATAATGACGCTGCTTTGCAGGGGGATGAGTGTGCACGAGAAATGCCTCCATTTAGAGGAAATATAAGTGGGTTGGGGTTTTATCCAGGATGAGTAGTGAAAGACAAAGCGAGTTGTGAAAGGGACCCAGCTGGTTTTGTGGGGACAATCTCCCTGTGGGTGAAAGCTGGGAGATGGGGAAAAATGGGGATCTGCTGCTGGGAGCAGCCAACAGCAGCCTGAATCTGATGCAACGCTCATCTGTGCCCTGTTATCTTCCACGGCTCCTTTGCCCAATCAGTCACACTCTCACAAAGGCCCAAAATGAATTAATTTGTCTGGGTAAAGACATCCAGGCAAGAAATCCAGAACAAAGCCAGGCATCAGCGTTCCAAGGGAGAGCAAACTGTATTCCCAAAGGCATTCCTCAGGTCAGCCTCCTCTGTGCGCCCGTGTCCAGGAGGAAACACCTTCCCAGCGCTGGGATGGCGAGGGGCAGCTCTGCATTTCACAGCCCACGTGGCTAATGGTGGCCAAGGGCTTGTCCTCCTCTCAGGGCACATCCACCTACCCAACACCCCCCTGCCAGGCAGAACAAAGCCCTGGTGCCTCCTGACCCCGCACGTGACAATGTGGATCTGCACAGCCGCTCACACTTCCCCTGCCCCAATCGTTTTAGGATTTGCCACGGAGGGATTTTCATCATTTTGAGAAGCTTAGACACCGGAAGGGAGCCCTGCTGCTTCCCAGCACTGGCAGGATTTACAGGCAGGGGTAGGGGAAGGAAACTTTATGAGATTTATGCACTTTCTGTTCTTTAAATGTGTCATCTTCTATTTCCTGACCTCGTTTCCAGCCCCACATCTGCACGTGCACTCGCAGGAACCCGGCTTGAGGATTAGAGGCCAGCGGTGCCTTTAATGCCTTTATGAGATTTTAAAGGTGCCAGGGGTAAACCCGGATGTCCCTCCTGAGCACCCCAGTGGAATATGTCCATCAGGGACCCACAGCCTTCAGGGACAGGCACATCACCTGGGAGCACCTCCATGCCAGGGCAGGGACAGTGCAGATCCAGAGGTTCACACGGAGAGAATCCAACAGATGGCTCAAAGCAAACACATGGAACCATGGAATGACAGAATCCCAGAATGTCCTGAGTGGGGAGGGACACACAAGGATGACACACACCCCAACAACCCCACCCTGGGCAGCCCTGGCAGCGCTGCCCAAACGCTCCTGGAGCTCTGGCAGCCTCGGGCCGTGCCCATTCCCTGGGGAGCCTGGGCAGTGCCCAGCACCCTCTGGGGGAAGAACCTTTCCCTGATCTCCAGCCTGACCCTCTCCCGTCACAGCTCCAGCCGTTCCCTGGGTGCTGTCCCTGTCACAGAGCAGAGATCAGTGCCTGTCCCTCCTCTTCCTCACACAGAAGTTGCAGAGTGGGACGAGTCTCCCCTCAGTCTCCTCCAGCTGAAGAGACCAAGTGCCCTCCTCACAGGGCTTCCCCTCCAGGCCCTTCCCCGTCCTCACATCCCTCCTTTGGACACAGGGACCCTCTGGAGCTGCACTGGCTGCTCCCCCACCTCGGCAGCCATGGTGACACAGGGTGGGGATCTCGAGGGGATTTGGGGCTGTCTCCCACTGGTGTGCGAGGTGCTGCTGGGTGAGTCCTGGCACAGCTGAGGGAATGGAGAAGAGACCTTCTGCTGTGCCCAGGAAGGTGTGGCTGTGACCCCCACACCTGCACTGGAGGGTCAGCAGGTGCTGGGAGTCTCTCTGGGGTCTGGGTGGCTTTCCAGGAACCACCTTCTTTTCTTCTCATCTCTACTCATTCCTCTGTTATTAATGTATTTGGAAAAGCCCTTCTTGTTGTCCTTGACATCCTTGGCCAAGGACATCATCCCAGGACAGAAGGATGAGACTGGGACAGTGTGTGTATTCCAAACCTGCCCCTGGCAAACCTGAGAGCTGCTCCTGCTACTGCATCTCAGGTGGGAATTCCAGCACAGTTCCATAACAATGAGTGTCTGGGAAGAGAACCCCTCTAGGAAGGCCTTAAAGAGCCTGTGGGGTAAGACTCTGACAGGAGCACAACCCTCCTTAGACATCAGAGAAGGTACAAGGAGTGGGAGCTTCTGAACAATGCAGTTGCAGAAAACCTTCTGACCTGGGTTGCAGTGTATTCTATTACCATCCTCACGAGCTGTTGGAACCAGGTGGGGCAGTGTTTCCTGGCCTCCTCCCTCCAGTCTATCTTTCTGCTAATGGCCCATCAATGCCCTGCCCATGACTCAGAGATAACTCCCTCTGAACTGTCTTCTGCTAATGAGCCCATCAACACCTGGCCTCATGGCTCATCATCCCATTGTGAGATGCTCCACCCAGAAGGAGGAACCAAGCATTCCATCCTGCATATAATCTGAGATTCCAAACACCACAGACACCCTTTCCACTGGATTCCCAGAGGACAGGAGCTACACAGCCACCACTGGACCTTCTGAGGAAGAGCAGACCCTTCTACCAGGCCACCGCTTCGACAGAGCCACATCCACCACTTCAGGAGGACTGCAGCCACCATCTTATTGGGCTGCTATCGCCACCCTGATCAACAGGGTGTCAGGTTGTATCCTGGCTCTGTCAGTTTAACCCACTGGTTTCTTTTCTGCCTTTACTTTTTTAATCATTATTATTATTTCCCTATTAAATTGTTATTCTGACTTGGTGCCTCCCACTGGTTTGTTTTCAAACTAGAACA
>VZTI01004265.1:44498-115423 GCA_013397865.1 Struthidea cinerea
GGGGATATCTGCTGCTCATGGGCCACCAAGCCTCACTGCAGGGCCCAGAAAATTCCATCAGCCCACTGTGAGATGCTCCGCCCCGGGGGAGGAACCGAGCATTCCTGCCTGGACATGATCTGGGCTTTGGAACAGCACAGGCAGCCCTGACCTGCTGGGTTCCCAGAGGCCAAGAGCTCCATAACCACCACTGGGGCTGCAGAGGAGCACCAGAGCCTTCTACAGGATCACGGCTTCAGCAGAACCACATCCATCACTCAGCAGGGCTGCAGCCACCATTTAATGGGACTGCTGCCAGCGCCCTGCCCGGCAGGGTGTCAGGCTGTGTCCTGGCTCTGGCAGTTTAAGCCAGTGTGTTCTGCCTTTATTTTTAATTTTCCTCTTCAATTGTAGTTCTGACTTGGGATCTCTCACTGGTTTGTTTTCAAACCAGCACACAGCCAGACACCTCCTCCTGCCCCGACTCTCTGGTGCCTGGCAGGGTGTGAGGGCTGAGCCTCTTCCTACCCCCCGACACTCATGTTCTGTAGATGCTGAAAAGCTTTGGTAGAGAAATCTTTCAGCTTTCTGCAGCGTTCTGTGAGAACTTTGCAGTTCTCACAGAAGCTATGAAAACACTGCTGTGGGTTTTGTAAACTCACTCCTTATCTTGCACCTGGGTTTGTTATGCAGGATTGTTATGGTTCTGGCCTTCTGATATTTTGGAAGAAGTGTCTTAGAGCTTGACCAATCCCCTCAAGGGGTGGATGGCCGAGCACCCAACTGTCTTATGCCATTCAACACACTCTTTGCGAACCCTGTTATAAAAGATGAATTAATTAATTAAACTGCTGCTACTTTCTTCCTGAACTTGGTTGTGTCGTTTCTTGCTGTTCTCGGTACTTTACAGCGACAACGCTCCATACTCATGTGCAGCCACCCATACCCAGACAGAGCTCAGCTCGTGCTGAAAGTTGGCACAATTCTGTGGGGAAGGCCATGAACTGAGACTAAAAGCTGCCCTGCACGAGCTGCAGCAGCACCAGCTGCTCGTGGAACTCTGGGTTCTGCCCTTTTACAGAAGACAATTAACTATAATTAATAATTAACTTCCGTGCAGCAGGATTAGTCCCTAAGGAAACACCAGGATGACTTTACTTGGTTTTACTCCCCCTGTGGGAAACACTGCCAGGTGACAAAGCTCAGTAAGAAATTTCTACAGAAGTGGTAGGATTTACAAACTTCCAAACTCCCAAAGGATTTAGAAGCCCTTTGAATTTCAGGATGAGTGAAAACCACAGGTCTGTATTTTAAGCACCTTCTCCAGAACACCCTGTGATCCCAGGGTTAGCAGATTATGGTGATTTGGGGTGAAACACATCCCGGGAGTTTGGCTGGAGGAATTACACTTCTCCAAAATCCAGGGCACTGCAGAGCTCAGGCCATCCACAACCATGACCTTGACATAACTCCTCCCAGAAGAGAACCCCCCACTTAGAAGGCACTTAAAAACAAGCTCTTGTAAGTCTGCCAAGTTTGAGTAGGAAATGTGATTTCTTCCCCCAAATTCCATCTCACTGAGGAGCCTCCTGAGTGAAACCACCTTCTCTCTCTCTGAAGATGGTGAGGATTCAGGGTGCTACATGAGAAAATGCTTCCTTGAACAGAGGTGCTGTCTGACACCTCTGGGGGGGGTTTGCTGTGAATGTCCTGTAATTTAACATCTGTGCACTCCAAGTTTGATTTAAAATGGTCACTCGAGTTTGACTTTTAAAAATATCTTCTAAAATTTCTTAATCAGGGGTTTGCCGCTTCATTTTCTTTTTCATTTTTATAAAAGGTTTTAAAGACACGAAATTCCACAAGAGATGGAATTCCCCAAATTCACAAAAATCTGTGATTAAAAGGAGCCGAAACAATTGCTCCTAATTCTGGAACTTCTGCAATTCCTGAGAGGCGCTTGGTAACTGCAATAAAAAAGCTAATAAACACCTTCCACTCCTCCAGCGTGCTGTGTACTTGGGAATAAACACATTCCCAACACCATCACATGACGTTTGTTAGAAAGATCATTACATTGCTTTTGATTAAGTGTCAGGAATAAACTGTGGATGAATGATGGAGTTTTTTAATGAGTTCAAAGTCCATGAAATAATTTTCTTCCCTGGGTCAATTAGAATTTCAAAGCAAAATTCCTGTGGGACCAATTTGCTGGGAGTGCAAAGAGGCTTTTGCTCTGCGTTTCCCAGACACTCCATAGGCTGCCTGACCCTGCCTGTGCTTGGATATCTGGGATTTCGCTTACTCAGATAAGAGGCTGAATGCCCCAGCTGAGAGCTCTGGGGAGCAGCTTTCCCTTTCTGGCTGATAACACAGATTTTGGTGCTGTTACTCACAAAAGAAGAAGATAAATGTCCTGCACTGCGAACACTTCCCCACGACTTGGCAAACTATCCAGGGATTTCTGCAGGCAGAGATGCTCAGTGTAGTCTGGATACAAGGAGCTCTTCCTCTTGATTCGGGATCCTTCCTGGAACACCCACAGAGCTCACCACAGTGCCTTCTGCAGCGTGACACGGCCAGCACTGGCCCAAAGCACAGAGAACACGCCCATGATTTCAGACCCCGTGTCAGCCAAATGATCCCAGTAAGGACGACTGGAAAAGGTGGCCATGGACAGGATCCAAGCTGCTCTTGGGTGGCTGCTGTGACACAGCCATCAGCTCCCCAAAATTCCAGTTGGAAGTCGTCTTTTAAACCTCTTAGAGAGACGTGACAGCTGCTGCTGGCACCACCAACCACAGGAACATCCAAACTGCTGGCCCAGGGCAAACCCAAGATCCATCCTGCCTGTCTCTGTGGACAGGGGACTGTGTGTGCAGGGTAACACTGAATATATCCAACAATTTCACAGAGGAAGTGAAGAATCATAGTTGAGAAACATTCCCATCCCTGCAAGTGCTTGATAGGGCTTGGAGCAACCTGTAAGAGTGAAAGGTGTCCCTGTCCATGGCAGGGGTGTGGAATGAGATGGGCTTTCACGGCCTTCCAACCCAGGCCATTCTGGGGTTCCCTGAAGCACAGCAGGGAAGCTGGCAGAGGTGACTGCTGCCCTCTTCACTCTGCCCTCACCCACACCGCTCCCTGACCTCCCCTTCCTGCTGCTCCTCCTTGGACTGTCATCCAGAGAGGCAGGAAAAGCCTGGGAACTGCTGGCACTGAGCCTTTTGGGGGACCTGGGCTCCAGGCTGCAGTTTCTAGACCACAGACGTGGTCTTTGATTCCACCATCTCTAAGTCCAGGTGCTGCTCTGGCACAGAACGCATCCGATCCCCAGTGACACGGCATCACTTTGCTAAACCCACTCCTTGCCCAGCAGGATGCTCTGAAAATCAGGAAATCCATTCCTCAAAACCTCCCAGCATGTCACCCCCTGCAACTCCCACAGTAAAACACAGCCCTAGACTCTACAGGAAAGTAAGACAGGCTTAAGTGATGCTCGGTCCAAACCTCTCCTTGGGGGAGTGAATTCCCAGATTTCTGATTGTCTTGATTTTCCATTCAAGGCAGCTTTATCTTTGCCCCCACAAGGACAGGTTTGCCCTTGGGGTGAAGGTTGAAGCCCATGAAGTGGAGGGGTTCTCAAGGAATCCTCTGTGAGCCAGCACAGCTGCAGAAGGGAATCACAGAAAAACCATGAAATGTCCTGAGCTGGGAGGGACCCACAGGATCATCCAGTCCAACCCCTGGCCCTGCACAGACACCCCAACAACCCCACCCTGGGCATCCCTGGCAGCGCTGCCCAAACGCTCCTGGAGCTCTGGCAGCCTCGGGGCCGTGCCCATTCCCTGGGGAGCCTGGGCAGTGCCCAGCACCCTCTGGGGGAAGGACCTTTTCCTAAGATCCAACCTAAACGCCCCTGGCACAGCTCCAGCCATTCCCTGGGTGCTGTCCCTGGTCACCAGGGTCCATCCGTGTGAAATCCTCTGCTCCACAACAAGAAGAAGGGGCAGTTGTGGAAGTTCTCAGTGCCCTGATGCTGGTCCAGGCACTCAGTTAATTATTTGTTTAAATCTGAGCCCAAGAGCAGCCTGATTAGATGCAACAGGACACCCCTCCAGCTTAAGTGTTTTGCTGGACCAGCTCCCTGGTATAAAATATAAAGCCAGGGGCTCTGTGCAGAATACAGAGGGATTTTGATTAAATTCTTCTGACGGGGAAGGCAGGAGGGAGAAATGTAGCTTTTATTGAATGCCCTCCTCAGTTTACAATTTATATTCCAAAAAGCTGAGAGCTGTGCTCTTAAGGCAGGAAGGAGGAGATCAGTGTCGCCCACAGAGAGCATCCTCCCCTGCCCACCATGCTGAGCTGATGTGCAATCTGAAAAGGAATCAACCTTATCTTATCTTTTCAGTCAAGAAGGGAAAAATGGAATGACTGTGCTTCCTCAAAGGAGGGACAAGACTGCGTGACTCAGGCTTTCCCACCGATTTTGGATACCCCCAGAGGACCAGCACACTCCTGCAGAGTCCTTGAGCTGCTGCCTGCCAGGAGCAGCCCCTGGATCCCAGTGAGCAGGTCCAGCTGGGCAGAAGCACCTCCAGATGCAAGCAAACCTCACCCGGAGCTTGCAAAGGACAAAGGAAAGACACTGCCATGTGGAACAGTGGGGTTCCTGCCCAGTTTGGAGGTGCTGAATTTGCCCAGCAGGCAGGATGGCAAAGGGGGATTATCCCAATCCACCACCAACCCCCAGCTCTCTCCGTTCCAGCCCTCCTCATATGAATCAACCCCCTAAAATCCTCCACAGCCAGACCTGGCTGCACAGCTACGTGCCTGTAATGACCAAAATGACAATTTGTTTTTCCCTCAGCCTGCAGAGCTTTAGAGATTCCTGCTGTGGTGGTGACCTGCTAATGACCCACCAGCAGCACTGCTGCCAGCCCTGCCGGGACTGCCCCAAAACCACGGGCTTTGCTGAGAGCTTCAACTAACCCTGCCTCAAAAACCCCCCTATTTCCCCAAAAATCATAGAATGGGTTGGGTTGGAAGGGACCTTGAAGACCAGTTTGTTCTAACCTTGCTGCCATGGGCAGGGACTCCTTCCACCAGACCAGGCTGCTCCAAGTCCAGTCCAACCTGGCCTTGAAAACTGAGCCATGGAAACTCAAAAACATCCCAAAGCAGCAGCACTGGAAACTCCCAGCTTCCACAAGATGGCAACTTCCTCCTGCTTGTTTCCACCAGGATTTCCATCGGGTTTTTTACCAGCAGCTGGTTTGGAGGGGGTTTGGCTGCTGCCTGTTTGAACACACTGTGGCTGTGGGTGGTCAGCACTGAACGGAAAGCCACGCTCTGCACATCAACAATACCACGTTTCCCCAAATGTGGCTGCTCTGAATTAATCTGTCTCCCAGTTCTCTGCTCATCCCAAGCCACTTCCTGCATCATTTCACCTTGCTGTGGTTTAACCCCAGCTGGCAACTTAGCCCCACACAGCTGCTGCCCTACTTGCCCTGGGTGGGATGTCAAGAGGGAATCGGAAGGGTAAAAATGAGGAAAAGTGTGTTGGGATAAAGACAGTTTAACAGGGAAAGCAAAAGCTGTGCATGCAAACAGAGCAAAAGGAGGAATCCATTCCATGCTTCCCATGGGCAGGCAGGTTTCAGGATCACTGCAGATTCATGGAATGGTTTGGCTGGAAAGGACCTTAAAGCTCATCTAGTTCCACGCCCTGCCGTAGGCAGGGACACCTCCCACTAGACCAGGATTCTCCAAGCCCCGTCCAACCCGGCCTTGAACACCCCCAGAGCATCTCTGGGCCCCTTCACCCCTGACAGTGACTTGGGAAGACAAACACCATCACTCCAAACGTCACCTCCTTCCTTCTTCCCCCAGCTTTACGTGCTGAGCACGATCCCACGTGGCCTGGAATAGCCCTGGGGACAGCTGGGCTCAGCTGTCCCCTTCCACCTCCTTGTGCCCCCCCGGCTGCTGCACTGCTGGGGCGAGGAGCAGGGCAGACCTCGCCTCTGAGCCAGCCCTGCTCAGGTGTGACTGCAGCATCCCCGCAGCACCTGCACTGCTTCCAGCACCAACCCAAACCAGCTCCTGCAAGGAAAATTAACACTGGGCCATCCCAAACCAGCCCCTGGGGGTCCTGCATCACCCCCCCACAGCCAGGCCAGCACCCTGCAGGATCTGCACCCAGCTCTGGGCTCAGCCACAGCCCCAGGTGACGCGGGCAGGTGTTCAACCTCTGCAGGGCCATCTCGAAACGGAGCCCAGGCAGCCGTCCCCAGCCCCTGCTGACCCATGAACTGCTTGTGGCACTGCCACCCTGCGCAGCCTGCCCAGGAAAGGTTTTTACAGAGGTCAGCGGTGAACGGCAAACCCACAGCAGGGGCTGCTCAGTGCTTCCTTTTTGATTTTGGCCACCTTTCTGTGCAGATTTGTACCTTGTAACACACTTGCACACCGTCCCTTCAAATGAGCTCTAAATTCTGGGACTGGGTGGAGAAGGACAGAAAGTGTCTGTTTCCTTCAGAAAATAAAAAGGCTCCTTTTGCATGGAGCAGGAACGTTGTTCCCCTCCAGATCCACGCTTGAGCCTCCCTGCCTATGCACACACACGGACAAGGAGCTCTGAGAGGAGCTGTGTGCTCTCAGCAATCCTCCACCTCCAAACAAGTCAGAAATATTCCTCAGGAGCAAAGACAGCAACCAGAGACGCTGATTAGACCAAGAGACTAATAAAGAAAACCTTTCCCAGATCACAAAGGCTGTGACTCAGAGGCAAAGCTAAGCTTTAGGATTATCCCACTTAGAGCTTCAGAAGAAAATTCAATTAAATGACAGCGTACCCTGAGTGCCCCCTCTGCAGGGATGCAATGGGCACCCCAAGGAGGGCCCGTCTGGTACCCATTTGGGGAGGGAAGAGGAGCAGGAAGGAAAAGCATCCTGGGATGGGAGCTAGGAGATGCAGGACCCAGAGCAGATATTGGAGCAGCTGGAACAAACCAGTTGCAGGAGGCAATTTAAAGTAAGGAATGACGAGGCAGACAAGGAGAGTCCAGAAAAACAAACCCCAGAAATTCGTTCCTTTCAAAAGAGAGGGCGAGACAGGGTTAGCAGCAAGTGGTCCCCAGCAGGGTGAGCAGTACAGCCTGAGCTACAAATCACACTTGATTTGAGCAGCCCTGGGAAGCAGAAAGCTGGAGAGGCAATGCAGTGGCACCGGCATTTCCTCAGGGATCCGGCCCTGGTGATGTCTCGTGTGCTGCTGGCCTGGGGCTGACAGAAACGGGGCACAAACCCAAAGGAGTGACCCACCCGCAAAGATCTCCCTGACTCACTGCCTTGGAGATCTCCCACTGCCCAGATTGGGAGTTCTGTGCCATCCTCTTCTAATCCAGCTCCTGTTTGTCCTGGGACAGCTCATTTTGGGAACATTCCTTTGCCTCCTTCCCGCAGGGCAGGCTCAGCACAGAGCACGGACCTCTCAGACCTCCTGTCCTCTGCTCTCCCCTCCATCTGCTCTCCTCCCTTGCTGGTTGCCCTCAGCAGCTGATGGAGAAGCAGCACGGGGTGGAGGAACAGCACATGGCAGCCAGGCTGTTGCATTCTGGCTGCAGTGTCCTCGCTCCACACCCCAGAACTGCCCATGTGGGATCCACAGGGGCAGCAGGTGCCTGACTCCCACCTGGAGAGCTGTGTGTCCCTGGGGAGACTGGCCCCAAACACCCCCCTGCCAGACAGATGAAAATACTGAAACGCAAATCGCTGACGTGAAGAACACGCTGGCATCTGGAGGGAGGCTCCTTGTTAGGCAAATACACAAAATCGTCTATAAAATTAAAAAATAATTTAAAAATAATTTAAAATAATTTTAAAAAATTTAAAAATCGTCTATAAAATTTTAAAAAATAGTCTATAAAATTAAAAACCAACAGGCTGCTCGAGCATCCAAGCCAAAATCCTTGGTGGTCATTAAGAGCTGCCTGCTAAATNGTCTATAAAATTTTAAAAAATAGTCTATAAAATTAAAAACCAACAGGCTGCTCGAGCATCCAAGCCAAAATCCTTGGTGGTCATTAAGAGCTGCCTGCTAAATGGCCAGGCAGTCTTTATTAACCAACAACTGCAGCAGCAAACTCCAGTGACAGCAGAGCTCAAATAAATCTTAGAGACTTTCCAGTGGAAGCACCAGGGTTTGCAGCAATCTGGGATGCCTGGGGAGAGCAGGGGGAAGGACGCTCAGAAACTGGCTGGGCAAGCTGTAACTACACCCAACAGATCACCTCAGGTTAGCAAAGCTGGAGTCAATACCCAAGCCTTCAGATTTAGACTTTCAATCAAGTGCTTAATTAACAGAGCCTAGAAAAGCAGGGTTCTGCAATTTAATGAGACACTCACCGCAGAGCTAAGTGCTTCAGATATCCAAGCTTTCAAAAAACATGAGAGAGCGATAAAAGAAAGTGAGGACTATGCAAATATAACCCCTCTTTGGGTCGACTGCAAGGTTTGCTGCAAGGAAATGAGGATGCACCATTGCTGGAGTGGCTCTGAGACAGTGACAGGAATATTGATTAAAGGGCTTGATCTTCAGCTTGTCTGATTTTAAGAGGGTATCCCAGATTCCCATCTGCTGTAGGGAGAGCTACCTCCTGCAGTTCCTTTCCCTGGGTTCTCCCCCTGTACACTCAAAATTTCCTGTTTCTCGTCGCGGCCAACAGCTGGGAATTCCAGCAAGGTTTCACAAAATGAGTCCCTTTAGGTGTCTCTCTTTCTCCTCTGCGTGTTCAGATAGGAGGATCAGAAAGCCAAATGCCCAAGCAGAGCTGGAGGTGCCCTCAGCGAAAGGAGTCATGCCAGGAAGGCACCAGGAGCAAGGCTTGGAGAAATGAACTTCAGACCCACGGGAACCCTGCGTGCAGCTGCCTTTGGCCTGACCCTGAGCTGGCCTTCCCAAAAGGGGTCAATGGGATCCATCTGGAGCGTCGGGGAGGCAGCAGGTCAGAGACCTTGCTGAGAACTGCTCTGTGCAGAGCCACACTCCTGCTCCGAGGGCTGCTGGGTGTCCTTGTGTGGTAAACCACAGAAGGAATCCCAGAATGGTTTGGGTTGGAGGAACTTTAAAGCTCATCTCATCCCTCCCCCTGCCATGGGCAGGGACACCTTCCACTATCCCAGGCTGCTCCAAGCCCCATCCAGCCTGGCCTTGGACACTGCCAGGGATCCAGGGGCAGCCACAGCTTCTCTGGGCACCCTGTGCCAGGGCCTCCCCATCCTCAGAGGGAAGAATTCCCTCCCAATATCCCATCTAACCCTGCCCTTGGGAAGCCATTCCCCTTGTCCTGTCCCTCCATCCCTTGTCCAAACTCGCTCTCCTGGAGCCTCTTTAGGCCCTGGCAGGTGCTCTAAGCTCTACCTGGAGCCTCCTCTTCTCCAGGTGAACACCCCCAGCTCTCCCAGCCCGGCTCCAGAGCAGAGATCCTTAAATCCCAGGCTTTGGGGCTTCCTGCTTGACAAGCATCCACAGGGGGCTCTGTGGAGGGTGAGGTCCAGGGCACGGGTCAGTCTCCAAACTCAGGGCTTGAGGCTTGGCAGGACTTTTGCACTTCCAGTTTGACAACTGAGACACTCAAAGATCGAAATTCTACAGATTACGAAAAAAATGAGAGAGTACAGCATGCAGCCCCAAAGATGATTCAGGGCTGGAAGAAAATGTGTGATAGAGAAAATTAAAGACTTTGTTCTGTTTAGCTTATCAAAAGGGATATGGGAAAGTGATGTGATTGCTGTGTGCAAGAACCTTCATCTGCAGACAATACCGGATACCAAAGGGCTCTTTAATCAAAAGGGTAAAGACACAACAGGAATAATGGCTGCAAGCTGAAGCCCGACCAATTCAAATGAGATAAAGGGCACAAATTATAGCAGGGAGATGATTAACCACTGGCACAAGTGACAAGGGGGGCAGGGGAGTCTGACTGTTGACATCTTAACCGCATTTCTGTCTGAAAGAGACACTTTAATCACGCTCAGGTTCCCAGGCTCCGTGCTGGGCTGGACTGGGAGCGAGCACCAGGATGCACAAACAGTGGTGGAATGACAGTGATGGGCTGATCCCAACACCTCCCACACCCTCCAGGCTTCTTCTTGAGGAAATCCATCCCCAGGAATCCCTCCCTCTGGTCAGAGGCAGCAGGTTAACACTGCACTCGTGGGAGATGCCAGCCTGCTGTGGGATGCTCAGATTTGGGAATCTGTGCCCAGCCCACCCCCTCTGCCACTGGGCTCTGCCACCCCCTTGGCAGAAGCAGCTGGGAGACCCTTCCTGTCTGTGTCAAACCGCAGCACCAGCTGAAACGTTTCATTTGCTCCCTTAAACCCCAGCTCTGCTTTCCTTACCCTGCTCTGAACACCAGCTCCGGTCCCCAGCTCCGTTATTTCCCGGAGAATATATCCCGGCAATTCCCCCTGGTTCTGGTTTTTAAGCACAGTGAACAATTACACTCAACTGCACTCGTAAGGCAGCGCTAATGAGGCTCATCCCCACACTCTGCTGACAGCAGCTGCTGCACAAACCACGGCACCGATCCGGGTGTCACTGCTACGTCCGAGGCGCATAAAGGAAACGACACAGAGTCCAGGCTCATGAACAAGTGGAAGCGTCTTCTTTAATAATTTTCCGACTACTGTATAGGATAGATCACAAAAGTGTGTTGAGTGGCAATGGGTAATTGGTTCCTCGGCCATCCACCCCTTGAGAGGATTGGCCAAGCCCTAAGATACCTATTCCAAAATATTTTCAAAGTCAAAGCCACAACAATCTTGCAAAACAGCCTGCAGGTGCAAGGAGTTTATGGAACTGTGACCTTGTTTAAAATAGTTTAGATAGGAAAGGCAGTCTGCTCACAGAATATTGAGAGAAGGCTGAAGAATTTCTCTGCTTCTAGCTTTTTAGCACCTACAATCCGGGAGCTGCAGGGCTGAGCGGGGTGTGAGCCCTGCCCCTGCTCCTCTCACCATCCGCCTGCCGGATTTGGGCACCACATCAGGCTCCTCGGGGCATCCTGCCCTGCCACACAGGCATGAAAACTTCTGTTTGGGGTCCAGGGAAAACTCCAGCTCAGCCACCCCAGAGATCAAGCGATTACTGCTAATCGGGAGGTGAAAATAGGGAGTGGTTGAGGAGCAAGGCTGAGGATGGAGGGCGCAGGGTGAACCATCCCTTCCAGGGAACCAAGGCCAACGTTTTCAGCATCTTAAGGAGGACATTTAGTAAGCTGTGACCTGCCCAGGTGCTGAGCCCTGGTTGTGTTTCATCCCAGGAAAGGCTGGATATGGCATTCAAGGACCCAAGTTTATTCCAAGACCCAAGTTTACTCCCCGTGTGCCAATTTGTCACCCTTATCTCCAGCAGCCCACGCTGGTCTGGCAGGGCTTGGAAGCAAATGTTGCCCTTGAGGAGGAAGCAGAACGTGCTGGGAAAAGAGATCCAGCCAAATGAGATGTACGAGGCTTCCCTGGAATGGAATTCTCAGGTCTCTGGGAGAGGGACGCAGCACCTGCAGCAGGGAGTGGGGCTTTGCTAAGGAATCCTCTCTCTTCTATCAGAAAATTACCCCCTGGCAGTGCTGGAGAGCAGCTGGAAAGGGAGGGGAAAGGGTTTGCCACGAAATATGTGCAGCGAAATCCCAAAGCTTACAGAAAAATGGATCAACTGTGGCCCCCTCTTCTTAGATTAAAACTCAAAATTTCCTGTTTCTCGTCCCTGGTTACAGCTTTCATTCTTCTTACTAAAAGCATGACAACTCCAAAATAAAAAACTTTCTATGACATTTGCCCCGTCCCTGGAAGTGTCCGAGGCCAGCTTGGATGGGGCTTGGAGCACGCTGGGATAGTGGAAGGTGTCCCTGCCCACAGCAGGGGGTGGGGTGGGATGAGCTTTAAAGTCCCTTCCAACCCAAATATTCCACGATTCTGTGGAATTCCATGATCTGTGAGGTCTCTGTCAACCCAAACCACTCTGTGATTCTATGATTCTATGTCAGTGTGCACTGAAAAAGGAATTTTTAACCTAAAAAAACTTGAATTAAAACTCACCCTTCTCATTTGTCTTCTGCAGAACGAAATCCCCCGGTGTCATCGCTATGGAGAGCTATGAAATCTACAAAAGGTGGCCTTCCCATCGGATCCTGTGATCATGGCATTATTGATGTATCCCTGTCGCTGTCACGTCCCAGGCGCATAAAGAAAACGCCAGAGTCCAGGCTCATGAACAAGTGGAAGCCGAAGCTTTTCTTTAATAATTTTCCAACTACTTTATAGGATAGATCAAAAAGTGTGTTGAGTGGCAATAGGTAATTGGTTCCTCGGCCATCCACCCCTTGAGAGGATTGGCCAAGTCCTAAGATACCTATTCCAAAATATTTTCAAAGTCAAAGCCATAACAATCTTGCAAAGCAGCCTGCGGGTGCAAGGAGTTTATGAAACTGTGACCTTGTTTAAAATAGTTTACATAGGAAAGACAGTCTGCTCACAGAATACTGAGAAAAGGCTGAAGAATTTCTCTGCTTCTGGCTTTTTAGCACCTACATATCCCCACTCCACAGGACTTCCCTGCCAGGAGCCTGGGAAGTGCTGATTCTCAGGAGCATTGGTCAGCAAACTGCCAAGTGCTGGGCTATTTGCTGTGCTGCTCCCCGTGATAAATAAATAAAAATAAAACTGCTGCTTTGCCCTGTATAGCATTGATTTGATCTGGGTAAAACAAATAGAAAAGAAAAAAAAAAAGAATTACAGGAGGGATTTACAGTTGCTCCTCAACTCAATCTCAGCCCAGGGGGGGAGGAACTCCTGTAAATTGTGTTGTTTCCAAGGTGCTGCAGTGGGATGGTGAGGATTTAACACTGCCCAGCTGGGGCACGACACCAAACTGGAGTGGCTGGCACAGCCCTGGCTGAGGGTGGGCTGCAGGGTCAGGCAGGCAGAGTTCCTGAGCTGCTCGGCCCCCCAGCAGCCAGCCAGAGGCAGGAATAGCCTGAAGGAGCAGGAAAATGGGGAGTCCAAAGAGGGAAATGGGTCCCCAAGCTGCAAAACTTTTTCTAGTGAGGAAAAGCACTGCAAGAGCAGCATCCCGGTGCAGACCAGGAGCAGCCTCTCCTTCCATCACCTCTTTGCAGAGTGCCTGGTGGCCTCTCCCACGCTGGCCATGGCACAGGAACACAGGGAGGGCTGCAACTTGGACCTTTCCTACAGGGTGAGCAACCTACAGGCTGCCCAGAGCAGCTGGGGCTGCCCCTGGATCCCTGGCAGTGCCCAAGGCCAGGCTGGACGGGGCTTGGAGCAGCCTGGGACAGTGGGAGGTGTCCCTGCCAATGGCAGGGGTGGGATGGATGGTCATTAAGGTCCCTTCCAACCCAAACTATTCCAGATTCTCTAATTTTGCCCTGCTCCAACACCACCATTCCTTGGGCAGTTCCAAGCCCTTAAAAGCACAGCAGGCTCAGAGCCCAGGGGCCAGCATGGAGCCCAGGGGCCAGCAGGGAGCCCAGGGGCCAGCAGGGAGCCCAGGGGGGCTGCAAAGCTTGGGGTGGCACACAGGTCTGCCCTGCTGGTGCTGCAAGACCTGCACCAGGTGAGCATGAGGGTGCCCAAGCCAGCATCAGCTTCACTGCCACCAGGACAGGAGATGGTGACGAGGTGGGGACAGGGATGGCAGACACCTGATCTGCCATCCCATCTACCAGACCACAGGGATGCGTGAGGGGGGCTGCAGGGCAGGCAGGAGCTGCCAGACCCACAGGGCACGCAGGAGGCTCTCGGTGAGGAGACACAAGGAGGGGCCAGCAGAGGGGCCAGTGGCCACGAGATCCAGGTCTCTATCCCTGCACGCCTTTCCCTGGGCTCTCCCCGCCTGCTCCCCCACATCCCCTCAGCTCAGTGCCATCCATCCCCTCAGTACCCTCCTCGACGATGGAAAATGATGGCACCAGACAGTCCCAATCTCCTTCTCCACAAAGAAATCCTGTGCCAAGTCCTGTCATTCATGCAGCGAGGGAGAGCAGAGCCTTTCTCAGTCCACATGGTGATCTTCAATCTCCAGAGGCTTCTGCCACCTGCAGCACAGGCTTCACTTCTCATTACTGGTGTTAACGAACCTGCCTGCAATAGCAAGCTCCCGGTGCTGTTTTTCCAAGGGCTTTGTGGGAATGACACCGGCATCACGTTCCCTCCCAGCCCCGATGTCCAGCCTGGCCTTGGACACTTCCAGGGATCCAGGGACAGCCACAGCTTCTCTGGGCACCCTGTGCCAGGGCCTGCCCACCCTCCCAGGGATGAATTCTCTCCCAGTATCCCATCTAAATCTACCCTCTGTCCCCTAAAAGCCATTAGAAGAATCCCAAATTTTTTTTTCTGTTTGCAGCCAGAAACTTCCTCTGACCCAGGGGGCTTGCCCCACATTCCAGAAGGGAATATGAAATAGGATCAAGCCACCTTAGCCAGGAGACCCTCTGCTCTTTCTTTTTGAGCCCCCAAACCTTCTCTTCCTGTCTGTCTGTCCCACCCGAGCCAGCACCTCTCTCCTTGCCAGGAGCAATCCCTCGGACAGAGCTCCTTGTTACTCTGAATTTTATGGAATATAGATCTGTCTCCTCCCCAGCTCTGAGCTTTGCTGACTCAGAGGAAAGGGATCTTTAATGATCCCCTAGATAGCTGTATTTTTCTTACCTAAGTGCTCACAAATTGCATCCTACGACCAATTAAACAGACGGTCTCTCATTTTTTCACAACAAACATAATTTGTAATTCCAAAATGTCAATAAAAAGTCCTTCCTTCCTTTTTATATTCCACAGCATTTGCAACTCAGCTTGGTAATTTTGGAGTCAATAATTAAAAAAAGGGGTACTTAGGGCATTAATTGGGAATCACCAAGTTTCTTCATAGAATATATTCCATATTTACCCACTGCCTGCTCTGCCCAGACTGCTCTCACTCACACCATGCTGCTCCACCATCACAGCTGGGGTTTTTAGAGCAGCCCATCCCTCCTTCCCAGCCCTGCATCTCAGCTGGAAACACCAGACAGGTGATGGATCTGGGACAGGGCAAGGGAATGACGGATCCTGGAGGGATGAGCAGGATTTACCTCGAGCTAAGCTGTGCTTGCTGTTTGGAACCAGGTGGGGAAAAGCAGCCTGGTCACTGTGGAGAATCAGAGTTAAGAAAAGGGGAAAAGGATTTTCTGCAAATGTTATTGCCCACCATAACCACAAGAGTTTAATTTTATAAACGATGCATTTTGTTTCCTGCCGACCGTTCTGATTATTCCTAGAACTGAAAAATGGAAGTGGCCCAACAGAAGGTAGGTTTTTGGTATTAAATACCAGTGGTGCAGTTACCAAGCCCAAATCACACCTCAGACATCCATGCATCCCTTTCACAGCCCTGGGAAAGGGTCTGGATATGGGATCCCTGAGCCAGGCAGGGTCCCCAAACTCTGGGGAGGCTCAGGACCCCACAATGACCACAGGGTCGTGGCCTTGTCTCACACCAGGGAAGGGAGAGGACGAGCATGGAAGAAGAATATGGGAGAGGGCGGAGGAACAAGGAGTGAGCACCTCTGCTGGGTGGGCTGTCACTTCCTGAGTGCCCCCAGCCCTGCAGACACCACCCAGAGCAGCTCCCTCAGCCCTGGCCCTCCTCCTGCCTCCTCCCTTGCAGCCTGGCATTTTCAGAAATGGGATGCTGTCCTCTCTTTCCCTTTCACAGCAATATCCAGACCCACGGGCGGCGTTCTGGATGTGCCAGACTTGGCAGATTCGGACGGAGCCAGCGAGGCAGGGCACACGCACGAGCCCAGGCACAGAGGCAGTGCACTCTGCTTCCCCAAGCTCTCCCTTGGAGGGATCTTCCTGATATCAGGAGGGATATTTCTGATATCAGAGTGCTAATACAGTCTGGCTTTAGATGGATTGGCAGCTCACCACCTGCAGTATTAAGACTTCCATCAGCTGTCTCGCCACACAAAGAGCAGCGACTCTATCAAATCCTAATACCTGGTGATTCTGCAAGTTTGGGATTAATACCAAGGATAAGGAGGAAATGCAAGTCAGCTGAATGCAGGGGGATGTTATCCCAGTTTGGGAACAGCTGCTCTGCAGCAGCACAGCAGCCCTGGCCCTGGAGTGCTCACAGAGGATGAAGGCGAAGAAGGACAAACATCCCAAGGGATTGCAGGACTGTCCAGCAGGCGCTCTGGAAATAGTTCTGCAAGTGCAATGAGGTGAGGCAGAGCACGGGCAGTGAGGGACAGAGGCAGTTCCCATGTGAGAAGGACTCACTGAGCCCATCAGAAGTGGTCTGAGGTGCAGTAGTGCCCTGCTTCTGTCGCATGAGGCAATGGCAGCTCACGGTCACCTCAAGGGAGGGGATTCTCCTCCTCTGCTCTGCTCTGCTCAGGTGGGACCCCACCTCCAGCCCTGGGGCCCCCAGGGCATGAAGGAAATGGAGATGATAGAACAAGTGGCAAGGAGGCCACGGAGCTGCTCCAAGGGCTGGAGCCTCTCTGCTCTGGGACAGGCTGGGAATGCTGGGGGTGCTCACCTGGAGAGAAGGCTCCAGAGAGACCTCAGAGCCCCTTCCAGTGCCTAAAGGGGCTCCAGGAGAGCTTTTTTTGGGACAAGGGATGGAGTGCCAGGACAAGGAGGAATGGCTTCAAAGTGCCAGAGGGCAGGGATAGATGGGATATTGGGAAGGAATTGTTCCCTGTGAGGGTGGGGAGGCCCTGGCACAGGGTGCCCAGAGCAGCTGTGGCTGCCCCTGGATCCCTGGCAGTGTCCAAGGCCAGGCTGGATGGGGCTTGGAGCAACCTGGGACAGTGGAAGGTGTCCCTGCCCATGGCAGGGGGTGGGAATGGATGGGCTTTAAGGTACAAAACCATTCATGATTCCATGATTCCATGCTCTCAGACCTCATGCACCCTTGGGGCTGCAGCACCAGTCCCAGCAGAGGCTTTCAGGGTGGAGGGACTTTGGGATCAGCCCTCAGGACACTCCCTGCTGCCCCCCAGCCCTGGAGGGGGCTCCCAGGAAGGGCCAGAGGCAGGAGCTCCATCTCCACTTCCCATCCTGCCTTCAGGAATGGTTTCCAGTGCCGCCACCATGACACCAGACACTTCTCCTTACATTTGAGGAGCTGTGCTGGCCCCAAAGCAGGGCTGGCCAGGGACACTCAGCAGTGTGCAGGAAGGGCTGAGACCAGCTGGATCCCTGTGGCCAGAGCTGGGACATCCCTCCCTGGATGGGAGTTCAGAAGGCAGGATGGAAAGGGCGGCAGAAAGAGAGCAGCTGGCAGAGCCCCTCCTGGGACTGGGTTTTCTGTCAGGATTCCATCGATGTTGACAAGAGATGGTGAAGGATTTTCCTGCCACATGTGGCTCTAGGATGGAGCTCCTGATCTCTGGATCGCAGCTCACCAAGGAGACAGCTCTGAGGAAAAACGCTCGGGAGGAAGAAATGGCACCGCTGCAGAGAAAAGCTCAGGGGGCCATTTTCTGGGGTCATCTCCATCCTGGAGAGTGACAGAACAGCTCTTAACTGAGCAGCAGGGACTCTGCAGCTGGCTCTGAGCAGGACAGCCCCGATGGACTCATCCTTCAGGCTCATGGAACCATGGAATCATCAAGGTTGGAGAAGCCCTTTAAGATCCCCGAGTCCAACCATTAATTAACCCAGCACTGTCAAGCCCACCCCTAACCCACGTCCCCAGGGGTATTTTTTGAACACCTCCAGGGATGGGGACTCCACCATTGCCCTGTTCCAATGCCTGACCACCCTTTCAGGGAAGGAAATATCCAATATCCAACCCAAACCTCCCCCTGGCCCAGCCTGAGGCCGTTCCCTCTCCTCCTGTCCCTGTTCCCTGGGAGCAGAGCCCGACCCCCCCGGCTGCCCCCTCCTGTCAGGGAGTTGTGCAGAGCCACAAGGTCCCCCCGGAGCCTCCTTTTCTCCAGGCTGAGCCCCTTTCCCAGCTCCCTCAGCCGCTCCTGGGGCTCCAGCCCCTTCCCCAGCTCCGTTCCCTTCCCTGGACATGTTTCCCATGCCAAGTGTGCCCATGAGCTGTACCTGTACCTATGGGAGCTCCTTCACCACGGAGTCCTGGAGCCAAAATCCAGCCAAATTTTACACTGCTCATCAACTTCCCAGCAGCTCCAATGAATGCTGCTACACCACATCCAGCCCTTAATTCCTCCCTGCATCGCCCAGGACACCAGAGGCACCACCCAGGCACCAGGGCCCTAAAGAAGGTGGTTTTCCCCCAAATCTTGCAGATGGGTCTCAGCAGACTTTCCACAGCCAGGAAAGGGAAGTGCAGGTTCCTCCACCCCCTCCCAGTGCATCACTTCTGCCAGCCCATCAAACCTTGACCCTCCAGCACTAAGAACTCCAGCATTTATAGTCTGCTTGTGAGCATGAGAAAGAAAAAGTTCACTGGAAGACTCGCCTGGGTCCGTATCAAAAACTCTCCATCCCTTACACACTTTTCCCTCAAATTACAAAATAATATCACCTGATTTTACAGTTCTGCAGATTTCATGTGCCACAAAGCAGCGTCTATGTGTGCTCCCAATTTCTGCCTGGCTTTGGCTTGGAGCATCCCTTACCTGCCCATTTTTATTTACAAGTACAAAGGCAAAGCTCCAGCACAGCTTTCCACCCCCTGCAAACAGAGATATTGGTGTTTATTTATAGCTCCTCGTTTGCAGAGAGCCCACGGAGAGGGGAAGAGATGTCATTCCCAGGGGAAGGCAGATGGATTGAATCAATCACCACTCGGAGGGGGCCTGGGGTGTTTCACAAAAGAACCACAACTCACAATGGAAGATAAATTATCCAAACAGATCTGAACACATCCTTGTCTGTCAGTTACTGTCTCCAAACAATCTTCACAAGAAACAGAGCAGGATCCCCTTTTTGAGGTCTAGCAGTGAAGCACAGCTTTCCTCTCCAGTTCTGGAGTTTGCTCAAGCCGCAGTCTCACTCTGAACCTCCGACTGTGTCACTGACTGACCCCCCAAATGGTCTCCAGCTTCTTTCAAAGTTTCCTTTGACAGCTGGGAAACAAATCCTCCCAAAGTGCTGCCAACTGCTCCACCATGGAATGCTTGAAGGGTTTGGGCTGGAAAGGACCTTAAATCCCATCCAGTGCCACCCCTGCCATGGGCAGGGACACCTTCCACTGTCCCAGGCTGCTCCAAGCCTCGTCCAGCCTGGCCTTGGGCACTGCCAGGGATCCAGGGGCAGCCACAGCTTCTCTGGGCACCCTGTGCCAGGGCCTCCCCACCCTCACAGGGAAGAATTGCTTCCTAATATCCCACCTAACCCTGACCTCCTTATGCTTAAAGCCTTTCCCCCTTTTCCTATCACTCCACACCTTTGTAAAAAGCAGGCTAAGGTAAGGGTGGGGGGCTGTTCCTCCCTGAAAAAAGGATATTTCTGAATCTGGAGACAGAGGGAGAAGGGAGCTGCTCTCCTTTCCTCGTGCACTGATGAAAGTCGTCAAAGATGGACAAGGAGAGCTTCTTAATTTGGAAAAAGGGTCAGCACCTCACAGACACCTACAGATTTCCCCGACAGCATCAGGGAGCTGGCCTACCTTCAGGGTGATCCTAGCTGCAGTGCCAAACTCAGCTGAAGAGGGGAGAATGGGAAATAGGGAGAATGAGGAAGAGAGAAGAATTAGAAGTGAGTTAATAGAATAAAGTCAATGCTCCCAGGTTTCCCACACACCTCTGCTGAGTGCAGCAGCCAGCTCCTCCAGGCCATGGGCAATTTCAATCCTACAGTTCCCACATTTTATTCCCTAACCAAATCTGACCATGCCAGTACCCCACTGTGGAACTCCAGGTATTGATAACCAGCCACCAGTTAAACCAGCAATGTTCCCTTGGTTCCTCTGAGCCTGCCTGAGATCTTCGAAACTCTACACGACCCATGCAGTGCCCTTTGTATTCCCTCATTTTCCATAAGGTGATGAACTCCCAGGGCTGCTACACTCAAGGGATTACCAATTTGATGCCCTGGGAGTCAGGAGGTGGAGTGATAGAATCATGGAATATCCTGAGCTGGGAGGGATGATCCACAGGGATCATCCAGTCCAGCTCCCGGCCCTGCACAGACACCCCAGCAACCCCACCTGGGCATCCCTGAGAGCTCCTGGGGCTCTGGCAGCCTTGGGGCCATGCCCATTCCCTGGGGAGCCTGGGCAGTGCCCTGGGGGAGAAGAACCTTTTCCCAGTATCCAAAGGACATGATATATCCAACCGTGCCCATTTCCAAAGCCAGTTTCCACCCCCTTTGACAGCCTGGTCCTCCATCAGACAGAACCAGCTCAGTGACACAATATCCCACGGAAATGGAAATCCCACGTACGAGCACAGCTCTAACCAAAGTATTTTTTAGCAGGAACAGGGAACCATGTAGATAACCACTATTTTGAGCTTCAGCCTGCTGCGTTTTGTGCCCATTCTAGAGGAGAGCAGGTAACAGCTCGCGATCTTGCCTTGCTGTGTGCTTTTAACAAACACGTGGTTCCCATCCTCCGATCCCTTTCCCACTTTTGGGCTCAGCTTGCAAATGCCATGGCCACAAATGATGAAATAACCTGAGTCTCTGCAGCAATGTGCTTTCCAAAGCCGTTGTGGTAATGGCAGGGACCATTTATGGTGGCCAATAAAAGCCCTCCATTCCTCACAGCCCTGAAGCCAATCTGGGGGTTCCCTCTTTGTCTGAGCTCTGGGGAGCTGGGCTGTGGCAGCCACAGGGCAGCTAAAAGACAGAAGAAAAGCAATTTATTCCCTCTTTCCTTCCACAGCTTCCTCACAGTTTAAATGCAGAGCAGGGGAAAGCTGCAGAGCAGCAGCAGAGCTGGGCTGGGAGTGGCCAGGCCTCTCCAGGGCAGGGTGGGCTGCACATCCTCCTCTCCAGGATAACGGCAGGAACAAGGAGCTGCTGGAAGCACAGACTTCCTTCCTCATTCAGAGCTGGAACCAAGCCAAGTCTGACCCATCCCTGTCCCTGGAACACCTCCCTGCCTGCAGGAAGCTCAGCAGAGAAGCTACACCAGGTCATGGCCATCAAGCCCTTCCATCTGGGAAAGGACCTTTTCCTTAGCACAGCAATGGGATGGGAATTACCCAGAGTTAATTTTGAGACATTTAGGGTGGAAGCCAAGCCCAAGGAAGGGGGTGGGATCCAACATGCAGCAATCCCAGCCCTGTTGGGCCAGGAATTACAATGCAGCAAGGTCACTGATGGGGGGGAAAACTCATCCAAGCAGCTCTGAGTGGCAGGGAAGGGTGGGAGATGACGCTGGGAAGCGCAGGGTGAAATCAAACTGGAGAAATCAATATTGGGAGAGGACAGAGGGGGGGCACGGGACACAGGAAGAGATAAATTAAAGGCTTGCCCAGGTGCTGTGATGGCTAGTGAGCAATAAATTAAATCAAAAAGGGCAATGGGGACAAGCAAGGCACTGTAAAAAATTAATTAAAAGGAAGGGAGGCATAACCAAGGCATAAAACATGGGTGCTCCTGGAAAGATTAGAGGAGCCAGGCAATGGAGAGGCTTTGGGAAGTGTAATAGGAGCCAAGGCAGAGGCTGTAAAGGCTGTGACCGCATGGAAGGGTCAGGTAAACAACACAGATGCATTTCCAGGCTCCGGGAAGCAGCAAAGCATCGGAGAACAAAAGAAGTCTCCTGCAGAAGGAGGTGCTGGCATAGCAAACTGCACTCCTTGGCTTTTGTAGCCAAAATGCAGCAGGGTACTGAGCCCCCCCACCTGCCTGCTGCTGCCCCCTTCCCCTGCCCCACGGGAGGGACACGGTGCTGCTGCAGGGTGGGGCATTTCCCCTGCGTGTCTGCACGGGCACAGGGAAGGGCTGAGCGGGGCAGACGGGAGCTGGCTGCCCCCAGGAATCCCCTCTGGCTCTCCCAGGCTCCCTGCAGCCATCCCTGCAGGCATCCCCCAGCTCCTGAGCAGAACTCACCAGCCCTGGCTGCTGCAGCCCAGTTCAGCCCATCCATGGGGCGGATGCATCCCGCTGCCTTCTGCAGGCTGGTGGGACAGGCAGGACAAGCACAGCCTCACATCCACATCCCCACTGGGTCCAGTGGCCATCAGGGCTTGAATGGCAGGTCTGAGTGCACAGGGCTGTCGCTGTCACATCCGAGACACACAAAGAAAACGACACAGAGTCCAGGCTCATGAACAAGTGGAAGCACTTCAGTAATTTTCCAACTACTTTTATAGGATAGATCACAAAAGTGTGTTGAGTGGCAATAGGTAATTGGTTCCTCGGCCATCCACCCCTTGAGAGGATTGGCCAAGTCCTAAGATACCTATTCCAAAATATTTTCAAAGTCAAAGCCATAACAATCTTGCAAAACAGCCTGCGGGTGCAAGAAGTTTATGAAACTGTGACCTTGTTTAAAATAGTTTACATAGGAAAGACAGTCTGCTCACAGAATATTGAGAAAAGGCTGAAGAATTTCTCTGCTTCTAGCTTTTTAGCACGTACACAGGGGGACACCCTGCTTCCCCCCAGGACTGTCCTGGGCTGAGCCCTCGGACACGGGAGCTGTTGCACTTCGAACACAGCAGTGCCACGCACTGGGAGAGCCAGTGCTGGACAAGGGCTGGGTGGAGAGAGAACAGCTCAGGCACCTCCCTCGAGCATGGGGGGAGCAGAACTTGCCTGAAGTCCCATTTGTGTTCTGGGCCCATCGCCCAAGAGCTGCATGGGGTCAGCCCAAAGCCCTGCAGCCCATTCCCTGAATCGCCTGGGACAGTGGAAGGTGTCCCTGCTTGTGGCAGGGGTGGGACGAGAGGAGCTTTAAGCTCCCTTCCAACCCAAACCATTCAGGGATTCTGTGAAATGATTACAGGAATATTTTCAGGCCCTTCAAGCCACAGGGGAAAAGAAAGAATCGGCCAAGTCTGGCTCACACCTGCCTTTAAAGCAGCTTTCTTTGAAATGAACAGGCTGCCTCAGTGCTAAGAAGATTATAAGCAGAGACACCTCTGCCAGAGGAGGGAAGAAGGAATAATAAAGGCATTCAAAGCCATGACAAGCAAATGGGGGGAAAAAAACCCAGAAAGAATGCAGCAGACTTTTTGGATCTAGCAGGAGGGGAACGAGGAAGATCAAGGCACAGACAGTGACAGGCAAAGTCGGACAAGGAACAGATTCAGGACATCTCCGTGGGGCTGAGCCACCCAGCCCGGAGAAGCACCAGGACCTTCCCGAGCCCCAGCGGACGCCGAGCAGGCAGGGAAGGCTTGGAGGGAAAGTAGGGCAAGAAGTGATGGATAATTAACAACAGCAGAGAAAGCTCAGTGGCCCACAGACCTCTCCCTGCCCTGACAAACTTCTCCTTGGCTTCGGACCAGGACTGGGGGAAGCCGAGGGATGCTTCACTGCACCCCGCTCCTAACAGGGAGCAGGTACAGGCTCAGGGAAGCTGTGATGTAAAGAGAGGGGGAAAGGGGGAGTTTCTTCTGGCTCTGCACAACTCCCAGGGTTCTGCTCCCAAGGAACAAGGGACAGGACAAGAGGAAACAGCCTCAAGTTGTGCCAGGGGGGATTCAGATTGGATATTGGGGGAAATTTCTTCATTAAAAGGGTGGTCAGGCATCGGAAGAGGCTGCCCGGGGCAGTGGTGGAGTCACCATCCATGGAAGTATCCAAAAAACATGTGGATGTGGCACTTGGGGACATGGTTAGTGATGAGCTTGGCAGTGCTGGGTTAAGGGTTGAACCTGATGATCTTGGAGGTCCTTTCCCACCATAAGGATTCCAAGATTCTCTGAGGAGACAGCCCATGGAAGGCGAACAGGGTGCAGGTGTCCTGGCTCCACACGGCACAGCAAAGCCAGGCTTTTAGGGAAAGACGTGGAGGCATGAAACGAGGTTTGATTACAAGGCCACAGGAAAAACAGGCAAGAGACCAAGGCTGCCATGATCCCTTTGGGTCTCTCTCCTGGAAAGGGGGTAGGAACAGCCCATGATCGAGTGTTTGTCCCAAAGAATCATGGAATGTCCTGAGCAGGGAAGGACCCACAGGATCATCCAGTCCAGCTCCAGCCCTGCACAGACACCCCAACAACCCCACCCTGGGCATCCCTGGCAGCGCTGTCCAAACGCTCCTGGAGCTCTGGCAGCCTCGGGGCCGTGCCCATTCCCTGGGGAATCTCTACAGAGTTCACCTACCAGAGGAAAGCTGGGGACCCACATCAGTCCTCCGAGCTTGCCCAGCACATGCCAAGGCCAGCCTCACTGATCCACTGACCCTGTTTTTCCAAAGGAACCTCCACCCTCAGGAAGAAACGAAAAAGAAAGGATTTTAGCAGGAAAAAAACCCCAACGCCCTACCTCAGACAGCTCATCATAAACACAGGGTTTGTGGCATCATCTCCCATCCTCTGGATGGCTCAGCCCAACCTCTCCAGGCAGCACAAGGTCCCTGAGGCTTCCCCCCACCTTTTGTCACAGCACTGCCTGTCGCAGGTCAGTGCCTCACGGAAGCAGCACGCCTCATGATGAAATGGCAAAATAAGCAACTTTTTGGCTCGTTTCCTGAACTCTCCAGTTCAGGCCGAGCTGGAAGCAAATCTCAGGCCTGGATTCCTAGAGATGAAGGACTGTGGCCACCTCGCTGGTTATCTTTTCTGCATTTCCTGCTAACCCTTATTCGTCTCCTTAAAAAACCCCTAAAATCCATGCTCACATGTCATGTTTGATGCATCTGCCAAGGCCAGAGCCATCATATCCTGTCCAGCACACATCAATACAGCCCTGTAAGGGGCAGCTGAGAAAAGACAAGCAGGGAGATCTATTTTTGTACCCTCGTTTTAAGGCACCCCTTTGACTCCCTCCTTTCTGACTCCCATTCCAGCTCCAGAACTCAGGGATGCAGCCAGAAAGCTGCACCCAGTCAGGAGAGGGCATTCTGCCAACATTTTCACCCAAAGTTTGAGCACAGCCACGGCAGAAGAAGGGACTCATGCCATCCTCTGTCTGGTGTTTGCACAAGCTGTTATTTGGGAAAAGGTTTTACATTTTCCATTCACGCACTACCTTAATCTGAATTAACCTCCAAGTCCTGAGAAGCTCTGAGAAACAGATGATTTCGAAAAGGAAATCCAGGAATGAAAAAAGGAAAACCAAAAATCCCCCAGTCAGATAATTCAAATCGATCTCATACTTCAGTAAGATCAAGATTTGCAGAAAACTGAGTGTTCATTATGAATCGCTTGCTCAGCTCTTCAAAGAATCAAACGTTTGGGTTGATCACAGAAAACCAGCTCAGCTCTAGAGATCAGTCACTGGCTTAGGAAGGTGTTGTTTTAACCCACGGCTTTCTTTGAGCACAGTTTTGCCCGAATGTACAGGTTTACAGCTCCACATGTGCTCGAGCTCCTGTGGCTCCTCCAGGTTTTCCATCCCAAAGCAGGTGTGGAGCAATGCACTGGATCATGTCTGCTGGGGGAACTCAGACATGATTCTGCTGATCTTCTGTTCAGCCTCACAGCCCCTAAATAACACCCGATACTCTGCTCTTGCCAGATCCCAGGACACTGCTGAGCCACGCAACCTTCCACTCACCATCAAGGTCCTGAGCAGGAGGGTCCTGTGCTGCATCCATCACCTGGCATCTCTCCTACTGCCTCGGCAGCAGAGCAGCTGAGAGCTTCAGGCAGTTCATTTGCTTGTTTCGAAGCCCCAGCAAGCCCAGGGGCAGAGCCACGAGGGTGTTCATAAAGGGTTAATTAGCAGTTCCTCTTCCCTCACTCACCCAGTGTCCCTCTCCCAAGGCTTCAGCATCAAGAATGGCAGCTCAGTGTGTCAGGGCTTGGCTCCCACTGGAAAACCTGATCCTTGCTGGGACTGCCTGGGTCCCAGCTCCCAGCCAGCCCAGCTCAGCTCCCACAGGCAGAGGGGGCACAGGGAGGGGATGGCTCCATCCCTGACAACTTCAGAGCTGGACAACACCAGGAGCTGAGCCTGCAGACCCCACTGCTGGTGTGTGGGAACACCAAATGACCCCTAATCATCCTCAGCCAGACAACCCCTCATGCTGGGAGCGTCCAAGGCCAGCCTGGACAGGGCTTGGAGCAAGCTGGGATAGTGGAATGTGTCCCTGCCCGTGGCAGGGGGTGGCACTGGATGGGCTTTAAGCTCCCTTCCAAACCAGGCCATTCTGGGATTCTGCGCTTTGCTTTCACTACAGACTGTGCCAAGAATATCCCAAAACTCATCTGCTTCCCTGCAGAGTAGTCAGGGACCAGGGTCTGTGTGTGAGCAGAGCTCTCCTCCCAGCCTGCCTTTGCCAGGCGGGCTCCACAGCCCACTCCCACGGGACAGGAGTGAGCCTGCTCCAGCCAAAACCTCCCCCAGACCCTTGGGAACATCCTCCAGCCGACCACTCCCGAGTACTGCACGTGCCATGAGATCATTCCCAGCACAGACAAGGGCAATCCTTCCAGGGAGCCTACTCAGAACAGGGACTTTAACCGTGTCTTTGAATTTTTTTACAGCAGGTAAAGACTGGGGAGAGTGTGTTTTGGGGGGAATTTTCTGCTTGTGTCCTCCACAGCCTGATGGTTCCTGATGGTTCACAGCACCTGTGGAGCCTCTGGAATGAGTTCCAACCTGGGTGATCCAACCACCCATCCCCTGACAGAGACACCTTAGGCACAGAGGGGAACTCAATCCCAGAGTTTGGCTTTTTTTAGGCTCGACCACGAGCCCTGTGAGGGTCACGTCCTGCAGCCCTTCCCAGCTCCTGCCCCCACCGGGTTCCAGGACCTGCAACCTCCTCCTGACCTGGTGCTCTCTAAATTAAGAACCTGTTACATCGCTTCCTTCCTTGGCCCACGGGGTGCTAAGAAGGTCACACAGATCACAGCTTAAAGGGCCGCCAGTGCCCCCCTAATCCTGGCGGGACAGGAACTGCCCGAGCTGGAAAGGACCTGAGCAGGTGATTAGAGTCTGGATTTATCTGTGCTCAGAGCCCTGATGGCCCCCTCCACCCCGGGCTTTTTCTGAGACTGGCAGGAGATTTCAGCCATCCCGTTTTTGCTGAGCCACCTAAAGATGCTCTGTGTCCTCTCATTACGGGGCACTCCCAGCCCTGCAAGGATGGACTCGGTACCGGGTATTTCCAACAATTTCCCTGCATTCCCAGAATAATGGGCGTTTTCATCAGCCTTCCTTGTTCTCCAGTCGCTCTCTATGTTCTTCTCCAATTGCCTGAGTGACAGGTATTTCCCCACTGATGAATTTCCCAAGGAACAGGGAGCTCTGCAGCTCCTTCTGGAATCAACTTTTATTCTGTGTGCCACCAGTAAGTGCAGGGAGAAGTGAAAAATGAAAGAGCAGCTGATCAGCCAGCAGTGCTCAGGGGCTCAGGAGTCCTGAGAAAGGGAAGAACTTGCTGCATAAAAGACACTTTCCTCCACTTACAGCAAGTACCTTGTACAAAAAGAAGGGTCCACACTTTAAAACCCTACTGAATATGCCAACGGCCAAAACAAAACTTGGAAAAATTCCTTGCAGCGTTCTTAATAAAAATATCTTCAATAGTAAAACACCGTGTATTTCTTCATTGCTGCCAAATCCCACCATTCCATTTGCTGAGTTAAATCCTGGTCTATGGAATTAGGGTACAGGAGCTGTCTCAGTCATGCAGAAAAGGGTTTTTAGCCAGGTCATTTGTTCAACATATCTGTGGGCCAGAACATTTTTGTGTCAAAACATCCTCCCTACCACCACAGGCAGGTACACTAAGCTGGAACAGAAAATGGTTTTAGACAAATCTGATGAAACCCAAGTTCCCTTTCTCCCTCAACTGCCTCATTTTGATTTGAAGAAGATCAGGTGAATCTTCTCCCTGCTGTTATCTGGAGTTTCCTGGATTAGATTTCCAAATAAGATCCTCATTTACTGCGTGTGGCATCTCCGGGGGCCCATCACACAGCAGCAGAGCTCCCACCTCTGTGATAAGAAGTTTTATCTGACCACATTTGTTTCTTCTTTCTTCTATCCAAGTTCCAAAGGAAAACTCCAACCGGGATACCAATTAAAAGGTGAGTTCTGCAAACCCTGCTGGACTGGAAACTGAGAACCCCGTCCCTGGAAGTGCCCAAGGCCAGCTTGGATGGGGCTTGGAGCAAGCTGGGATAGTGGAAGGCGTCTCTGCCCATGGCAGGGGGTGGAACTGGATGGTTTTTAAGGTCCCTTCCTTAACCACTCTGTTAATCTCTAATTTCTGCTTTCATCCATCTGCCCAGGAACTGGAAGAGAAAACCCACTGTTGGAAAGTCTACACTGCTGCATCTTCCTGCTCTGAGTTGAGCACAGAACGAGGACACCCTGAAATCTTCACCCTCTGCTGAAGCAAACTGCAGGTTTCACTCCCCTGAAGCCCTGCTAATCCATTCTTACCTCACCAAAACTCCCAGCAGAGCAGGCAGAGCCCTCCCAGCCCCAGCCCTCCCTGACCTCACTGCTCAGGAAGCACAGCAGGTTTCCAACAGCCACAGTCATTCCCAGGCCAGCATTTCCCAGCCCTCAGGTCATGCTGCCACCGGACTTGTTCCCTAAATCCCTTCCCAGCCCTCCATAAAACCTCTTTTCCACAGAGGTGCTTTCAGCTCAGCCCCCCTGGCCAAGCTAGGTTTGGGGGACGTTAAACTCACGTCCTGACAGTCTGTTGGCATTTGGAGGTGGTTATCTTCCTAAATTGTGGCTGAGGACACCCCTGTACCCTTTGGGGATGAGGAACTCCTCTGTCCTGACCCGAGCACTGACAGACACAGTCCCAGCGTGCTGGTGCCCCAGGAAATCCCACGGGAAGGTTTCCTCCCAGCCCGTGTGCCAGAGGCTGCTCTGCTCCCCCTGTGCAGAGACAGCACCAGAGGTTTGACCCCAGCACGCCCAGCCCCCCCCCACCAGCTCTGCACCCCGCCTGCCCCAGGCACAGCGTTCCCCACGGGCAGCACTTCCACCCCCTTGCTCTGGGATGTGCACAGGGGAGCCAGGAGCAGAGTCCACCTCCAGCTTACTCACAAGTCACGCTCGTTTGCACCTCCACCACGAGGAACCGCAAGCAGAACTTTCAGAAGCACCACAAGCAATGAACCCAAAATGCAGACATGCCCAAACCCGTGTCCAGAACAACCCACAGGGTGTAAAAACAGACTCACAGAACCACAGAATTAGGCTGGGAAAGACCTTTGAGATCATTAAGTCCAACCTCTGACCCAAGACCACCTTGTCAACCAGACCATGGCACTGAGGGCCACATCCAGACTCTCCCTGGACACCTCCAGGGGTGGGGACTCCACCGCCTGCCTGGGGTTAAAGTGCTCCCAACTCCATCACCAACAGCACTGGGGACAGGGGCAGGCTCCCAGCAAATCCATCAACCTCTGACTCCCTGAACACCCACGCTAGGCCAGGGTGAGGGAAAATCAGCCTCTCCCAGCAGCCTCCGAGGGAGGAATCCTCAGACCGACCCCAGAACGAAGGCAGCTGTACCTCTCCTGCCCCAAATCCCACTGCTGGGATTGGGAATCACAGGCACCTCTCCCACCACTCCTCACATCCAAGAGCACACGGAGACACACGGTCACTCACCGGGGCTGCCTGGGCACTTGGGGTTTGTCACTCTCCCCGTTCCCGCAGCAGGAGCAGGCGCAGCTCCTCTCTGTGCTTCTTCACCCTGCAGGAACCAGGACATGGAGGGAGGGTAAGCAGATAATCCACGACTTTCTGGGAGGGTGTGCAGTGCTCTGGAAAGCAAAGCTGCTGCTGTCTGCAAGGATCAGAGCCGGGACTTTCTGAGCTAAGACTCTGAGCTGCTTAGCGCGGAGCTGGAAGCGGAGCAGACAGAGGTGGTTGTGTTCCCAGGGCTGAGCACTGGGGGGGTGGTTCGGGCTGGCTCAGGCACCAGAAATCCCACAAAAACTGCTCCATCAGGTTAATGCCGGCAGAGAACAAGGAGAGAGGCAGGCAGGAATTTTTGGTCACGATGGCTGGGATTTGCTCAGGGAAAAACAGAGTTTCTTCAAAGTGAAATATCCCACAGCAAAACTTTTTCATAGTTTTGTTTATTTATTTATTTATTCAATATTTGGGAAATGTGCTTTAGAAACTGAAGATTTTACTTTGGGTTGGGCCAACTTGAAACTATCCCTTGATGGAACTGAAATGTTGTGCTTGAAGTCAGTCCCTCTGCATCCCCTGAGACGCCCTGAATCCCCCTGGAGCTTCAAATTAGGGTGCTTTCCTTTCCCTGCCATGGCTGAGATACCTGGCTGACCTGCCCAGCATGAGAGATGTGCCAGGTGGGACCATGCCCAGGATTCTTAAGTGGGAACTGCAGAACTTTTTACGGCGTTTCTTGGCTGGGTCACCCCCAGCACCCCCTGGCAGAAGCTCCTGGAGCAGTGGTGTTGGTCCAGACCGGGTGTCCAGTGCTGCTCCTCACAGGGAACTGTGCAGAGCATGGATGTTCTGCTCTTTGTGCCCCTAAGGATGTTAAGACAGACCTGGGTGAGGTTTAAGAAGTTGATTGATAACCTGGAGTGGAAGCAGCAAAGAGGTGCCACAGAAAAAACCTCGCCAAGAGCAAAATCCAGGGAGCTGAAAAAAGGACACCTTCCACTGTCCCAGGCTGCTCCAAGCCCCAGTGTCCAGCCTGGCCTTGGACGCTTCCAGGGATCCAGGGGCAGCCACAGCTGCTCTGGGCACCCTGTGCCAGGGCCTCCCCACCCGCCCAGGGGAGAATTTCTTCCTAATCTCTAACCTAAATCTACTCTCCTTCAGTTTAGGGCCATTCCCTGCTCTTACACTGAATTCCCCTTTACTGTGCAAGTCCTACGGAATTTGGGCAGCAAAAGCAGCTAAGCCCAGTCCCTGCAAGGCTGGAGCTGATCCATCGAGTGCCCCATCCCATGATTTTTGTAGAATCACTTCAACCCACAATGCAAAAGTGAAGGAGAATGGAGGCGAGTGCTCTGCCAAAACACAAAGCATCTTTTGCACAAAGTTAACTGCACTAAAATGCGCTGGTTTATTCTCACTCTGGGCTCCCCAAGCCTTTCCCTTCTCTACCTGAATGATAACGGGCATAAAAATTAAACAGAAGTTCTCCAAGAGCAAATGAAACGCACTGAAGGGCAATAAATCACGGGGCTGGATGGCATTCCGGGGAGCTGGGGGAGGGAAGAAGGGATGGAACAGTGCAGACACTGACTAAGATTTATCACAGACCCTTCGGAACCCAGGACTCGTCCCCGGGGCAGGGACTCCACACACTGGGCTAAATTCCGATGGAGCAGCAAAGGGAACGTGCCCAGCACAGCTGTGGGGTGAGATGGGGTGAGAATGGGGTGTCCAACACAGCACAGTGAGCATCACCCCAGCAGCACACCCTGACAAAAACACCTCCTCGTTTCCCTAAAGCCGCGATTCCGTACCCACTGCTGAGGGCAGAGACCTGTCGCTGTGAGCGGCACTAATGATGAGGAATGGCACGACAAGTTCAAAAGGAAAGCAGTTCTGATCTTTATTAATTAATTAATTAATTCATCTTTTATAACAGGGATCGCAAAGAGTGTGTTGAATGGCATAAGACAGTTGGGTGCTTGGCCATCCACCCCTTGAGGGGATTGGTCAAGCTCTAAGACACCTATTCCAAAATATCAGAAAGCCAGAACCACAACAATCCTGCATAACAAACCCAGGTGCAAGATAAGGAGTGAGTTTACAAAACCCATAGCAGTGTTTTCATAGCCTCTGTGAGAGCTGCAAAGTTCTCACAGAACGCTGCAGAAAAGCTGAAAGATTTCTCTACCAAAGCTTTTCAGCATCCACAGAAACCTGTAAAAAGATGGGGATTTTTGGGGGGTTTCCAGAAGTGCCCTTCCTGCTCAGCCAAAGGGCTGCAGGATGGACACTTGGGGCCAGGGCTGCTCCTCTCCCTCCCCTGGGCTGTCCCACTGACACCAGGATCAACTGGGGACTCCAGGAAAAGGAAAGAGTAAAAGTAAAGCCCAGTGCTGGAGCGGCATCCAGACATCTCCGAGCAGCAGCTATCCCACATGGAATGTTCTGGCATGTGACCTGGGATCCTGCCATCAGCACTTCCAGCCACCCGAAACACTCCCAGGGCATCACACACAAGCCCAGTGTTCTGGAAACACCAGGAATCAGCAGTGATTTTCTTCCAGCAAACAAGATCACCTTTAATTTCGCAGGCACCTCCTACTTCGTTGAAGATCTTGCTCTCCAGGGATTTGCTCCTCAGCTGGGGCAGGAAATGGAAAGACACAAAATGCCCCTTAATTGGGGATAAAGCTCCATCTTTGCAGTGCCTCTCATAATTATGTGTCATTTAAGAACAAGTGTGGAGCAGGTGGGAGATGGCACCAGCTCTGCATGTCCATAAAAAAGGCTGACACCAGCAGCGTGTCTCAGAGAGAATCAGGCGGTGCAACTTCAGAACTCCTGTTCCCTTTGGGTTCTCTCCTGCTCTCTCCCCTCAAACTTCTCTGACAAACTGACTTTTGCAATGGCTGAGGAGAAATGGCATCTCAGGGAAGCCAAGGGGTTTGAAAGGAAGAGAATGGCCCCTGAAATGGTCCCAGCAGTGGTCCCTGAAATTGGGGGGGCAGGGCTGGTGCTGGTGTCGAGGACGGAGAGGGGAAAATCATCAGCACAGGCAAGGTTCAGGTGATCCAGAGCTGTCCTGATATCCAACCTAAACCTCCCTGACACGGCTCCAGCCATTCCCTGGGGTCCTGCCCCAATCAAGTGACATCAAGGTGCTGATGTCTGCCTTGGGAGCTGAGTCAGGTGGGAGAGGGTTTCTGCTTTCCCTCGGGTCTCCCAGCCCCTCTCTCCACGCTCCAGCACCAGGAGGAGCAATGTGCTAAATCCCTTTAATGCTCAGGGTTTCCAACGACCTGCAGGGAGCAGAGTCAGAGAAGGGCAGGGAGAGCTTATGGATGCGTTATGCTCCTCGTTGTAAGGAAAGGGAACCCTGGAGTTCATCTGCTGAGCTGCTGGGCAGTCTCCATGGAATTCCAGGCAGCTCAGTTGGCTCAAGCCTTCCCAAAACAGCTTCCATGGCTGAGGCTTTTCCGTCTGAAGAAGCCCCAAACCAGAATCCTCACGTGTGTCCCTCCCTGCTGAGAACTTCTCCAGCTTTCCATGGGAGCTGGGAGCTTGGATCTGATTGTGCCCCAGTCTCTCCTGGGCATAAAAGCAGGGTATGAGCATGACCCCTCAGCACTGGGAGACACTGGGAGAGACTGGCAGGAATCCTGGAGAAACCAAACCATTTGACTTCGTGCCAAAGGCAGTGGCTCAGCTGGAAGTGTGAGTGTTCCTCCAGGAAAAGAGAGGCCTGAAGCATCAGAGCAGAGGTTTCTGCCCTTTGTGCTTCCCAGATGTTATCTGTAACACCCTGGATTTATCCAAATCTATTTTTCTAACAAGCACCTTTTCTGCACCTCCTCTCATGGGATACAAAAGAGGGAGGAACCCCGTTTAATTGATGCACTTTAATTAACTGCCTGTCCTGTCAAAGCCCTGCTCCTGTTTTCTGATGCAAATTCACAGCCTCTCACTGTAAGCAAGACCTCAGCTTGGCTTCAGTCTTAAGTGATCTTTAAATGTCACATTTTCTCCCCAGTGCACCCACACTCACAGAATCACAGCATGGTTTGGGTTGGAAGGGACCTTGAAGATCAGCTCGTTCCAACTCCCTGCCGTGGGCAGGCTGCTCAGATCCTTCAATTATCACTTCTCTGCTCATCCCACCTTGGGCTGAGCCTCTTTAGCCCCTGAGCACATCAGACACTTTTCCTGACCGACCTTTTCGGCCAGGATGGCTCCCACCTCTCTCACACTGTCCTGCTCCAAGAGCCTGGCTGGGAGCAGGATGTGCCTTGCACGAGGCAAACAGGAGCATCTTCTGCAAGGGAGACATGAAACCCTAAACCACGTCCCAGGCAGGGAGCAGGGACAGGTTTTCCTGTTTCACTTCAAGGGGCAAAGACACAGCTCCCCATCGTCCCTAATTTTATGTCTTGACACCTCCACCTTCTGCCTGTGAATCCCCTCCTGCCGTCAGAAGGTCACCAGGCCAGTTGGAAAGCCATTTTTCACACCCTGGCTAATCCAGAGGCACCTGGCTGCCTCCTCCCACCAGCAAAATGCTGACAACAGAACTTATTAGTGGGCAGCAGGACTGTGGGTGGGTGACAGCACTGGCCTTTACTGTACCAGCCAAAAAGTCAAGGGATTCACGAGCAGCTCCTGGCTCTTCCCCAGACTCCTTTTGTGACCTTGGGCTCCAACTCTGTGCTCACCTCTACCCACTGAGGCTGATAACACTTCCCAGACATGGCCGTGCCGGTAAATTAATTTATGGTGAGGAAGTAATTCATTAGGATGGGCAAAAAGGTCTGCTTAGAATAAAAATGTAACTTGGTCAAGCTTTTTACTAGACTTGTGCATTAGCTGAGTATTCCCAATATTCTCACAATGTCTGGGCTGAGCAGATTGAGTGGAACAGGGTGCCCAGAGAAGCTGTGGCTGCCCCATCCTTGGAAATGTCCAAGGCCAGGTTGGACGGGCTTGGAGCAGCCTGGGATAGTGGAAAGTGTCCCTGCCCATGGCAGGGGGTGGGACGAGATGGGCTTTAAGGTCCCTTCCAAACCAACTCATTCCCTGACTGCATGAAATGCCCAGGGCCAGGGGATGCTCTGCAGCAGGAGGCAGGTCAGGAGGGGGTTAACCCCTCCCCACTCAGCTGCTGGTGTCACGAATCCACCACTGGAGACTGGTCCATGGACCACCACTCGTTCTGAACTCAACTGAGGGGTGGCACAGTGCCCCCCCTGCCCCAGGCAGGGCACAGGCAGCCCCTGGAGCCCAGCTGCTTTCCCTGCATCCCTCCCCAGCACTGACACCGCCGTGGAGCGCCGTGCCAGCCCCAGCCACCCCCACAGCTCCTGGGGAGCTGGGATAACCCCAGCTCGGACAGGGAATGAAAAACATCTCCACATCCCCAGCCAGAAGGCTTTTCCTGTCTATAAAACATGAAGGGGAGGCTCAGTGAGCAGGGCAGTGCCAGCTGAATCCCAGCACACCGGGACACCCCGGAGACACACGGGAAGGGAAGGAGAAGCCCTGGGCAGCCTGTCAGAACTTCAGCAGTGGGGATAATTGGTTTGTACACATTCCTCTCACACCCAATTACCAGCTCGGTTTGGTGTTTGATTGTACACGACTCTGGTGCAGCAGAGCTGCTGCTGTTTCCATTCCTGCACACATCACCCAGTCCCTAAATCATTTTTAATAGCTCCTCTCCTGGCGTGCCCTCCCGGCTCATTCCAGCCCCATCAGCGCGAGGCAGGTTGCAGATATGGAGGAGCTGACATTTCTCTTTTGAGTAATTTGCAGTGGATTTCTTGCCCGTTTGATGTAGTCATTTTGTTCTCGGCGCTGATGTGACATTAATTATTGTTAAATATTCTTATCTGTTACACACAGTTCTGTTTAGATAAAGGTCAGTGCCTGAACCCCTGACAGTGCTCGTTGCTGCCATGCTCCAAAGCCAATTTGTCATCCTCTCCCTTCAATACCTTCATCTTGGTTTCAGTTCATTTTTCCATTAACTCAGGCACAGTAGAGAGCCATTAAAAAACGCAAAAACTCTCAGCTGTTCAGCTCAGCGCTCGGACAGAGAATTATGAGCCTGGGGAGCACCAGTTGCACAGGGAGGGCAGGGAATAATGCCCAGGAAAATCCAGCAGCAGCCTCTTTTCAGGAACTGTATGGCTGCGCCCCAAAATCTGTACATAGTTCTGCTTTAATGAAAATCAGCTAAACCTTGTGCAGCACACGGTGCCTTCTCCCAGCCTGGTGTGCAGAGGGACAACAGCACAGTCCCCAGGCCCTGGCACAGGGTGGCCAGAGCAGCTGTGGCTGCCCCTGGATCCCTGGCAGTGCCCAGGGCCAGGCTGGACGGGGCTTGGGGCAACCTGGGATAGTGGAAAGTGTCCTATGGCAGGGGTGGGACTGGATGGGCTTTAAGGCCCCTCCAACCCAAGCCATCCTGGGGTTTCTGATTCTCTGCTAAGCCCACACCACCCTCTCTTGGCAGAGGACAAGAAGCGCAAAGCTGAAGCTGTCAAAACCTCCCAGAACAGAAGCACCACCCAGCAGTGATCCATCTTCCCAGAGACCTGAGGAGCGGCTGGGCCTGCTCATGGTGACCAAAACCTGCACCAGCCTCTGCTGTCCTGCTTTTCATCTGTCTGACCAAATAATTCCCCTCTGCCACCCTGAGCTTGCAGTAATGATGCCTGGGCAAGGACTTTGCTCATCAGATCGAGAGCGGCAAAGCCGTTCATTGCGCAGTCAGAATTCCCTAAATCCCAGCACCCAACAGGATAGAACATCCTATAAACAGGAAAGATGTTCCCCACAGTGTCCCCCAATCACCTGGGGCATTGCACAGATTTTACCTATGATGGTAACAGGCAAACAATGCCCTATAAGGCCACAAACTCCAATGAACACTTCTCACAGGCCCAGTCTGTCCATAAACACACAATCCTCTCTCAGTCCATCCCCGGTGACCTGGATGCGCTCCCAGGGTCACCTCCGGGCCCAGGACAGAGCCCCTCTCTCTGATCCTCAGGGCCTGTCTCTCTTCCAGCACCCAGTGCACTCCACCCTGAGCTGTCACTCCCCACCACGGCACCTGCAAGGTGGGGATGGGAATGCAGGGACAGCCTTGCTGGGACTCACTCCAGCACCCCTGGTCCCTGCCCGCCTTGGGACCCCTTGATGAGCCAAAATTGCATCTCCACGGCCTATCAGCAGTAGGGGTGCTGAGGCTTTCCCGCAGCCCGTGCCCTCGCATGGCTCTCCCTGGGGACAGGTCATACAATCCCCCAGGGACACGCGTCAGCAGGGCACAAACAACACAGCTCAGGCCGGCCAGGCTGGCACAGCTGGCAGCAGGAACAATCCCAGCTCAGCTTACAGCATGGGGAGCAGGGCTGGCAGCCCCGGTGCTGGGCAGACCTGTGCTACTGCCCAGCTGCAGCTCGTGGGCTTTTGTGCTCCATCCAAAGTGCTCCAGCACGTCCCGAAGCCACAAAGAGCCTGAATCCCACCCAGGGAGCCCTGCACACACTTCAGCTGAAGTCCAGGCCTAAGGGAGCGTCCGAGAGAGCCCTTCAGAGCACAGCCAGGGAGGAGAGGGCATGGAGAGCAGCTAAGCCCTCAAGACAGTGGCAAGGAGCAGGGTGAAGATGCTCAGGACTAGGTTAATCCAAGGGCTCAGCTGCCTGGAAGGGTGGGTTCTGCTGCACAAGCAGAGAAGGATGCTGAGGTGGATTCAGCATGACTGAAGCACCACACCATGAATCGTGTGCTTGTCCCAGCACTTGGCAAATGGAAGAACGTTCGAACCTTTATTCAAAGTTACATTTAATTTTGCATTGTGCTAAATCATTGTGTACTTCTAAATAAAAGAGAATAAACTCCCAAACTCGTCCCCCTCTCAGTGAAACACAAAGAAATTGTGCAGTGTGCTGGATGTAATCGAGTGTGGGGTTTTCTTCCTTCACTTGGAATCACAGAATCATTAAAGCTGAAAAGCACTTCTGAGATAATGAAGTCCAACAATGCCAAGCCCACCACTGACCCACGTCCCTAAGCCCCATACCCACGCTTTTTGAACACTTCCAGGGAAGGTGATTCCACAACTGCCCTGAGCACTGTGTTCCAGGGCTTGACCACCCTTTCTGGGAAGACATTTTCCCTCATCTCCAACCTAAACCTCCCCTTGCACAACCTGAGGCCGTTTCCTCTCATCCTGTCCCTTGTCACCTGGGAGCAGAGACCAACCTGGCCGCACCCTCCTGTCAGGGAGTTGGAGAGTGTGAGAAGGTCCCCCCCGAGCCTCCTTTTCTCCACACTAAACAACCATCTTATTTATCAGAACCATAAATAAACTCCTGGACAAAGGGATATTCACATCCCGGGTCCTCAGCTGCACCGGTGCCAGTGGGGAAGCAGCAGCACTGCCCCTCTCCCCTCTGCTAAATCGGGAGCAGGGAAGGCTGAGAGCTGGCTTCGCACGTTGGGAGAGGTATGAGACACCGCAGGTCCTCTCCAGCCTTGGGGACAGAGTGTCCTGAGGCTAAAAATACAGAGGCGAGCCACAAAGTCAAGGCTAGCAAGAGGCATTAACAGAGCCTGTTTATTTCTGTAGCCAGGGAGCACCCAGAGCGAGCCCGAGCCCCCGGCACTTGCTGCCTGCGTGACGGACAGGCTGCTGCAGCTGGAGGAGTCCGGTTTCTCCCGCACACACAGGGCTTCTCTCCCTGTCCCCTGCCCCCGGGGCAGCCTCACACCTTGCTTGCCATTATTTTTAGCTGCTGCACAAAGCAGGGCAACGTGCAGGAGCAGAGGGACGATGGAAAGCACCGCCCTGGTGAAGGCTCTCACCTCGCCACCACCACAGGAAGTCAGGATCCAAGTTTATCAAGGTTTGCGATCGAACTTGTCCAGAGTCAGTGGGATCCAAGATGGAAATCTCTCTACCAGTCTCTGCCAGCAGCCTGGGTTGGGTGGGAGATGTCCCACACCCGGAGCAGGACTGGGCTGCCCGGTGCTGCCCACGGCACTCCCACCACGCCTTCCCCAGGGCTCCTGCCCTGCACCATGCCTGGACACCTGCCACAGGTGGGGCCTGGCCCCTCCTCAGCCCAGGGCCAGAGGTCCAAGGAAAGTTTCCACTGCCAAAAGCAGTGGGATGCAACCTCACGGCTGGCAGCGGCAGTCCTAAGGACAGGGATGCTCCCTGAGCCTGCTCCACATGCAATCATCACAGAATCCCAGGAAGGTCTGGGTTGGGAGGGACATTTAAGACCACCTCTCCAATCCCCTGCCATGGGCAGGGACACCTTCCACCCTCCCAGCTCGCTCCAAGCCCTATCCAGCCTGGCCTTGGACACTTCAGGGATGGGGCAGCCACAGCTGCTGTGGGCACCCTGTTCCATGATCGGAGCTGTCAGAGCTCAGCTCCCCTCACCTGGCATAAAAAAACCCCATGTGACACCAGGATGGAGCCACTGGCACACCAAGGGAAGATCACAAGGAGCCTCTGGCACTGGGTATGTGCCAGGCTGAGCCTCCCACTTGAAGGGCTCTTCAATTCAGTCTGCCTTCCTTCATTAACCACAATGGATTTACACCCAAACCAGAACTGAAGAAAATCAATTATCTGTCTCTTTAACCTCACTGCCATGTTATCATTCCCTCTGTCCCGTGTCTGGCTCCCCTCTAATATCCTTTCTCGCAGGCCTGGCAGAAATTTGGCACAGTCTTCACGCTGCAGGACAAACTTCCAAGGTAAAGAAGGGATAACATGCCAGTTTCTTCTGCAAGAGTGATTTCAGCACTAGCTACTGCAAAAATATGAATAGAAAACTCCAGACTTGTAAGTGCAGCTGAGCCCTCTGCAAACTGCACTCCAGTGCATGGATTAAGGGCTACGTCCTGCTGTAAGAAACCACGTCCGGCTGACAGGAATGCTGCTGGAGCTCTTGGATAAGCAGGCACTTGATTTTCAAGGCTGGTGGCAGAGGAACCTCACGGGAAAAGAGGATCCAAGTTTTACCCATCAGGCTCCCACCAGCAGATGCTGTTGGCTCTGGACGCTGGTGCAGCACTGACAGCCACAGAACAAAAGATCTCCAATGTGGGATAATTAATTTTTAGTGCTACTTTGGCCTCTGAGAGCACATCAGATGAGGTAGAGCTGGTCTGAAACTGAAGGGAAGGTGCTACAGCTGCTCTACCATCACTGAGCTTTGACACGAAACCCAGTAAATCCCAGTGGCCACCTTGGTCACGGTGCACAGACCATGGTGCCTCGAAGCTCTGAGCAGTTCCTCACCCTCATCGTCACAGGCACCTCTTGAGAGCCTCCTCCCGAAGGAGCCAGTGGTCCCAACGCAGCCACAGGACACTCCACGTGGCCAGGGGACCTCCAGGGACGTGCCCAGCACCCAGTGCCCACACGGCTGGAGAGGGGGATGTTCACCCCGCACTGAACTGGGCGCTCCGTTGTACACAAGCAATTCCTTTTCTGTAATGGAATGGGTGGGTGTATCATTGTGATTAGGCACAGTCGTTACAGCCAGCACTTAATTAGATTTGTGTAATTAGAAATTCACTGAGTTATTTCACACGGTGGAAAAAGTCCTGCCTGGGTGGAGTTAACATGAGACGGCGACAGATTCCTCTGGAGCTGCCAGAGCTGACTGATAACCTGGAACAAATGACATCTCCAGTTTTGGGACCTCCACAAGGTGTGCACAATGCTCAACACCAGGCTGATTTTGCACGGCTGAAAGGCAGAAATCAGGCAAAACCACATGGAAAAACATCACGACAGTTCCTACCAGTATTTTCTTCTCCTGCAAAGACATTCAAGCAGCACAATCAGGAGGCTGATGCTGCAGCCCCTGGTGCTGCACTGGAGCCCCAGACACCCAGCTGGGCTCGCTGGGATGGACGGGACCAGGAGATGGGATGTCCCCAAGTCACCACTGTGGCTTGGACACAGGAATGAGATATTCATGTACCAACCACAGAGAAAGGCATTGGGAGAAATCCTAAGGGATCAGAAGGCTTTTGCAGCAGGCCAGGCAGGCAGGGGGGGTGCAGACCCACACCACTCAGATCCAGCCCCACTGCTGCACCAGCTGGGGAGCATCAGCGGAAAGGATCGAGCAAGTTGGTTGCTCTTTTTGGGTTTATCCTAGAAAACACCAGCTGAGAGGTGATCCAGGCTGCTTTCCACAGGGGAGGAGTCAGGTCAGACAGAAAATCACCTGAGCTAAAAGAGAAACTGCCACACAGAGAAATCAGGGAAGTTTGGGGTGGAAGGGAATTTAAAGACCACGGCATTCCAGCTCCCCTGCCATGGGCAGGGATTGCCCCCACCAGAGCAGGTTGCTCTGAGCCCCATCCAACCTGGCCTGACCAGGCTGCAACCAGATGCTTTTACACTCCAGCCAGGGCGGGGAACACTGAACCCAAAGTCATTTTAATTCACCCCAGGGCAGAAAAGCATCTTGTGGCACAGTCAGGAGCAGATCTGGACTCACCCTGTGGCACTGCAGCTTTGAAAAGCTCCCTGGGCATTTCCTCCTGCGATAGCTGTTGGCACAGCACTGCACCAGGCACCTGTGATGGGCTGAGAGCTCTCTGCACCCCACAGGAAAACACCAACAAGCACAAAACATTCAGGGAAGCAGCAAGAAAATGCTCTCCTGAGAGACCTGAGCCTGATTTTTTTTTTTTTTTTCCATTAGACTATTTTTACAGATGGGGAAATGAAGCAAGAAGCAAGAAATGGCCCCCAGCCACAGAGTTATTTACTGGTAAGTGAACAGCCAGCTCTGCTATCAGGTGTACATGCGGCTGCATTACCACCCTGAGCAGCATCTGCACCTCCAGCAGCTTCTCCCACCCAAGCAGGGCTGCGCAGCACAGCCCCCACGGCCAGGCTGTGCTCAGGGAGCAGGTGGCAGCCAAGGGGATGCTCCACACCTTCCCCTGGCTGGGTCAGGGCTGGCCAAAGGGCCACCAAGGAGCCTCTGAGAAGGGAACACGTGTAACACCTACGCCGGCTCCGTGACACCTACAACAGCTCAGATCCAGCTGGGACGAGCTGTGGAGGGATTTGAAAAAAGCTGGAAGAGAGAGAAAACAGCAGGTCTAAAAGTGGAGATACCCAATGGCTTCTCCTGAAGAGTTTTTTCCATGAAACTGCTTCTGGCAGGCAGGAAAAGGGGGAACCAGTTACACAAACAAGTAACTCACGAGGATAAGAGCATTTGATTAAGTGGCACTTTAAAGGAGGTCCTCCACAAACATCTGAAGGACCCTAATACACGCTTGCAGTCATGTCTGGAGCTAATTTTAACAAAACGTTTAATTGCACAACCAGGTGAGAGTCAGATTCTACAGTAAAATCTGGTTTTCTTCCTCTTCCACAGCTTTCACTTAGGTTCGTGGGCCCTGCTACTCAAATTTCTCCCAGTCCTGTTTGTGGGAATAACTCTTTTCCTGCTCCCCTTCCAGCTGTCAGGCTACCACTGCTCAGTGACTGCAATCACAGCCCCGAGTGACTCTCAGGGACCCTCCAACTTCTCAGGCCAGTCACAAACAAGCAGCAAAGCTGGAATTTCAGACATTGCTTGAAGCTGAACAACTCGGAGAGCTCTTCACCAAAGCCACTCGATGAACAAGTTTGGGAGAAAGCTCCTGCCTGGAGCAGGGGCTGGTGCAGAGGAACCTGCATCCATCCAACAGGAGCCTCTGAGTCCCTGGAGAGCTGCTCCCAGCACATCATCCCAGCCTGGTTTGGGTTGGAAGGACCTTAAAGCTCATCCAGTGCCACCCCCTGCCATGGGCAGGGACACCTTCCACTGTCCCAGGCTGCTCCAAGCCCCATCCAACCTGGCCTTGGACACTGCCAGGGATCCAGGGGCAGCCACAGCTGCTCTGGGCACCCTGTGCCAGGGCCTCCCCACCCTCACAGGGAGGAATTTTTTCTCATACCCAATCTAAGCCTACTCTCTCAGTTAGAAGCCAGTCCCTTGTCCTGTCGCTCCAGGCCCTTGTCCCAAGTCCCTCTCCAGCTCTCTTGGAGCCCCTTGAGGCACAGGAAGTTTCTGAGGACGATGGTCCTGTAATACTCCAAGAACAGCGGTAGAGTAGAGGGAATCAGGGCAGAAGTTCATTTTCACTTCACTTAGAAGCAGAAATCCTTCAGTTTTGCTTCAAAACTACTCATTCAACCAGAACAGCAGGTGTGCTATCTGTAACAACTACTGTGGGCATCCCTGCAGCTCCCCACCAGCTTCTGCAACTCAAAACTTGCACAGAAAGCCCAGAAGCTGCTCACCACGCCCCTCAGCTCCCTGGCAGATGATGCAAGTGGCTGGGATTCAGGGTTGGGATGTGAATCCTTGGTCACACAGTGGTTCCAAATCCAGCTCTGCACCTGCATCCCAACACAGTTCATCTGAGCTCCATGAAGAAGCAGTGTCGTTGTTAAGTACCGGGAACGGCGAGTAACGACACAGTCCAAGTTCAGGAAGAAAGTGGTTATTTAATTAATTATAATTGGGTTTATATAACTTGGTTCCCAAAGATGACAGGAGGTCATTGGATCTTGGACCAGCCACCCCCTGTCCCATTGGCCAAAGCTCACAACACCTACTTCAAAATATTATTTCACTGTGTACCGTAACAACTCTGAAAAACAGATCCCAGGTGCACAGATAAAACCCAGTTTACAAAAACCCGTAGCAGTGTTTATCACAGCTTTCATGAGAACCACAGAGCTCTCACAGAATGCTGCAGAGAGCTGAAAAATTTCTCTACCAAAGCTTTTCAGCATCTACAGAGCAGTTCTGACAAAAAGGGACCTTTGGAGGTCCCTTCTTCCCCCATTGTCCCCAGCACAGTGCAAAGGGACCCGACGGGTCAGCTGGGGTCAGCAAAGCCACGAGGCAGCTGGAGCTGTCCCCTGCTGGCTCAGCAGCTCTGCAGGGCCCTCCTGGCTCACTTTACTGCTGGACACACGTGGCTGCCCCTGGCCCAGACAGATGGAGGCAGGTGGGTGCACACAGGGGACGGCCTGAGCACACCCCCAGAGGTTTTGGAGAGGGTCCCCCTTAGGCAGCAGCCCAACATGGGCTTCTCCCCTGTCCCAAGTATCTACCACCACTGTGAAAGATCTAACTGGGGTCCTGAGCTCCTTCCTTTGCCAAAGCAGCTTGGTGTAGATGCTGAAAAGCTTTGGTAGAGAAATCTTTCAGCTTTTCTGCAGCGTTCTGTGAGAACTTTGCAGTTCTCACAGAAGCTATGAAAACACTGCTGTGGGTTTTGTAAACTCACTCCTTATCTTGCACCTGGGTTTGTTATGCAGGATTGTTGTGGTTCTGGCCTTCTGATATTTTGGAAGAAGTGTCTTAGAGCTTGACCAATCCCCTCAAGGGGTGGATGGCCGAGCACCCAACTGTCTTATGCCATTCAACACACTCTTTGTGATCCCTGTTATAAAAGGATGATTATAATTAATTAAACTACCACCACTACTTTCTTCCTGAACTTGGATCGTGTCGCTTCTTGCCGTTCCCGGTACTTTACAGCGACAGCTTGGAAGAGCCCCAGCACCTTCCCCTTGCTCTGCCCACACCCCAGTTCCCCCCGAATCCCCCATTCTGAGCACTCCTGCTTTGCAGACTCCTCCTCAGCACGAAGCAGGGGATCTGTGCTCACTGCGGTCCTTCCCACAGGGCTGTGTAAGCCCATGCAGGGATGAGAGCCTGGATCCTGGAAATAGGATCTGGGAGTGGGAAGGGAGAGGCCCCCCCGCTGCCACGTCTGCAGTGACACTCCTGCTGTGCCCTGGCAGAGGTGGAGCTGCCACGGCTTAACAGGAACCTGCTGGGCTCTGCTCCTGCATCCAGCAGATACGGAAGCCTGATCCAAGAGGGTCCTGACACAAATCCCTCCTGCTTCCCACCCCTCCCAAGGAGGCTGACTGTCCATCACTGTTCTGTCTTCTGGGAATGAAAGGGATGCCAAGCCCGTGTCTGTGTGGTGGGAGGGAAGAGCCACAGGGAGATGGGAGGGGGCGTGACACGGTGGTAATTACAGGAGAAAGGTAATTGCCTTCAAGGTAATTACAGGGCAAAGGTGCCTTACAGGGCAGCAGCCATGTCTGGCTCTGGTAATGGGTACTGCCAGCTGAAATCCCCTCTGGAATTACCCCTGACAGTGATGGTCAGACACCTACAGCCACATCCACTGTCCTGGGCAGTGCTGTCCCAAGAGGGAAAACCTGCCCACACCTCCTTCAAAGGACTGTGCCTGCCCTCCAAGAGCAATGCCCTCACCTCCCCAGCCACCAGCAGGGTTTGTGGTACCCTCCACAAAGGGCTCAGCACACCCTGACCCCCTCAGCAGTCCCCAGCCCTCCATCCTCGAGAGCAGCTCCGTGCCAAGGTGCCAGTGGAGGAGATACAGGAACTTCCCTGATTTCAAAGAGCATCCTCCCGGGATTGATTTAGCCCAATTTGTCCTAAATTGATTTCCCATTCCCCCTAGCTTAAGGGAAAACAGCTTGGAAGAGTATTTCTGATTCTTGCAGCGGAGCAGATCTGTGCTGGTTTGAAAACGTAAAGGTCTTGTTGAGGCAGGAACATCAACGTGGGATTCCTGCTTGTGTGTGTGGAGAGGAGGCTTTCCCCCACGCCAATGCCCCTGCCCCAGCTCTGGGGTCCTGAGCACAGGAAGGACCTGGAGCTCTTGGAAGGAGTGCAGAGGAGGCCCCGGAGATGCTGCGAGGGCTGGAGCCCCTCTGCTCTGAGGAAAGGCTGAGAGAGTTGGGGTTGCTCAGCTGGGAGGAAAGAAGGCCCCGGGGAGACCTCAGAGCCCTTGCCAGGGCCTAAAGGGGCTCCAAAGAGCTGAAGAAGGACTTTAGACAAGGGATGGAGAGACAGGACAAGGGCCAATGGCTTCCCACTGCCTGAGAGCAGGGTTAGTGGGATACTGGGAAGAAATCCTGCCCTGTGAGGGTGGGCAGGCCCTGGCACAGGGTGCCCAGAGAAGCTGTGGCTGCCCCTGGATCCCTGGAAGTGTCCAAGGCCAGGTTGGACGGGGCTTGGAGCAACCTGGGATGGTGGAAGGTGTCCCTGCCCATGGCAGGGGGTGGCACTGGATGAGTTTGAAGGTCCCTTCCAACCCAAACCAGTCTGGGATTCTCTGTTTCCCCCCTGCTGTTGGGCCTGGCTTTTCAAAAACACCTGGGGAATGTGGGTGATCCAACAGCCCTGGAATTCATTAGGATTGCAAATGAGACACAAGTCAGGAGGACACTTGGGCTCCACTCAAAGTCTGGCTGTTCAACATTTAAATGTTACCACTGTTAAACACGGTTTATTAAGGACAGTCTCACCTCCATATTACACCTCTCACCTCCAGGGCGCCCAAACCACTTTTCCAGCCCTGGCTCCACCTGCAGAGCCACATCTGCACTGAGAATGTCACATCCCACACAGAATCACGGAGGAGGTGCCACCAGGACAGCATCCCTCACCCGCCTGGTGTCCTGCTGTCTCTGTGGTCCCTCCTCTTGAAAAAAACCATCATCATCTTTCCACAAGAACAAGTTTCCATGAGACAGTTTATGCCCAGCCAAGTTTCCCAACCCATCTGTTCACTGGGCACAAAGTCCCCTCTACAGAAACCCAACCCAGCAGCTCAAGCCTGGCTTCCTTCCTGGGATGTATGGGCAAGGAGGAATAACAATCACGGACATACAGCTATTCCCTACTCTTACAAACCCCAACCAAAATGAAATCCAAGCCCTACAGTGCTTTTATGGGGTCTGTATTTCATTGAGTTTAAAGATGAAGCACTGGGACAATGAAAATATTAAAATCCACAGAACTGCTCCCCCCTTTTCTCATTTGAATTCCATGTTACCGGCCAAATTCAAGTCACAGGATTCCAGCTGTGGTTTGGAGCTGTCTGGCACCAGGATCCACCCTTGCATGTGGATCTGGAGGATTTTTCTCTCTCATCCTACAACATAAACTTTTAGTCTTTATGAACTATGGTGCCAGTTCGAAACTGGCCAAAAATCCAAATGCATCAGCCCTTCTTCCAGGCTGGGCTGCTCCTTAAATGAACAGGTCAGAGAGCAGAGACAATGAATTGGTGGCACTGCTGTGCTGGAAAAGCAGCCGGACACAGCCCTGGAGCCCAGGGCTCACAGGAGCAGGAGAGAGCAGACAGAGGCTTCACATCCCCTCTGGAGGCTCCACCACATCTCCTCTGTGACCCAGAGAGGTTTGCAGAGACCCCACCAGCTTCCCAACGCCTGGAAATTTTCCTTATTTCTTCCCATTTGTAGGAAAGATGCTTTCCACCTCACCTCTCTCGTAGGAAAAATGCTGCTCAGTTTGCCCTGAGCCCTAAAGATCATCCAATATCCCACTTCCTTTTCATCCAGACCGTGGCTCTAATGTCTCCTTAAAACCTGCAGCAGAGCAGAGGATTCCTGGGGATTTTTGTGCCAGTGTAGCTCGAACTCCCTGTGCTCCTGGCCCGTCTCATCGGCGATGCAGGAGCTGCAGCGGTGCCCGGTGCATCTGTGCCCTCCTCCCTCCAGCTCAGCAGGCACCAATGGGCATTTCTCCACCAGGCCAGAAATCAACTTGTGCAGATGAGTAATTCCCTCACACCAGGAGCCTGCAGCCCCCCCCGGGACACCAGGAAAAGGTTCCAGGAGGGCTCAGGCTGATCAGGACCAGGTAACAGGGCAATGCTGAACCACAGAGGGACTGGTACCCCCCGAGTCAGAGACCCTGGCACGGGCAATGCCACCTCCCTGGCTGCAGATGGAGGTGCCCACTGTGCAGCAAGGACAGAAACAGAAGATCTGGGGGCCAGAGGAGCCTGGCAGGGGGAAGGCAGGGAGCTGAGCACAGAGGCACTGGCTCCTGCAGCACCACGTGCAGCATCCCATGGGGCTGCTGCTGTTCTGAGCAGCCTCTAAAGCAGCCCCTTCCCAAGGACACAGGGGGCTGCGCTGTGCTGAGAGGGCTGGTCCCACTGATCCAGACTGGTCTGAGAGGACAGCTCTGTGTGCAGAGGGGAAGTGAGAGAGACTTTCCTTCCCCTTTATCCTCCTTCAACATCCTCGCGAAGGGCAGTGGAGGAGCGGGCACCGATTTCTGCTCTGTGACCAGTGACAGGACCTGAGGAAATGGCCTGAAGTTGTGTCAGAGGAGGGTCAGGCTGGAGATCAGGGAAAGGCTCTTCCCCCAGAGGGTGCTGGGCACTGCCCAGGCTCCCCAGGGAATGGGCACGGCCCCGAGGCTGCCAGAGCTCCAGGAGCGTTTGGGCAGCGCTGCCAGGGCTGCCCAGGGTGGGGTTGTTGGGGTGTCTGGGCAGGGCCAGGGGTTGGATCAATGATCCCTGTGGATCCCTTCCAGCTCAGGATATTCCATAATTCTGTGATTATCGGAGCACAGGCTGAGGTCCCAGCTCCCAAATCCACATGGCTCCTTCTTCCTCTCCCAGCTCAGTGCTGGTGCCAAGCAGAGCATCTGCACAAGGTCCTGGAGCTGCTGCCCTTACCCACCCAAATTCCACAAGCTCAGCCAGGATCCAGCTCCTAAACCTACAATCCCCCAATTCTCCTCACCTTTAAACGGTTTTAAAAGCAGCTCAGCACTTCAGATCACCTAAATGTAACCATGCTGTGACTAATCAGGGGGTCAGAGCAAGGCAAGAGTGGGATACAGGAACACACAGCAGGAGCATCACCCCTCCCTCCCCAGGATGCTGGGACGGGGCATCCACCCGGGGATCTCTCCCAAAACAAACTGACCTCTCGTTTTACCAGATGGTGAAGGAATCCAGTTCAAACTCTGCCTCCAGCAGCACAGTATTTCGTTTCAATCCAACCCAGACACGCAGCTCCACCCCTGCACACAGAGCAGGGAAGGAACAAAGCCTGTGGCTCCAGCAGTAAAGGACAAATTCCTAGCAGCTGACTCCACGGGCTGGGTGCAGCTCTGGGGGGGAAGGGTTTGGAGCCATGTGCCCAACAGGGCTTGAAGGAAGGACTGGAAAGAACCTGTGTGCACATGGCTCAGGTGAGATTCAGCCGCAGTTCCTGGGATCGTGCAACCGTGGTGCCTCCAAGCGTGAAATTCCATGAGGAGTCTGGGGATTCCACCTACAGGGACAGGTCCTTGCAAACGTGAATCCCTCTGCAGAATCAGAACCTCTAAGCAGCGATGGCTTCTTCTCACAGCGACTTTCTAGGGTGAGAAGTCTGGAATAATTCAAGGCAGTACTTGGGGCAGCCTTGTGCTCATCCCGTTCCCAAGCTGGGGAGGGTCCAGTCTGAGTTAACAGCTGCTGAGAGTGCCGGGATCCCAACCTCTGAGCAAACAGCCTCCCAAGCTTTTTGTTTCAGACAGTCACCAACACTTTGCCTTTCATGAAGGAGCAGGTCTGCTGGAGTCACTCCTCAGCCAAAAGCAGCTCTAGGAACAAAGCCATGACCCATTTTGGTCCCAAAGTCCTTGCCCAGCATCCAGCTGCTTTTCCATGATCTAGAGCTGGGCTGTGCCCCGGAGAGCAGCAAAGCCCAGCCCTCAAAACACACCCAGTTAATTGGGGTCTTGAATTAGTGAGGTCAGAGCCAATTAGCTCAGTTCGACCCAGCTGCTTTAAGCAACATTTTTCTAGTCTATTGGAGCTTGTTATCACAGGTTCATCTCGGTGCCAGGTGAAAAATGAGCTGTCAGAGCAGGTGTGACCCTTTGGGACACATTTTCATCCTTTCTGGGGGTGACAACAGGAGAGAGCCCAGGAGGAGAGAGCAGCCTGGTGTTTGCAGCCCAACACTCTGGAGCTGCTCCAGTCAGGAGCAGCCTCTGTGTGTCCCCTGCCCGTTGGGGGAAAAAATGTCCAGAGACCCCTCACCTCCTGCCAGCCCGCCTGCTCCACGTGGGACCTGCTATGAATAACTCACTAAACTTAATGTTTAATAACTTTGTGGTATTAATAACTTATTAAACTTAATGTTTAACAACTTATTAAACTTAATTTTTAATAACTTTGTGCCCGAGCAGGGGCAGCTACAGAGCCACCACTGCCCTGGTACCACATTAACTCCAGCAGCAGACCTGGAGTTGACCAAAATTCCTTTTCTGGACACATTTAATCTGCAGAAAGAAAGGCCAGGCTGGATGGGGCTTGCAGCACCCTGGGATAGTGGAAGGTGTCCCTGCCCAGGGCAGGGGGTGGAAACGGATGAGCTTCAAGTCCCTTCCAACCCAAGCCAGTCTGGGTTGGAAGAAAGAAATAATCCTGCTCTGTCCCTTTTCACTGGAAGAATGAAAGATGCAGATCAGAGAAAGCCCAAGCCACAGCACCCACGTGTGCAGCAACCTCAGCAGCTGGGGTTTTACAGAAATGAAAGAATCCAAAACAAAACTTTCCCTTTTCCTGAAAGAAAGTGTACAAGTAGAGGGGTTCTTTTCTAATGAGACATGTGAAAGCAAAAAAAAAAAAGGTTTGATTTTTTTTTTTGAACCAGGATTTCAAAGCATCAAAACAACCCCCATTTTATGTGTCATGTTATTGACATCCCCAGCTATGTGAGTGGCACTGCAAACCCCCTCAGTGACGTGGAGAACACCGAATTCTCCAAATTTGTTTTTATTCTGTGAGCACTACTTTCAGTCTGTCAGATGTTCTTGTCAAGATGTCACATCCCGAAGCATTTAGAATTTCTTACAGACTTAGAATTCCCAGTTCCAGAAGCTCTCCACAGGCAGCAGTGGGGGGCTGCCCATCACACCTGGCACCAGCAGCAGCTCGGGGCACTGCTCTGTGGCAGATGCCTTCAAAGGGATCCAGGAGAGGTGACTGAAAAGGATCCCCTCTACATCAGAGACCCTCCAGCCCCAAATTCCTCGCTGCAGGTCCAGCCAGTTTGGTTTGATCATGACCAGGACTCCCCAGGCAGGGTCACAACGAGGAGGTGTCACAGCCAAAGGATCACTGAGTGATTTAGGTTGGAAAAGACCTCCAGGATCTTCAGGTTCAAGCATTCCCCAGCACTGCCAAAACCACACTAAACCACGTCACCGAGTGCCACATCCACATGGATTTTAAACCCCTCCAAGATGGGGACTCCACCACTGCCCTAGGCAGCTGTTCCAATGCTTGACAATCCTTTCAAGGAAGAAATTTTCCCTAATATCCAATCTAAACCTCCCCTGGCCCAGCTTGAGGGCGTCTCCTCTTGTCCTGTCACTCACCCCCTGAGAGCAGAGCCAGACCCCACTCTGGCTGCACCCTCCTGTCAGGGGGTTGTGGAGAGCCACAGAGCCCCATGAGGTGTCACATCCCTTCTTCTGGCAACTGGGAGCAGTGATAACCCCTCATCCCAGGCCTTGGGGCTTGAGATCCCCTCTTAGGGTTTCCCACATCACCCCAAGACTGGAAACGTCTTGTGTTCCCCCAGTAACTGCAGTGGGGAAACCCCAGTGCCCACCATGTGAAAAATAACCGGGATGTCACCCTTCTGTGTGCCCACAGCAGGCAGGGGGGAACTCTGCAAGTGTCCAAGGCCAGGCTGGACAGGGCTTGAAGCACCCTGGGATAGTGGAAGTCATCCCTGCCCATGGCAGGGGTGGAATGGGATGAGCACCCCGGGACAGTGGAAATTGTCCCTGGAATGGGATGAGCAGTAAGCTCCCTCCAACCCAAACCTGTCTAAGCAGGGCTGAGATGGCTTTTCACCCCTCTCACTGAACACAGAGATAAGATAGATCAAAATAAACGCGCTCCTTGAATAAGCACTCGCTACTGAGAAGTGTTATGGAACCAGCCATGAACCTTCCTGCCCACCTTTGATTGAAATAATGGGTTTTTTTCTTTATCTTTCCTTGACTTCCCCTTATTATCATAACCAAGCCTAATGAATGTAATTAAAGCTAGAAGTCTCTCAATTTCTTTCCTTTCTGAACAGGTTCCAATTATTCTTTTTTTATTTTGAAGCCCTGGAACAGAGCAGCAGCTGAAGTCACAACTCACACAAACAGAATTAGGAACAAAACCCCAGCCCGAGTAGCTGCTCCTCCAGGATTCCCAAACACACAGCCTCAGAGATTAGGGAAAAGGAGGGGGTTTGTGCACAAAGCTACAAAAATAACAGTAAAATGTTGTGTTGGGCCAAGAAGAAAGCAAATTCACCAAGGAATAGCTCTTTCTGCCTCTATTAGTTTCAGCAGGCTGTGGTGCTTCCCACAAGCCGCTAATGCAGCCTAATTGGGAGGGAAGGGATGGAGCTCAGCAGCTGCTTAGCAAACTTTATCATTATTTTTCATGAGGTCCCAATTTTCCCTGCTGCCTTGGATTTGCTTTGCCTCTTTGTATTTTGCTGTCCTGTGCTTCATTTTCTTTCCTCTCTTCCTCCTCCTCCTCCTCCTCCTCATCTCTCTGTTTGTTTTATCACAACCCCCAGGGCCAGCCACGGAAAAAGGGCCTTCACACGCCCCTCACGGCCTGGCAGCAGCAAATCTCCTGCTGTGCCCCGAGTGGAACAGCAGGACAGCACGTTCCTGCATCACCCAGAGCTCCTCTGTGGCCAGGGGATGGCTGGCCCAGGGCAGGGTTAGATGGGATAACAGGAGGGAATTCTTCCCTGGGAGGCCCTGGCACAGAGCAGCTGTGGCTGCCCCTGGATCCCTGGCAGTGCCCAAGGCCAGGCTGGACGGGGCTTGGAGCAGCCTGGGACAGTGGGAGGTGCCCCTGCCCATGGCAGGGGGTGGCACTGGATGAGCTTTAAGGTCCCTTCCAACCCAAGCCATTCCATGATTCCATGATCATCAGGAATTGATTGATCAGGAATTCCCTGCTTTCACCAGCTACAGCCAAGGTTACGGAGGCTTTTTGGTGATCAGGACGACTCCAAACCAGCTGACAGGCTGGAAACACCAAGTCGGGCTCATGTGGTAGAACACGCTCAAGGATTTTTCACCCTAGGCTGTGAAACAGGTGGGCAAAGATTCTAGGGATACATTCCCTAGCAAGGATCAGGGAATCACAGAATATCCTGAGCTGGAAGGGACCCCCAGGATCATCCAGCCCAGCTCCTAGCCCTGCACAGACACCCCAACAACCCCACCCTGGGCATCCCTGGCAGCGCTGTCCAAACGCTCCTGGAGCTCTGGCAGCCTCGGGGCCGTGCCCATTCCCTGGGGAGCCTGGGCAGTGCCCAGCACCCTCTGGGGGAAGAACCTTTCCCTGATCTCCAGCTTGACCCTCCCCTGGCACAGCTAAGGGATGTAGGGACCCAAACCCCACTTCCACCCCCGTGCACCTCCCACCCCACGGAAGCTGCTATTGATGATCTCCCCCCTACGCTCCCAGAGGTCCCAGGCTCCATCCAGGTCCCTCCCTGGGTGGGTTCCAGCCTCCCCAGCCCCGAGGACACGGCTCAGGAATTACACACTTCATCTTCTGTCATTCGCTCCCCCGGAGGAAGCAAGGCTCCAAATTGAATTATCATAAAGAAATCAATTCCAGATCAAACCGCTGTGAAATTATAATTGCTTTGATGATCTGCAGGCTGGAATAGACAGGGCCCAGGGAAAGCATCACACACTCTCCCTCTTCAGTTCATAAGGCTCCTGTAGGAATCAGCCTTTGTTCCCAGGGAGCATTAGTGTTTTCTAATTGTGTATTAATTTAATCTACTATTAATTTTCAATTATTGTTATTACACAGGAACTTCCTTTTTCCCAAATGTGACTGCTGCGTAAGATGTTGAATTCCAAGCAGCTCTGGGGTGAGCTGACAGGCAGCTGCTTAGCCTTTAAAAAGGGAAAAAAAACCCCTTCAACAACCAATTTTGATGAAGACATTCCAACCAAACAAAAATATATTAAAAAAAAAAAGAGCCACGCACAGACCTTTCTGACTCATCTGAAAATGAGCAGCATTTTACCAGCAGCCTGTTTAGCCTACAGGCTTAAATCACTTAGGTACAGCGTGTCTGTGGAGATTTTCATTAGAATTGACATTTTGACAACTGTAAAAAAACCCTACAACAACCCCACTCACAACATGATGGGTAGTTTAAAAATAATTATCAACCACAGGACAAAGGCACCCAGGGAAATGAAGTTTCACTAAAGTCTCTTCTTCCTAAAGATGATATTTAGAAAACAATCAACCACCCTTCCTTAATTAATTGAAGATGCAAAAATAGCTCTGGATTGTCAGCATTACACATGGGCAGGAGCAGAAGGGACAGGGCTGTGAGCAGAGCTGGCCTGGACGGGCAGCAGAAGTGTCTGTGAGTGTGGGGGGATTTAATTCTCGGATTTCACATTCCAGACGCTCTGCTGGCACTGAGGGCAGGCCCTGTTCACTATGGAAAACATCCAAGGTGCCCAGGGGAAGAAGCAGCAGCTCCTGAAAAACACAGAATATGTCAAAACCAGCTGGCCTGGTTTGTCCTGCCTTTTCCAGGGATGCAGGGGATGAGGCTTCCGAGAGGGAATGCACAACGCCTGCTCCTAGACTTGGGGCCCGTCTGCCCTGGCTTGGCAGAAGATCCCCGAATTTTCCATAAACAGCTAGAATCCCATCCAAGAACCAGTAAACCAGGGAGAGACTCTCCAAAGGCTTCAACAGCTTTGGATCAGAGGGACTCACACACGCCTGCAGTGCATACAAAACTAGATAATTAGGAATTAGATAATCCTGCGAAATAAAGGATCAGGAAGCGCCTTTGGCTCTGCTGGTCCAACACCAGCGGGATGAGCCCATCAGAGCGGAGCTCCTGGAGCAGCAGGACTGATCCTGCACCATCCCCAGGGAAGAGCTGACCCACAGCCCAGGCCTGGGCATCCCCCTGGGCACATGCCCTCTGCGAGGTCCCTGTGCCACCACTGAGCTGGGGTCAGCCTCCCACAACCCACTGAGGTGACAAAACCCCGCAGGCTTAGGGCACAGGGAGCACCCCAAGGTCTGTGTCCAACTCCCTGCAGGGAGACCTTCGGACAAGCCTGCAGAACACAAAGAACAGGAGAAACCCAATTTTCTTGCAGGAATAATGAAGTCTAAGGTTACTTCCCGAGGTCAAGAAGGTTTCTTTTGAGCCGTGGGGTCCAGGTGTGCTGTCTGCCAATACTCCTGCCCTGTGAAAGCCCCATTTATTGCAGAGCTCTGTTCTTCTATGATTGTGTATCAAAACAGCTGTAGTGAAACCAGAATTAATCCCAACTCGTACCAGAGTATCAGCAAGCCAAGCTCAGCTCATCAGCTGCAAAAGTGTTCTGGCACAGAAGAGCTGCACACTGAATAAAATCTTCCTGATACAAGGAAGATGTTCTGGGGAACATCCCTGGCATCTCCCAAGAGATGCCACCATAAAGATCAAGAACCTGGCAAGTTTGGAGGAGAAACTGGACTGACAGAGAGACAGCGGTGATAACTCAGGACATCTTCAAAAATTAGTACCTCAGAGCCCCTGCCAGTGTCCTGAAGTGGCTCCAAGAGAGCTGGGGTGGGACTTTGGACAAGGGCCTGGAGTGCCAGGACACAGGGAATGGCTTCCCACCGCCCGAGGGCAGGGATGGATGGGATATTGGGAAGGAATTGTTCCCTGGGAGGGTGGGGAGGCCCTGGCACAGGGTGCCCAGAGCAGCTGTGGCTGCCCCTGGATCCCTGGCAGTGCCCAAGGCCAGGATGGACACTGGGGCTTGGAGCAGCCTGGGACAGTGGGAGGTGTCCCTGCCCACCGCAGGGGTGGCACTGGATGGGCTTTAGGGTCCCTTCCAGCCCAACCCATTCCCACACACAGCACCAGTGGAATTAAACTGGAAGCAGGGATATGAGAGGGCCCATGAAGTGTGAGAAGACCTCACAGGGAAGCACAGACACACATTGGTCCTACAGAGACCGAGGCTGAGGATGGATCCCCCACAACACCCCAAGGCTCCTCAAACTCTAATTATGGATTTCTTTACTATCTATCAGAATCACTTTCCTGTGCTGCCTTTCCAAGTCCAACGATTTAACAGTGAATGAGCTCACAGGAATAAAAAACACAACAGGGAGGCCACAAGGAACCTCAAGGACTTCATTGGCTTTTAGGGCCCAAATCAGAATATAATTTTAAAAAATAATAAGAGAAAACTCCCGTGCCTTCATCAGACGCAAAGGTGCAGCACAGCATTTTTAAAGAGACCATCAGGAGCCTGAAACTGCAGCACAAGTCTCTCCAAACATGCACCACAAGGTCACCAGCTCCCACCACATTCCAAGATTTGGCTGTGTTTATTATTGGGGTCCCTGGGGTCAAGCAACATGAAAATCCTGAGGTTTTTCCCCCCTAAGCCTGCTGCTGGCCATCCTGCCGAAATAGCTGCAAGAATAAATCTTGAAAACAACATCCCTGGAGGAGGCTAGGCAGCAAAAGGCAGAGAGGAAAGAAAGGTGCAACACTCCAAAAAATAATACAGAATTTGAAATCATGAGACCACTCATCTGGGGATATTTACCTTGAGACAGAAAAGGGTAACAAAAAACCACCATGAATGTAAGATGTATAGATGGAGAGCCAAAGTTTAATGAAAGTTATTTCACTCAGGGAATACCACAAGTAGGAATGGGGCTTGATTCAACTTTTCAGCTGGTTGTGCCAGACTTTTACCTTGAAATAGCTGCAGTTCCACCTGAGGGGAATGTGCAGTAGTGATGGGACAGTCCAGACGTGCAGGGCTCCTGCTCGAGGCTCACACCCGACTCCTGACCCTCCCCAGCTCCCCTACTCAGTCACTATGGAATCATCACATTTCCCCCCCAGAAAGGGGCACAAAAGGTGACTTCTCCATCTCCTGAGCCCCTTTCCAAGGGTGCCACACAGAGCCACCAGCACTACAGCTCCAGCCTGGGCTGGGGGAGCTCCCTGCTGTCCCTGCCACGCAGGTAAATACAAAGTTTGATCAAACTGCTTGGGCTGGCATGTTTTCTGCCTTCCTTTAAACCAAGTAACTCATGCTAATCTGCAGCTAAATCCCACCATCCCACAGGCACTGCTGACATCAGGCAGGCAATAATTCCCATTCCAAGGGACAAATCAGATCCCATTGACAAAATCCAGTGTCACATTTTTATTTAAAGGAGTCTCAGACTCTGCTGAACAGGCAGGAGACACCTTGTTTGGAGCATTATTTCAAGGATGGCCAGATCTGAGCTGCCCACAGAGGAGCAGGCTGGTTTTGGCAGGGTCATGTTTTATACATGACCCAGCACTGCAGCTTCTGCAGCACACAGCTTTGAAGAGTTATTGTTTATGGATGGGGGATTTTAATAAACTGGAGCGAGAAGGGGACTCAGCATTCCCAGCTCCTGTGGCATTCCCGGGTGATTTAAGATCAAAATAATCCATGTGTGCATGGAGGCAAATCAAAGCACAGCCTTGGTGGCAGCAGAGGGACAGGCAGCACTTCCCAGCTGGGCACCGCAGCCTCCTTTTTAACACCACAAGTTAATGGGGACAGCCTCAGTGGAGTGCCGGACACCCTGAAGTGCCTCCTGGACTCTGCCCAGGGTGGTTTGCTACTCAATCAGCAACAGGGATGGACAAGGCTCCCTATGGAAAAGCTCTCTAGGCAGGCAGGGTGTGGAGTCCAGCCCAAAAGCAGCCCCAGGGGTAGCTCCACTTCAATTTCCCCCCACAGCCTCACCCTGCCTTGGACAACGAGCAGCCAGACATAAAATTACCGTAGGAGGTGAATAAATTCCTCTTAGAAAAGGACTGGAGGCACACAGGGTGGTGGCAGGGTCAGGGACAGAGTTTGGCAGACTTTTGACAACCCCAGGACCTCCGTGGCCCTTTTTGCTCCTCCTGAGTTGTCACACTTGGCTGTCACAGAAATCACTCCAACAGCTCAGGCAGAGGACTGATTCCAGCCCAGTTCTAAGGAGGGACAGAACAGCCAGGCTGCTGGGAGCAGCAGCCTGGCCCTGGAAGCAAACCCATCCCGCAATTCCGAGAATGCAGAGCTCCTGCCTCCAGCTGCCACACAAACGTCACCTCCCTGGCACCACGGGAGCAGCTGTGCCCAGTCCCTGGGCTGGGAGAGGCTCTCTGGTTCTTGGGATCCTCGGGGCAGGATGGTGTCCACCACCACCACAGCACTGGTACCAGTATGGAACTGGCTGCGTGCGCTCCTCTGGAGCCAGGGAAGGGCCCAGGAGACACCCACCAGAGCCAAGGAGAGATGTCCCCAAAGTGTCTGGGCCTTCCACACACCTGAGCTTTGGTGTATTTGGCAAGTGAGACCTTCAAGGTGTTTGCCAGGAGAAAGCCAGGCCCCAACAGCTGAAGAGTCCTTCACAAGGCCCCTTTTCCATGGAGAGAGGTCCTGGTGAATGCAAAATCCTCTTTACCTCTGAACTTTCAGGAGGAAAAGCTCCTCAAAGCACTGAACTCAGCCTTAGCCCATCTTCTCCCACCTGAGTTCATATCAAATTAATAAAGGACTTGATGAGCTGTTGGGAGGCTCAGCCAGGCTCACTCCCCTTGGAGTGAGGCACAAACTTCCCCCAAGCCTTTCTCAAAAGGACTTTCTGCCATGCAAATGTTTGAGAGTCATTGTTTTGGCCAAAGCAGTCATTTCACTTCTGCTGTGAACGCAGAGAACAGCACAGCATCCTTCCTCCCTCCCCTTTTTCATCTCTAAAAATAAGGAGTTTACACCCTGCTTTTAAAATCAAGTCAGGAGAAAACTGCAAAATGTTGAGTTCCTCTGTCTGCTTCACAACCAGAACAGCTGAGAGACCCCCAAAAGCTGAGGGGACTCCACTTGTGAGCTCACCAGAACCCAGAGCACAGCAAATTCACCTGCTCCTCTGCTCTCTGCCTCCACTCTAAACCCCCACTGTCCCCACTCCATCTCCTGCCCAAAACAAGCCCAGATTTCCTGGTGGAACTCCTGACTCACCAGCACATTTTCCTCTCAAAGGTCAAAACAAATGTGTTGTGGCAATAGGGATTTCATTAGTTCCCTCTCAGTTTCAGTTGATCAGCAGGAGTTTAAGAGATTGGTTGCACTCTGGAGCTTCCCTAACAAGGCGCTCTTCATCTTATTTAGGAAGAAGAGAAGGAGCAGCCATGGGAAACGTCTCATCCCTGGATTTGCTGCTGAGCACAGCAGCAGGGCAATTAGCAAGGTGGTCTCTGCAGCAGAGAGATCTGCACTGGGATGTCCTCACGCTCATTTACACGCCGAGGATCAGGACTGCGGCCGCAATTCTCGCAGAACAATCTTCAGTTACTCCAACTTCCCTTCAAGCGCTCCAACAGTGCTCCTTTCCACGACACTTTGTGCGACTCTGTGAATTCCAGAGTCCATTTCCTCACACTGGAAGCCAATTCCAACCCAAGGGCAATGCTCCCAAATCCATGGATCGGTCACAACCAGATCAGTGCTCCACCTACCACCATTTACTGCTCCAGGCACCAGGAGCTGCTCGTTGCCATTGTCCCAAGCTCCTGGGTGCTCATCCAGCTGCTTCAGGACACAACTTCACATCCCATTTGGAGTCTCCTGGAAAGCTGTTAACGCTTGTAGACAATCCTTCCTTTGCTGAATCCTTCCTTTGCTTGCAGATGCTGCTCAGTTTCAGAGGAGGAGGTGGCAGGTGGAGCTCTTCTTTCAGTTCAAATGTTTCTTGGTAAGACTCGTGGAGCAGACAGAACAACTTTAACACTGGAAATATCTTCCACCCTGCCCTGGGTTGCATGAGGACATCCACATATCCATCTTCATCTGCTCTGATCCCCCTCCAGCACTGCTCCAGTCATGGCTGCTTCCAAGGTCATCTCAGCTAAGTAAAAATAACGTGGCCAGCAAAGCCAGTTCCCTGTTCAGATCTAAAATGAACCTCAGGTCCTCTGTTTATCTGTTTTTAATGGATGTTCAGGGACACGTTTTCAAGTTCTCCCTCCAAAAAGCCCCTTCTGTGAGGAACAAAGTTCCTACATCGCCCACAGAACCTCAGGACTGAAGAGAGAAGAAACTCCCAACATGCAGACACCAGCCAGACTGGTTTAGGTCTCCTGTGTCAGGGGCTGGGATCAGTCTGAGGAGATCAGAGGACCCTGATGAGGGGTAGAGCAGCAGGAACAGTGGCCTTCATCCCTATTACTTTCACCCCAGTGGAGCATCTCCCACAAGACCAAACACACCTGGATCTGAGGCCGTGTCCATGAGCAAAGGGAGACTCTCAACTGCTCTAAAAGGTGTTGGATCAGGTCCCTAACTTGCTTCTGGGCATGACAGGTTGCCTGTTTCCAACTCATTTTCTCCTCCACCACTGCCAGAGTCAGAAGAGGTCCAGGAATCCCAGAACAGGATTGGCTGGGGGGAAGAAAGAGGAGGGAGAGGCATTTGCATGTAAAGAAATACAGCAAGAGAAACCCAGGCTGCAGAGATTAGGGAACAGGCTTTTTAGTGAGAGCAGAGCAAGAGGCAGCTGCTGGAAGCAGGGCAGGGAAGCATTTAGCATTTCCAGCTGCAAGGCTAATCTGATATGACACAGAATCAAGCCTGGATACGCAGCTTCGATAAATCTTTCATCAATAAAAGCTCATTGTCACAAACCTGGAGCACACCAGGAAGGCAATAAACTTCACCTGCACACACAGCCCCTGTGGGGCCTTCCCTAAGGACATTTCTCATGGAGGCAGCATGTGAATTTTGTGATCCTCCCTCACTGGCTGCAGCGAGGAAACGCTGTCAAGTTTAGTCTTTGTAAAGAAGCAACTACACATCTGACCTACATAGAGTGCACAGATGTGAGTAGCCTCACACAGCACGCCACAGATTATTTTTTTTTTTAATGCAAAAAAAAAAAACTAACCACCACCTGCTTTGCCTGGGAACGTGCAGAAACAAAAGGCAGCTGTGCACAGGAGCGCTGCAGCAGGATTCAGATGGCAATTCAGGAGCAGCACGTCCATCTTTTTTTGTTTCAATACACTTCCCAGGATTGCCCATCCCCGGAAGTGTCCAAGGCCAGGTTGGACGGGGCTTGGAGCAGCCTGGGACAGTGGAAGGTGTCCCTGCCCATGGCAGGGGGAGTATGGGATGATCATTAAGGTCCCTCCAACCCAAACCATTGCAGGATTCTCTGATTTTCAAGATTAGGACACAGCTTTTGCTCCCAGGACTGAAAGCCCTGCAACCTTGGGCAGGAGTGCGAAGGATTGACATCCATCCCCCAGGGATCTTCACAGGATGATTAATGGCACAAGCACAGGGACACAGCCCTGGGGCTGCTGAATCAGGGGACAACCACAGCACTGCCAGCACTGCTGCAAAACCTCTTCACTTGAAACAAGGTGCACACTCCCGCAGCACCCAGGTGACCTGACAAAAGTCCAAGTCCATTAGGACAGGTTGGGGTTGGGCTCTTCTCTCAGGGAACAAGCGACAGGATGAGAGAAAGCCGCCTCAACTTGTACCGGGGAAAATTTAGGTTGGAGATTAGGGAAAATGTCATCACTGAAAGGGTGGTCAAGCACTGGCCAGGCTGCCCAGGGCAGTGGTGGAGACCGCATCCCTGGAGGTGTTCAAAAACCACGTCGATGTGGCACTTGGGGACACGGGTCAGTGGCTGGCTAACCCCACAGTGCTGGCTTAACAGCTGGACTCGATGGTCTCAGAGGTCTTTTCCAGCCTCAGGGATTCTGTAATTTTAGGTTCGTGTTACCCCCCAGAGTTTAACCCTGAGACAAATAAAAGGGAAATCAGCCGATGCAGCGATAGGGGACAGGTGCTGCAGGCAGATCTGCTGAGCAAGGCGCTCAGAGCAGGGCCAGCTCCTCACAGGCCAACACTGAGCCCGGCAAAACCGGCAGCTATGCAGCTGCAGCAAGCTAAACCCCACATGCCAGGCATTCCCCGGAGTCCAGGCCCTCCGAGAAAATCAGCTGTGACAGGGCAAAGCCCCGGGAACGGGGTGGGAGCGGCCGGGAGCAGCAGCGCCGGGGCTCGGGCACCCTGCACCTCGCTGGGGCCGGGTGAGGGAGCTGCGGGCAGGGGCTGGGGGAGCCCGGACCTGGCTTGGTTCCCAGCCCTGCTGCTGCCCCAGGTCAGGCCAAGTCACACGCCCTCCTACCTGGTATATATTTAGAGCATCAACGCCAGAGCCACGACTGCTTCTCACCAAGCCCAGAGCTTCAGATGCCACCCTGCTGCAAGGGGAAATGCCAGCACTGGCAACCGAGTCCAGCGGATTTCTCATATTTGTTTAAATTTTTATTTTTTTTTTTCAGAAAGGGGGCAAAAATCAACTCTAGAGGGTGGGAAGCCTTATCAATACCTCCTGGTCGCCTTTATTCTCCTTAGAAAACTTCAAGCAAGCAAAATTTGAGGGATGAACAAGAATTCGAGGAAGTGATCACAGCAGGGGATACTTGGGCAATGCTCTCAGGCACAGGGTGGGACAGCTGGAGTGTCCTTTGCAGGGCCAGGAGTTGGACCCAATCCTTGTGGGTCCCTTCCAGCTCAGCGTATTTCATATTTCTAATAAACTAAATTAATTGGTTTGCATCAATTTGATCAGCTGGGCTATTTGCTAGAGATTCCTCTTGCTCACGACTGTGAGACTCAGAGTAGAATAAGAAGTTGACGAACTTCAGGGTGAGAAAAAACTGTAAAATCCAAGCTTACTGCCTGATTTAACCTGGAAATTTATAAAGCAGCCACTGGCAGCACAAGTCCTGGCTCCCTGCACCTCAGCTGCATCAGCCTGTTTGGTACCAACAGGGACAACAATTCCAGCATGGGCTGAGGGCATCTACTTCCAAAGGCATCAGCTTCCAAAAACACTTTCTTTTAACAATAACTCAGTGGCTCTAAAGGCTGTTTGCCATCACTGCACAAAGCTTTCTCTCTCACATCACTGTCACATTACTGCAGAGATGCTCAGGAATGCTCCCCTTCTGTTACAACCCAGGAAAGACATCAAAATTCACTATATTTATAAGATTGCTGGGCTGCTTTGCCCAACTGCATTTTGCCTCAAGACATGGCACCTGCCCAGCCTGAGCAGCCTGTTAAAGTGGTTCATCCTCTTTTTGGGGACTTGTAGAGAAAAGGCTTTGTGTAAACATGCAATATTTACTCCCCAACATGCTGTAGTTCGGCAAGCCAGCTGTGAGGACTTGGGGCAAGCCATAAATTACTCACATCACTGAGCGGGTAAAAGCCTCTGACTCGCTGAGCCAGAATCCCCTGCACCAATGCCTCAAACACACTATAAAATATAGATGTTTATGCTACATATAAACTTCTCCCCCTCTTGCAAACGAGGAGTTGAAAAGGCAGAGCATCAGCATACAGAAGGGACTGGGGATATGGAATCTGCAAATTGATCTGCAGAAGGAGATTGGAATGAGATGAGCTTTAAGGCCCCTTCCAACCCAAACCAGTCTGTGACTCTGTGATATGATAAATGATAACAAAATTAATGAATGCAGAGACCAGCCTGGATCACGAACCCACACACAGCTCAGGCTGCTGCATCCCCCTTCACTGAGCCAAACTCCTCATGCCAAGCCCTCCAGGACCTCCTCTCAGCAGTATTTTGGGGCATGCACCAGGGATAAGGGTGATTGTGCATCTAAATAACCTGCTCCCTTCCAGGTCTGCTTGGGAAGGAGGCTGCTGTGACCTGTTACCATCAAAGCATTAACAACACCCCACAAAAAACTGTGTGTGCATAAAGGAGCATCAGAAACCTGCTCCAAATGATTGATTAAACCTTCCTGCCTGTTCAGCTGGAGCTCTGGGCTTTTCCATGCTGAATTAACCACCTCTGCTGTCTGCTGCCTGTTTGACACAGAATAAATGTTCTGCTGTTAGCGAGTACTTTTTTCCCCACATCTCAGGACTCAAATGGCAAAGGAAGAGATCCAAAGTTTCTTTTCCAAACTCCCCTGCCAGCAGCTGCCAGGGATCAGCTCACCTCTGCATCCCATGGTTTGCACGGCATCACCCCATGGAGCCCCCCAGCCCTTCCCTAGGGAGCAGCAAGATCCCACTGCTGCAATAAGGGGCGAAAAAGTCATCTTTAAAACAGGATCCTGCTCCCCAAATGGAACACTGATAGATTCTGCCTCAAAATTAAGTTGCACTTTGGCTTTTATCTTTCCTGGAATCCCTGCTGCTTTGCAGACTGGGCTGGAAGATGAATCCAGGAGAACTGGGCGAAAACATGGGAGCATCTGATTTATACTTTGGCTGAAAGAGCTTTAATTCTCCCGGCTCATACACACAGCCCGTTCATTTGGAGGGAAAGAGGTAATTTAAAATATCTTTCCTAATGTCTGCTGGCAGAACAAAGATGAAGGCCTGTAAGAGATGATCAATGTTTAAGCCCATCTTCAAAGCGATTTGGGGAGCTGCTGAAGATAAACAAGCAATTGGGGCTCAGGAGCCAGGCTAAAAGCTGACAGAGAAATTGCTTTTTTCCAAGGCAAACAGAAGGCAAGGAATGGCTCAGTTCAGAGAGGCTGCGCCCGCATCCTCGTAATACGAGCAGGGCGAGAGACCATATTTAATTTCTTCCTCACAACAACTTTAATTAAAATCATCTAAGCCCTCCCTGCCTCTCTCCTGCCATGAGGTGTGGTTGTGCTCACAGGAGGTATCAGCAAACTCGGCCTTATTACAGCGGCCTCCCTGGAAATGCTGTTGATGCCGCAGTCAAATGGCTGGGGAGCCCAGCTGCAGGGAAGCACTCGGCTCCTCAGTAACAGGAAAACACACAAATCCCACCTTTGAGGTGCAGCACTGGCAGCAGCCACTCCCCGAGCGCTGGAGATGCTCCACAGCATCACCTGCACAGCGTTTCCTGCCAGGGGAACTGCCCAAGGGGTGTTTCTCCTCACCCTCACCTGTGCCCCGAAGGTGCCAAGGTGCCATCAGAGGTACAGGACGGACACTGGCTGCAGGACCTGAGCTGCACCAAGGGTTTGTCATCATAAACAGAAACTTCAGAGCCAGTTCCTTGACTTGGGACCAGGTCCAGAGGGACAGGACACAGGGAATGGCTTTCCACTGCCCGAGGGCAGGGATGGATGGGATATTGGGAAGGAATTGTTCCCTGTGAAGGTGGGGAGGCCCTGGCACAGGGTGCCCAGAGCAGCTGTGGCTGCCCCTGGATCCCTGGCAGTGCCCAAGGCCAGGATGGACGGGGCTTGGAGCAGCCTGGGACAGTGGAAGGTGTCCCTGCCCATGGCAGGGGGTGGCACTGGATGGGCTTTAAGGTCCCTTCCAGCCCAAACGATTCTGGGATTCTCTCAGAGCCATCACAGAGACGGGCGAGGTTTTACTGGCCTCTTGAAATGTGTGAGCGTAAGAGCTGCACGCTTTGGAGCACAAGTTAAAAATTATAAATAATAAAAAAAAAAGTTTAAATTACTAGAAGAGCTCAAGAGGATTTCTGCAGTGCTCACAGCTTTTACCAACTTCAGAAGGAGCTTCAGGAGCTGTAAGAGCTCCAAGCATTGCAGATTGCTGCAGCACCAACAAAAATACCTGTTTTACAGCAGATACAGCTCAGGGACAGGAACCAGGAGCTGCTGAACCACCAAACCCCCCCAGTGCTGCCCCTCAGCAGGAACACAGCTCAGGCCAGGCAGCACCATCAGCTCTGCAAGGTCTGTCCCACAGCAACCACTGAGATTTTTCTAGATTTAGAAAAAAACCAATTATATTTGAGCACCGGCCACCTGCAGTCTTCTACACAGGGGCCACATCCTGGGCCAGAAGAGTCACCTCGAAGTCCTGGCAAGTGTAGGATGTCACTGAAGGCCATGTGAAAGGCAGCCGTGAGCACCGAGGGCACTGACGCAGGTGCCAGTGACACAACAGCCACAGCCGCCCCCGTGCAGGAGAACGGGCAGAGCCAGTGCTCCCCACATCCTTCCAAAGGAACCTTTTCTCTCACAAACGCTCCCAAGACAGTTTTCCAAAAGAGAGTTTGCTAAAAGACAGAAGGGCAGCACAAGATAATAAAGACGTCAAGAGCCTTGGCAGGGGAGATGTGCATCCACCTCCTCTGTCCACGCTGTGACCTTTGCCAGCCGATCTGAACTCGGGAATTCACACACTAAAAGGAGCAGCAGTGGTTCCAGAACAAGTGTCCATTGCCACCTTTCCCTCAGCACTGTCTCTTGCAGCAATCGTGTTTCAGTGCTGGCAGGCAGAGCCCCAGGGGAAGGATGCTGTCCCTCCAGGGAAGGTGGCACACAGCAGGAGCCACCCGGAATCCTGACCCAGCAGGAGAGGGAGCTGCACTGCCTCAGTTATTACTCCTGCTCACACATTTAACCCGGCCATGCGTATTCTGCCCGTGGTAGCAACCCGAAAATGAGCTCACATTCATTCCCAGCGTGGCTGTATTTGTTGAAATGTAAGCTGCTTGCAAAAGCATCAGATAAAGCCGTGGCACTTCTCAGCTCCTTTTGTCTGGTACCATCCCCCCATGGAGGTGATGCTGCAGATATCACCTGGCAGTCACCAAATTCACACAGACATAGCCCAGAGGTGCCCATCTATTTACCTCATTCTTGGTAGGAAAAAAACCCCCAGCAATCTGGCATTATGTTTTCTATTTTAAAACCAGATCTTTTGGAACAAATTAAAAAAAAAAAAAAAAAAAAGAACAGTCGTGCAACATCACTGGCAAAGTCTGTGCATGTTCAGTGAAGGAAATTCTCTGCTGCAGGCGCAGGGATGCTCCTGGAACAGAGCTCAGCATCCTGCTGGGCACATCCTGCCAGGCAGCTCCAGCAGCAGAGGGGAAGGAAAAGCCCAGAAGCCCTGAAATCAACTGGGGACCTTCCCTGCACAGGCAAGGCCAAGTCTTGCCTCAGATCGCCAGCACCACTTGCTCTACACATTTGCAACACATTCTCAAGGCTCACTTTAAAAAAATGATCAAAGTATTAGGATTTTGAGGTGCGAGGGTGAGAACTGCAGGATCCAGCTGCTCCAAAAGCTGCAGCTCAGGAGGTGCCCCTGGAGAGGATCCATCCAGTCCCACACCTCTTTGTGCTGGGCAATCCGAGAGCCCTCAGTGAGCAGGACAAACGGCATTGTTTGGGTGTTATACAAGAGCCAAAAGGATGACTCAGGCTGCCCTCGTAGCCCTTCGCCGGCTACCCAGAGCCAGGGCTAAGGACTCAGCTGCTCCCAAGGAGAGGGGGGCTCCAAGGACACCTCCTGCCCAGGTGAGACAGCCCTGGCACTGCTCGTGCAGCCAGAGCTGCTGTCAGTCAGTCACATTTTCAGACAAGACCTCCTCCCGTTTCATTTAAGAACAAGAAGTCATTACAGTACTCGCAGGATTTCACCTTTCTCTAGCAGGGAACATCCCACTGGGAGCTCACAGCACTCCAGATTGCAGGCAGCACACTTTTCCACATCCATGCTCCAGCATCATCTGTTCCATCCTGCACAATATTCCCCCAGCTCGGGCTCCGCAGGAGCAGCTCCTCTTGTTTGCCCACAGCCTGGCAGCACCAGGATCCTCTTTCTGATTGTTTCAGGCTGCAAGTAACATGAGAAGCCCCAAGAAAAGCTTTGGATTCACTATGCGCATGCAAGCTGCTCTCTGTGAAAGGGAACAGTCTTTGCTCACGGTTCGAAGCCTTGGCTTTGGTATTTCCAACATCTCAACTACTAAAGCAGACACAGACAGATGTTAATACTGCAGAGCACCCATCTAAGTCAACTCCTGCGTGGTATCACCTCAATTCTGCCTTTTATAACGCCCTCACAATTCATTTTCTATTGGAGATGGAGCTGGCAGACACCTGACTTCTCATTAAATGCAGGCTCTCAGGTGAGACCCCCTGGCTACTGTTACTCGCTGGAATTAAACAGGCACACCAGCACTGGTGGCAAAAATAAAAACAGCCCCAGCTCTCGGCGCGCCGGGGAAGGCAGCGGCGTTCTGTGCACAACAGCAAAATCAACTTAATCACAAATGACAACTTCTGAAAGCCTTTACTTTGGCTTCATCCTTGGCATTTTTCTAGGCCAGCTTGAAAACAAAAGCTTTGTCTTCTTAAAATGCAATTGCCTGAGGCACCTCTAAAAAAAGTGACATAACTCAGGTTTGAAAAATGCCTCCTGGGTTTCAGATCCTCCTAAGAGCCTCTTTACTATTCAGCTTGATTCAGATTACCCAGATCAGCATGAACTCTGCAGATTTAGCCCCAGCTACCAGCACAGGTATAAAAAGCACACATTTAGGATTATTTTTTTAAACTATATGATTAAAGCTCTACAGTTATAAGAAAGGACCTTGTTATTGATCTGAATGGTTGCTCCCTCCCTTTTCTCCAGCAGGTTTATAAACACTCTCTGATGACAGTTTATTCTGAATTTCGCTCTCTTCAGCTTATTCCAGATTTTTTTTTTCCCCAACCTGTTTTTCTTGCTGGGTATTTTCAACCTTTCCATCACAAACCTCAAGCTGTGAGAAGAATGAGCAACTTGTTTTGGAATCAAAATTTGAGCCTAAAATTTGATTCCCGTTTGATTCTCCCCTGCACAAACCTTTTTTATTTCAGTGATTTTACAAGCAGTGACTTTGTGCTTCTGCAAATCCAGGAGTACGGCCCTGTGCCAGCACCTTAATGGGAGGGGGCAAGGAAGGAAAAGCTGCATTTCTCCAAGACAGACACAGCTACTTGCAATGCCTGTAATTAACACCTTGGATAAATCCACAGTACCTTTAGCATATCACAGGTTTTTATACCCGTAGGCTGTTTTCTCTGAGCAGATACAAGTTTACTGCTAGGTCTGAAAACTCCTTGTGCAGCCACCAGTAAAGAACTCAAATCAAAAGGAATTTTGTTGCTTTCATTGAGTAATTTGGGACAAGGAAAGCTGAAAGTTCTCTTGGTGATAGGAACACGTTAAGAGTCTTTTTCTGAATGATCAAGTCCCATCACTTATTCCACACAAACTGTTCTTTGTCAAGAGCTTTAATCCTCTCTTTTCAATCCCTAAATAAAACATCCTCCCCAAACTCACTGCCTATTATCTGCCTTTTCTAAAGAAAGTGGTTCTTAGGAGAGACACCTTCTTCTGCTTTGCCGTTCCCCTGAAATCCATCTCCGATATTAGCCTGACAGAAGTAAAACAGCAGCAATCCTCGCCGGCACAGCGAGCTGGAGGAGTGTCTGAACACCCACCCCTCCCGAAGGAAGCTCTCACACGCGGCCGACAAGTCACAAAAAGGCTTCCAGGAACGGCAGCAATACACCTTGTGACGAGCTGTCACCCGCAGAAAGGGCGCTACAGGGTCACCCATCGGAGGTTCTGCCCGTGGCATGGGCTCCTCAGCTCCCTGACAACAGCAATCCTTCCCTTCCCACCCCATCCCTGCAGGCTCCTCATCCCGGAGCTCACTTGGAAGCCAGGCTCCTTCCCTGTCCTTTAGGAGAAAATAATGCCAAGAGCCCAAATCCCAACAAACAGCAGAATAAAGGACAGGGCAAAATGAAAGGGAAAGCGCCATCTCCCACTTCACTGCTAAAGGGAGACCAAGAGTGGAGGCACCTGTGGAAGAGCTCAGCCTTCCTCCCCGCAGCAGGGACGATCCGGAGGTGCTGTGACACAGCCCAGCCCTCCTTGGCTGATGACACAGCCAAGGAAAACAGGCTCAGCCAGGGTGCTGAGATCCGGGGCAAACGCCAAGGGCTTGTGCTGCCCCTGCCAGCTCGGGGAGGGCCGGCAGCAGTGGCCGACCTGCGCTGCCACCCCGGTCCCTCCGTGCCCGGCCAGCGCTGGCACCGGCCATCGGTCACCACAGCAGATTTACTGGTGGGGGGAAGACAACTATTTCCTCAATATGAAATAAGAGGGTCGTTTCTTCTGGCCTTGAAAGTCAGCTCAAGGCAGTCGTGATGCCACTCACCTCTGTCTCCTCCAAAGCCCGAGCTCCCGGAGACCTGAGCAGCCGCTGGAGTGCGGGAAGGCCCCGGAGCTCCAGAGTAGCACGGGCTGGTTCCCAGCCCTTCCCCACGCCAAAACCAAGGGAGAATTATACTCAGAAGTGGTGGAGTCACCAACCCTGGAGGGATTTAAAAGAGGTGTAGAAGTGGCACCTGGGGACATGGGTTAGTGGCGGGCTTGGCAGTGCTGGGTTAATGGCTGGACTCTGTGATCTTAGCGGGCTTTTCCAACCTAAATAATTCCAGGATTCCGGGATTCTGTGCTGGAGCACTGCAGCAAGCACAACTGAGATGGGTCGTTCCTGCAGGTGGGCTCTTGCTCTTCAGGAGCAAGTCAGGAAAATAAAGGTGCACATCCACCCTGTTCTCCATCCCGGCAATTTGTCTCAGCCGCCTGGGCTGTCTCAGGAGGGAATCAGCCGTCGGACACCCTTCCAAAGGCACGGCCAGATCTGACTGTTTCACACCCAACAAAGCTGCTCTGGAGTAAGACATGGAGTTTCATACATCACCTCAAATCAATGGAATCATTAAGGTTGGAAGAGACCTCCAAAATAATCAAATTCCTACCTCTGACCAAGTCCCCCCATGCCCACTAAACCGGACGGCCGAGTGCCACATCTGCTCATTTTTTACATTCCCAAGGATGGTGACTCCACCGCGTCCCCGGGGAGCCTGTTCCCAAATACAACTCCCGACAGAAATCAGCAACCCCAACACAATCGCGACAGAGAAGGCTCCGAAGGCTCCGGCACCGCGCGCTGGAGCCCGCAGCATTCCGCACGGAGCCGCGGGGAGCGGGGCGGCTCGGCGCCGGTCGGGTTTCGATATTCCGCCTGTTTTCTCGCTACGAAACCGCTCCCGGCCGCCCGAGGCCCCTCTGGCACAGCAGTCGAGCATCTCCGGTTTGCAGGAGGCACAAAGTACCCCGCGATCGCGCGGTCACACCGCGGACATCCCTCCCAGGTGTCCGGCACCCGCGGAGGGCTCAGCCCCGGAGCCATCGCCAGCCCCGGCGGGGTCGGACCCACCCGGCAGCTGCTTCCAGGCGCGGCACTTCCCCATCCCGCGGGCGCCGGCATCTCCCCTTCCCGTTAAACGGGGAAAACGTGCATCAGGGGCGGAAAAACCTAACCGCACACAAGAAAACCGGTGGGGAAAA
>VZTI01004265.1:115933-134955 GCA_013397865.1 Struthidea cinerea
CCCGCTGTTCGTGGGTCCCGGCCCCGCGGCGCGGCCCGAGAGCTGCAGAGCAGCCGCTCCCAGCGCTCGCACCGGCACCGCTCGCGCTTTGCCTGCGCCCGGTTCACGGGAGCCGCAGCCTAAGTTCGCAGCCGCGGCGTCCCCGCTGAGCGCGGAGCGGAGCGCGGCCGCTCTGCCCCGGGGGCTGTCGCTGACAGAGCGGCGCTCGGCTCGGCTGCTCCCTTTTGTGTCCGCCTGCTCCTGGCACTCACCGGGAAGAAAACGGTTCTCTTGGGAAAATGATGTTTCCTGACCGAAATTAACGCCCAGCATCCCGTCACCGTCCGAACGCGTGGGAAGCGCTCGCTGAGAGCCCCGGCGCTAGAGGGACGGGCAGACACGGAGGTGTGCGGGGAGTAGCGCCGGCGGTGCTGGGGACAGCATCAGCTGGAGGTGGCACACGGGTTCCACAGGCTCCCGCCGTGGGCTCCCCGCTCGCGGGAGCGGTGTTCAGTTAATTAAGTTCAATTAATGCAAATAATTTTATGCAGCCGCACTCAACAGTCTGTCAGAGGAGGGCAAGAGCTCACCAGCAGGAGAGACCCATCGCAGAGTCAAAACTCATAGAATCACCACCAAGTCCAGCCATTATCCCAGCACTGCCAAGCCCACCACTAACCCATGTCCCCAAGTGCCATCCTCACGGCTTTTAAATCCCTGCAGGGATGGTGACTCCCCCCACTGCCCTGGGCAGCTGTGCCAGGGCTGGATAACCCTGTCAGTGAGAAATTTATTTCTGTTACATACCTGGGATAGTGCCACAGCACAAATGATTAATTGACAATCAAGGCAAATCCCCCTGAAGTTTTCCTCACTGATCCCAGGAGAATTATAGTGCTATTTAAGTGATCAGTTACACAAAGCTACCCAGCACAGTGCTGATTCCTGATGGGACTGGTGGGAGTGTTGAGGTGCTCAGAAGATACCTCTGAAGGTTGGGTAAAGACCCCTTAGTAAGGTGAACTCTCCTGTCAACATCAAGACCTCTCTGGCTGTGAGCTGGAGGCAAGAACTCAGTACCTACCAACCCAAATGTGAACAATTAACTGGCTTTTTCAGCTCAGTTTTTCTTGGGCAGCTCATGGCTGACAGTGGGCAGGATTAGATTGGATATTAGGAAGAAATTCTCCCCTGTGAGGGTGGGGAGGCCCTGGCACAGGGTGCCCAGAGCAGCTGTGGCTGCCCCTGGATCCCTGGAAGTGTCCAAGGCCAGGTTGGACGGGGCTTGGAGCAGCCTGGGACAGTGGGAGGTGTCCCTGCCCATGGCAGGGGATGGAACTGGATGAGCTTTAAGGTCCCTTCCAACTCAACCCATTCCATTATTCCATGATATCCCTTCCAAGCCTCAGTTTTTCACCTACACCACGGGCTTTCCCTTGGCAGGGTGGAAAGCCACATCCGCTTCCTGGTGGAATACACTGTTTTCCCATTAAAGCCAAATCCCCCAGTCTGGCACGGGGTGTTGCTCTCCCTCTCTTCTCGGAGAACATTGTCCTCTTCGGGCTTGGCTTTCCATGATAAACAACCCCTCAAGAGTGAGATCAGACAGGACATCACAGCAGTGCTGTGAGCAGGGCATCAAAGTGCCTCTCCTGTGCACGGCATCTCCCGGTTTCCTTCCAAATTCTGATTCCCACGGAGCTACACAACAGCATTTCAGAATCATTTAGTGATATTTTCCCAGTGTTGGAACATTCAGAGCTTTCACCAAATTTCTCCACCCACCAAAGCCCCAGGAAGGTCTGTAAACTTGTGCAACAGCAGGTGCTTCTCTTATTAGTCCAGAATTAAGTTTTCATCAAGCCTTGATTTTCTTTAGAGTCCTATTTATTGTTGCTTAACAATCACTTGAAAGTCTATGGGTGGGAAGCAATACAAAAGCATCTTTCATTATTCATTAAGGACAAGTGATGCAGGGCTTTTGGAAGGGAATAGAAAGTACACAGACTTTTCTGCATTTAAAACAATTATTTCTTATTAATAACCCTGCAGAAAGGTGCCCCGCGGAGATGTGCAGTTTGGGTGTTTTGAAGTTCAGTCTCTTGATCACAAAAAAGAGTTTTTCTTCCCCTGTGGCATTCCTCAGCAGAGATCCTGGGAAATGTTTTGTCGTTTTTATTTTGAAAAAGTATTTAGGTGATTATTTTTGGGGGTGTCCCTTTCCTGGGATGGAAAATAAAAGTAGTGGTAATTGTGGAGATCAAGACCTGATCTCCACGAGAATGTGTTGTGAGAATAAAAAGCTGCAGCTACAGAGCAGACCTGCAGCAGGTTTGGGAAGAGGACTGGGGAGCCACAAGATCCCGGGAGAGCTCAGGTTGGAAGGGACACTCAGGGCCTCATTTTGAGGGTGCATTTTGTCCCCTTCTCAGGTCATTGCTATGGCTATTAGGGCAGGTCCCAGGAAAGCCCCCTGAGGGGTCTTGCCCCTTGTAACTGGCACCCAGGTAGAGTCCAACCCATCCCTAATCTCCCTGGAGCCCAGGTCTCATCCAGCCTTTACCTGTGTGGACTGTGAGGTGCTGACTTGGAATGCCAGGTTCGTGTGGGACACCACACCGAAGCCCTTCCCAGCACCAAGGCCCCTGGGGTGGTGTGGGATTCCCTGTGAGGAGCCACAGAAGATGCTCCTTATCAGCCTCATCCCAGGAAAAAGTGGATGGGGACCTCCAAGCTGCAGAGCTGAGTCTGATCTGCTCTTCCAAGCCCCTTGGTCAGCCCTGAACAGTCACACACTGCTCCGAGGCTGAAGAACCACGCAGAGCAGTTTTGCTGAGGTCCCCGTGGTGAGGAGGAGCTCCAGGGCATGGCCCAGCTCCTCTGGCTGTGCCTTCCCATTGGATCTGTCCCTCCAATCCTGAATAGGTGTCCTGGAGGCTGCGGACTGGGAAATTCAGAAGGTCCTGGGAGAAGTCAACACAGGGCTGTGCAGAGTCCCCCGTTACCAACACCACCCCCAGAGAAGGAGGCACTGGGAGCCCACCAGAGCATCCATGTGGTGGGGAGCTGGTTCCAGAGCCCCACTGCCAGCAGAGTCTGCCTCAGTTTCCCTCAGTTTGTCCCCTCCCTGCCACCTCCTGCCCCTGCCTCCCTGCTCGGGAAAATGGGGCAAACCAGACTGGAGGTGATGTCTGTGGGGACTTGGGGCCGTGTAGGGGCTGGGGGTGCCAGCCCAGCTGGAAAGAGGAGAGTGTGGGGTCCTTCCAGGACCCTGGAGCCTGGAGGAGCCATATGAGGATGGCTGAGGTCACTTGGTCTGTTCAGCTGGAGAAGAGAAGGCTGAGGTCAGACCTCATCACGGTTTGCAGCTCTTCCTGAGGGACAGGCACTGATCTCTGCTCTCTGTGACCAGGGACAGCACCCAGGGAACGGCTGGAGCTGGGCCAGAGCAGGCTCAGGCTGGAGATCAGGGACCCGTTCTCCCCCCAGAGGGTGCTGGGCACTGCCCAGGCTCCCCAGGGAATGGGCACGGCCCCGAGGCTGCCAGAGCTCCAGGAGCGTTTGGACAGCGCTGCCAGGGCTGCCCAGGGTGGGGTTGTTGGGGTGTCTGTGCAGGGCTGGGAGTGGGACTGGATGATCCTGTGGGTCCCTCCCAGCTCAGGATTTCTATGCTGTGAATCCGTGAGAGCAGGGCTGAGGGCAGAGCCCCTGCTTGGGGAGCTCCCTGGGGCCATGGTGCAGCTCCCAGAGCTCCTCCGAGGGGTCACTGCCTGCTGAAACATCCCAAAGAAAACATGTCCACCTGTGAGACCCTTCCCTGGCTCCTGATTTGATCGTGGGACCCTGAGAAGATGACAGGTCCTTTCCATTCTTTTTGTGGACATGTTTGTCCCAGAACACTGCGTGTGGCTGGACACTTCAGACATTGAACCCTCTCGCCCTTCCCTTCCCATCACCCTGTTTTCAATCTTCCACATTTAATTTTTGTGTTGGGAGATAGAGTAATACCTAAGTGGGTTTCTTTCCTCCTTTTTTTTTTTTATTTCCCCTCTGTTTTAATGAATTTTTCATTTTGTTTCACTGGTACAGAAAGAATAACAATGAAGCAACAGTGTCAACACAGAAAGAATTTTCTCCAAAGTCACACCGTGGCCAATCTACAGCAGCAATAATAGATTTTGTGAATCCCACTGAAGGGAATCATACGTGGAAAGGCTGGGGGGTGCAGATGAAAGGCTCTGAACTAATTTGTGCTTTCCACATCACGAAACCCCGTTCTAAGGAGCTGTTTAAGAACAAGCAAGAAAAAAATCAAATAAAAAAGAGCACTCTGCCAAAGCAGATTTCTAATAGGAGAGGAACAAGAAATACACAGGTGCTTTGTGATGTTTAAAGAAAATAAGTTGCCTAAAAAGGCAGCTTTCGCCATCTCTGTCTCCTGGGAGATGACCAGGATGCTGCCAGGAGCTGGGATCGCATCTGGGCGGAACAGGCGTTGGAACTGGGCTGGATTTGCTGTCGTGCCAGACTCCTGCTCGGCAGTGGCTGCCCCAGTAATGGGTCTGCTTCCCAGTCTGAGCAAGGTTCTCCTTTTATATTTGTGGTTCTTTCCAGAAGGTGTTAACACCAATTTATGAGCTCAGTGGGATGACAGAGCCGGGTGAGCAGCGCTGACCTTGGAACTCACCTCTCTCTGATTTCTTTTTCCACCCCATCTCAAAATCAGTCTAAAAGCAATAAAAGGATGTTGGAAGGGGGGAGCTCATCCACTTCATGTTCCCACAAGGAGGGCAAACTCTATGAACATGATCTCAGAAAGCAGATGCCTCGCAGGTGGCTGTATCCGTACCGCTGGTTTTTCAGGAAGGGCTGCACGTTTCCCCTCAGTCTCCTGCCCGCAGGAACTCCTGCCAAAGAATCACAGAATCATGGATCAGAATATCCTGAGCTGGAAGGAGCCCCCAGGATCATCCAGTCCAACCCCTGGGCCTGTCCAGGACATCAAACAATCCCACCCTGTGCCTCAAAGTGTTGTCCAAACGCTCCTGGAGCTCTGGCAGCCTTGGGGCCGTGCCCACTGCCCTGTCTATATCCAGGTGCCTTTTCTTCCAGGATCTGCACACTTCGTGCAGTTGAAAATGTGCTGAAAACAAAACCTATGCTTATTTTCATATGTTTTTCTTACTGTTACATTGAGGAAATCAAAGATTTGCTCCTAAGCACTCCCTCCACCTCACCAGACTATGCAGTGACTCACAGGCCCTGAATGAGAGGCAGCACAAACAGGATTCTCTCTGAAAAGACAGAAAAACAATCCATGTGGAAGGGGGAGCAAATAAAGAATATTACTTCCAAGGATCATTAAAAGTAAACTGATTTGCCTGAAGTGTGGTGGTTAAACAGCCCTGGCACAGGGTGCCCAGAGCAGCTGTGGCTGCCCCTGGATCCCTGGAAGTGTCCAAGGCCAGGCTGGAGCGCCCTGGGATAGTGGAAGGTGGGGTTGGAATGAGATGATATTTTGGTCTCGTACAGCACAATGCATTCCATAATTCTATGATTTTCTTCCTGAAAACAACACTGTGTCTGTCCAGGTACCTTTTGGCCCAGCAATGCTGCTGCCAAGTGAAGATGACTGCTTTAAATGAGTGTCCTGAGGGAAAGGAGCGGGGACACTGATCACGCAGGACCACGCCTGCCCAGGTAGCTCCTCGTCCCTCAGATGGTGCCTGGGCACGAGCACCAATAAATCTGCCACTGGCTGGGTATCAGCAGCGTTTCCCACATCGATGTTTCCTCTGCTTGGTTCAAGTGCCTGACAAATGAAGGAAGCACGAGAACAATAAAGACTAAATCTTATCTTAATGACCCTTCATTATTAACTGTCTCCAGATTTATTTGTCACTGAAGGAGGGGGGAGTGAGCCAGGCACCACTGGGGTGAGCCCAGGCGAGGTTCTTGCCTTTCCCCAGCTGTGTGATGTCCATCAGTGGGATCTGGCTCTGTGGTTTGTTTTTTTCAACACCCACACTGCCTGTAAGGAAACTCTGTCCACGTGCTGCTCCCACCATCTGATGGCTCTTGGCCTCCAGGTCCTTCTCTTCTTGGACCCCCCTGGGATGGCAGTCCCGTGCTGAGGCAGGGACCAGCTTCTTGTCCCAGGCTGCTCCAGGGAAAATGGAGAGGTGGGGGCTGTCCAAGCTGGACAAGAACAACACTGAAGAGCTGGATAATCCAATTCCCCACCAGGATGCTTCCCACTGCCTGTGCCATGCTCCAGGAGAGGGATGTGGATCCAACGATGCATTTATTCTACAGCACTTTCCTGCCTTCCTGTGCTGACGCCTTAGGATTTTAGCTTTTATATTTCTCATGTATTTGTGGTCCTGCAGTTCTTCAGTGTGTAACCCTAAACTCCACACACAGTGTGAGCTGCTGCTCTCCCATCTGGGTCAGACAAAACAATTCCTCTCCAGGCCTGGGAGTCAAGGACACCTGACTGCCTCAGGCCCCGAGAAATGTGAGCAGCAGTGAGCTGGGGGGAGCAAACTCGGGGTGAACGACTTCATCGCCTGAAGCTGTAATCGGAGGATTAACCCCGATCTGCAAACGGACCAAACTTATAAAAGTGTGAAAACCCCATGGTCCATTTTGGGTGTAGCCCCTGGGGGGGCTTCGTCTGCCCTGGATGTACCTGAAGGCCCTTCAATAAATATAACCTCTTTTCTTCTCTTAATTTTGTCTGGCCTCTGCTTTTAGGTAGCCCCATAAGGCATCAATGCCACCAGACACCTGCCTGGTGAAACCTGATGTTTCAAAGGATTTCTTTCCTAAAAAAGCTGTCAAGGTGCTGCTCACTGGCAGCTCCGGTGGGTGTGCATTGATAAATGGATCCAGCACCATGGGAGCTGCTGGGGCGTGGGGGAAAGACCAAACCTTCACCTGAATAGGAAGGAGAAACATGCGGGGCAGTGGGTGGGGGAGAGGAGGGGTCTGGCAGCAGGGCCAGCGTGCTAAACCTGAGCCCAGTGACCCTGCCTGGCTGCCAGAGCCTCTGCTGATGGCAGGAGAACAGCAGCAAAAAGAGAAAAATTCGAAGTGGCTTGGGAAACACAGATCAGTCCCTTTGCAAACCCAGCCAGTGCCTCCCAAACCGTGTGTGGTGTTTCTGCCCACCAGAAGCATGGGATCATTTCTTAGGCAGATCGTAATTTGTGTGTCCTTTAGCACTTTTCCCTAAAAAGCCCCAAAAGGGGAGTTTCTGCTGAAGCTGCCATCCAGGAGTTCCCCTTCTCAGCTGGAGCACATCCACTCCTCCTAGACCTGCTGTCATTAGGTGCCCAGAAAATGAAATCCCACAGAAATGCTTTAATTAAAATGGACATTAAGAGCTCACTCATTCAAGCCAAAGAACATTAGGAGGAATTTAAATGAAGAGATTTTTAAATCTGTGACATTTGTTCTAATGAGAAGACACTTTCTAATCCTAAGTGTCTCCTAATTCAAAACAGATTGGAGAGACTGCAAGTGAAAACAATTTTTTTTTCCCTCCCCAAAACACGTCCTGTAATTAGTAGACCTAACTGGCAAATACCATTTATCTTTTCCCTTCAGCTTCCACATCAGCTTGGAAGCAGGAGGTGAAATGCAGCGTGTGAATGCACCCACACGTGCCTGCGTTTTACGTTAGGACAGGTAACAGAACTCATGGAAATTTCCACCATATCAATCCCAGCATCTTTGGGGGGAAACCCATACGGAGGATGCAGGATGCTCCTGATCCGTCTGATGAAAGGGATATTGCTGCAGCCAGGGGCGGGATGCTGAGGAGAGGCAGGGAAGCAATCTGTTTGCAACAGAGGAAAAACATCCGGTGATGTGCCGGAGTGGGACTATTTTCGTCTGGAAACACTGAGATAATGAAATGTAAAGTAACAGCAGAAAGACGAGTGTGAAGCCTGAAATGAGAGTAACTTGGGGATGCAGCAAACCATTTCAGGGGGGTTTAGACAGATGTTAGAGAGGTGAAATACAATCCCTCCTCTTTTGTTTTAATCGTGGAAGAGATGGCAGGAAAACGGAAGGATCCTGAATTTTCCGTGTGTTTCACAAATGGAAGTCCTGCACGGTGGAAGGTGACATGTCCTGCTCCTCCCTTGCTCGCCTTTTCTTTGGGACTATTGCCCTCAGCATAAAACAATAAGGCAGGAAACCTGCTGGGTACTGCTGCAACTTTCTGAGAATTACAGACATCCATAAGGACTTTATCCTTTTCCCTAGGAAAACAGAGACTTGACTGTACCAGCAGAAATCCTTCCACTATCAGGAGTCCTCAGCTCTGTGTGTCCCTGTGTGCTGGGACAGTGCCCTGCTGCTGACAGCTCATCTGTCCCAGGCCTGAGCAGGATCCTCTCTGCTCGGGGCCCTCCCAGGCAGGGCAGGGCTGCTCCACGAGCAGAGCGTCCTCCCTGAGCCGGCGCCTGGGATTTGGGAACGAGGACACAGCGTTCTGGTGCCTCCAGCAATCCGACAGGCATCAGCCTGGATCCAGCTTCCCACCTCCTTCAGACTTCACAGAAGTCAGCTCCAGAGCTAAAATTCACCGTCAGTCTTACTCCTCTAATGGGACAAACGAAAGGATCCAGGTACAAAGACCCAAGTCCTGGATCGGGATGTTTGTGGCACATATCCATCTTTAGTTCCATGCACAACATTAACTTCCCGAACAAAGAACCTCGCTGCAGATGACTTGATCCTCTTTAAAACCCAGATCTGCCTGGTTGCTGGGATGGAGTGGAGGGGGTGCCAGTGGATCCAGATGGATCCTGTTTGCCTTGTCTCCTGCTGGCTCGCTGGAAATCCGTGAGCACAAATGGCAGCACAATTCCCAGAAAAACACCTACTTTTAAGCTGGTATCAGTAACCCTGTGGAAGTGTCTTTGTGTTCATCCTACTGAGGATTCACTTTGGAAACATGAAACACTTTACCTAAGAGCCCAATTAAAGCAGCTTGGGCTTTAAAGCTTGGGTACTCAGAGCCATCTTCTTGAAAGAATAATCCTGAGCTGGCATAAATGGATACAAATCAATGAAGATCAAGGGGCTGACACCTGGTTATGCTCACTGACAACCCAACTTAGATCTTAGTAAATCACCTCAAATTCCGTGCAAAAACTCCGAGCTGCTCTGAAACACCTGCAAACACAGAGGCAGAAAATACATCCCTTATTTCAGGGGAATTCATTTGCTGGAAATACGGAGCTCCTCAGGTTCTGGGTGCAGAATTTGTAAACAGAAAGCATTTAAAGCAATTTTCCAGTTTTGACAATCAGGTCACTTAATTCTGCCTGTCCCCTCTGAGATCCCATCTGCATCTTTAGGCAGTTTTGTAGCTGTTTTAATCTCTTCTCCTCCTTCTCCTCCTCCTCCTCCTCCTCCTCTTCCTCCTCCTCCTCCTCCTTTGACTCTTTGTCACCATGGATGACCCACCATGAATAAAAGATTAGGATGTGCCAGATTCAAGCGAAACCTTTGCTTCTGGGGTCAGTGCTCCAGCTCCTGAGCTGCAGGACAGGGAGGCTGCCGAGCCCAGAGGGTTCAGCTCCCATCTGGATCGTGTGGATGCACTTCCAGTCACCTCCTGGTCCAGGCTGAGGAGATAACGCTTCGTCTGTGAGACCTAACAGGGCCAACACTGTGAAGGCTGTCAGTTTTGGGTCTGTTTTCAAAGAGGTAACAGGGCCTGTCACCAGCAGGGCCACGGGAAGAGAGATGAAGGCTACAGATGATGGGTAAAGGCTCTAATGGTGGCCAAAGGGAAAAAAAATGGGATCTAAACTTTGAATTTCTGCTCAGGATTTCATGGCCCGTTCTGCTCCAACCCTGCACCTGGATGCATGGAAAGAGGTCACCTTGTGCCAAAGTGGTGCTGGGCAGATCCTCTCCTTGGATTCTGGTACTTTCAGTGGGGTTTTGCTCAGTTTTTGCCACGTTGAGAACTTGGAGAGGCTTCAACTTGGTTCAGCTTCCAGTGCAGCAGTGGAGGGGAAGGTGCTGATCTCCTTTTTTGGGTGATACCAAACGAGGAGAGGGAATGAAGCTGCGTCAGGGAAAGTTCAGGTGAGACACTGGGGAAAGGCTCTTTCTCCAGGGGCTGGTTGGCCCCTGGAACAGGTTCCCCAGGGAAATGGTCATGGCAGAGCCTGCCAGAGCTCAAGGAGCACCTGGACAGTGCTCTTAATCCTCAGTTAATTCTAGGTATTCCTGTGAGGAGAAGGGAGTTGCTGATCCTTGGGGGTCCCTTCCAGCTTGAGACAATCTGAGATCCTATGAAACTCCTGAAAAGCACCTGCCTAGGAAATCTGCCTTGAGGAGAAGAGATTGAGAGGTCTGAAGGCCACTTAGGCCGACCCTCCTGATGGTTCACCTCCCTTTTAAACGTGTGCCTTGATTCCTCCAGACATTGTTCATCTCTCTGCTGTGCTCAAGTGGCCTCCAACACCCCCCTTTTCCCTGTGAGAGCATTTCCCCCCACAACCAGATGCCCCATGAGCATGGGCACCACCCAAACCCGCAGGCCATTACAGCCCCCACTTCAGAGCCCTTCTCCCATCTTTAGGTCATTCCTGGGCTCTTCTCCAGGCACAACCTCCCCTCCAAAAGCCTTTTAATCCCCCAGCACTGGTGCTGGATCTGGTGCTGCTTGGAGAGCTGTGCACAAACAAACCCAGCCTGGCTGCTGCCCTGCTGAAACTCCCAGGGATCCCACTGTGAGGAGATAAGAACTGATTTTGTACAAACTGATTTCTTATCAGTTGGAGGTCTGATTTTGTGGTCTGATACTTTCTCTGGCAGCAGCTCTATGGAAATACCAGGACAGCTTAGGGGCTGTGGTGGCACTCCAAACAAACAGGGATGGCAGAACTGGGTCTGCTGAAGGGAGACATAAATGAAATTCACCTTCCAGCACTCACTGCAAGTGAAGCTGATCTGCATTTCTTATACCAAGCAAAGGCTACAGCTCAGATGCTAATTTTATCTAGCTGGCTTTGTAGTGTCCTTGATCTTCAAGAGAATTCAGAATAACATGGAGCAAATGTATAACTAAGTCATTTTAGAGAAGGAGCTGCAAAGTGCATAACTCTGCTCAAGGGAAAACAGCTTCTCTGCTAAACACAGAGTATGAAATCAGATCATGCTGGCAGACTGAACAAATGGGCTCTTTACTCCTCATCCTCCCAGCAGGGCTCTTAGGGAGCTGATTCTCCATCTGCCCTCCAAACCCATCCCGGTGGGAATGTGCAGGAAGGCCAAGCCCACCCTCACCTCCTCATGGCTTGTGACAGATTGTGACAGATTGTGAACATGCCCTGACGCAGCTTCATTCCATCTCCTCGTTTGGCATCACCTGGAAGTGGAAATCAGCACCTTCCCCTCCACTGCTGCACTGAAGTTAAACCAAGTTGAAGCCTGTCCAAGTTCTCAAAGTGGCAACGACTGAGCAAAATCCCTTTGCTGAGCAGACACGGGTGGTTGGTGACACCAGGAGCACTTTGTGCTAAACACGGGGCACAGTTATTGCAAGGGACCCTCCCCACTGCTGTGAACACCCAGCCCCAGTGCTGGGGCAGGCAGGGCTGCTCCTCTCTCCAAAGGCAGGCACACACCTCTGGGAGAGTCCCAGCAGTGCCAGGAGAGGAGGAGTGGGGACACAGACGCTGTGTGCTGGCCTGGCTGGGGGCATTTGCACGGGGAGGGGAAGCACAAGCCCAGGAGAGATGGGCTGGAGTGCTCGAAGCCCTGCCAAGCTGCCAGTGCAGCTCCCGGGATCAAAGCCTGGGCTCCCCTCCCTCTGCAGAGCTCCAGCTGAGGCAGGAGCTGAGCAGGAGCTCCAGGGCCCAGTGCTCTGCTCCCAGGAGCAGGATCGAGCTGTGCGAAACTCACTGCCCAGATACATCTGCTGGAAAAGTCCTCAAGGCTTTAGGGGAACAGCATGGGCTGGAAGAGCTGTAGCTGGCCAGGAAGCAGGCAGAGGTCTCCTCAGGGCAGGAAGAAAGGAGGGCTCAGACACCAGCCCTCCCACGCAGACTCTGCTCCCCAGGGCAGTGCCTGCCACCAAGGAATACTGAACCATTCCCCATGGAAAGCAAATGCTTCCCTCTAGGCTGCTCTCCAGCCATGGGCCCTGCTTATCCTCACCCCAAACGTCACCTTACGGGTGAGCTGGGAAGAGCCTGGTGTGCCAAGCAGCAGTGGCAAAGCCCTTCCCAGGAGCAGCCACAGCTCTCCCAAATTATTTTCTTAGTCTATCCCAGGCAGAGTTGTCTGGCACGGAGGAAAAAGGAGATTTCTCCATGTAACAGGGGAGCATTCTTGTCTTTCACTGGTACCAAACTCCAGAGAAGTCCCTCTTTGCCAGGTGAGAGGTGTAGGGGTGCTGGAGTGGTGCTGCAGAGCTGGCAGGGGCAGGGAGTCCCTGGGCAGACAATTCCCACAGCAGGGATGCCGTGGGGATACCAGGACACGTCCTACATGTCTTTTCCAACTCCTACTAAGCAAAAAAAGGAGAAAAATCAATGTCAGGTCAGAGAAACAGCTACCATGACAGGATGAAGGACAGGCTCCAGAGAGCTCTTCTGGAGGGAGGTCAGAGGAGAGAGATGGATGTTCTTTCTCACCACCCTCCATGTTCACCTCCACACTTATTTTCAGGGCACAGGGTAGAATTCCTGGGGTGTCCTGTGCAGGGCCAGGAGTTGGACTGGATGATCCTGATGGGTCCCTTCCAATTCGGGATATTCTGTGACTCTCTGAGGTTATTTGCCCATCATCCTCCCTCCTCAGCCAGGGCTGAAGCCTCACAGCCTCATTGCATCTGCTCCTTAAGGATTGGTCAGGACACATCCTTGTGAAGGTGAATACAAGGAAGGATTTAACCTGATGGCACCACAACCTAATCCCCCACCCCTGCAGAGCTGAAGCCATCATCTGGAGACAGTGGAAGCAGGACATCTGCACGGGAATTTAGATTCTGCTCCCTGCCTGTATTTTTTTCCAGCTGGAGATAGATAAAGTGAAAAAAAAAACCCCAAAACCTGGAGAAGCAGCTGAATTGAAAATAAGAAATGAGCTGAGGTATTTGTTTTCTTTGCTTGGATTTTAATACTCCTCGGAATGAAGTAGTGAGAACCAGATCCTCTACTCCTGAACTCTTTGTGCCAGCCCCACTGCTCTGCCCTGGAGTGTGCTCTCCTATGAACCCCTGCCCATGGACTGGGACCCTGCACACAAATGCTGAAGGTGAACGATGAGAGGTGCTGAACTTTTCTCTTCCTTGAGCACTTTTGGCCTCAAATCCCTTTCTCCACCCTCTCTGTGCTTTCGTTAAGTGTTTCCCTTATTTTCAGAGCAGGTGCTCGCTCCTGTTCTTAATGAACCTCTCTGCTCACTTGTAAACAAGCCCTTTATTAGCTCCACAAGCATGTGCTCGTTTCTATTTATACCTTTTCCATATCAATATTTGAAAGCACACTCCCCTACGCTGCATTCCTTCTCCATGCCCTTTTCCATCTCTGCTGCCTCTTTCCCACCTCTTCTTTCTCTCCCAGGTTCATTCGGGCTGATTTAAATCAAACCTAGATTTTACATTTCCTTCGTTGGCCCGAATTAAATAATTGGGAACTTTGTTTCTGAATGATTTGCATTCAAAGACATCTCCATATCCCTGTAGACGTGTGATCCTCTGCATGAACTGGAAATAGGTGGGAAGTGAACACCTAAATCCTCCAGGCATTCTTCTGAGTGCCTGCTGTCCGCCTGGCTTTGGAGAGAGCTACACACCAATTCATTTACTGGATTTATAGGGGTGGGGCACCCCTCCTATGAGGAAAGGCTGAGAGAATTGGCCTTGTCTGGCCTGGAGGAGAGAAGGCTTTGGAGTGATCTAATTGTGGCCTTTTGGTGCCTAAAGGGGCTCCAGGAGAGCTGGAGAGGGACTTTGGACAAAGGTCTGGAATAACAGGACAAGGGGGAATGGCTTCCCACTGCCAGAGGGCAGGGATGGATGGGATATTGGGAAGGAATTGTTCTCTGTGAGGGTGGGGAGGCCCTGGCACAGGGTGCCCAGAGCAGCTGTGGCTGCCCCTGGATCCCTGGCAGTGTCCAAGGCCAGGTTGGATGGGGCTTGGAGCAGCCTGGGACAGTGGAAGCTGTCCCTGCCCATGGTGGGTGGTGGGATGGGACGAGCTTTGAGGATCCTTCCAACCCAAACCATTCCATGACTCTCTGCTGCTGCACCTTGTATTTCAAATTCCCATCTTATCAATACCAGGAATTACTGTTCCAGTGTGGAAACCCATGAAAACAGGAGCTGCTTCCCCTCTCCCACCAGCTGTACCCAGGGACAAGACTTCAGCTCCTTCACTACCAGTGCTGGGGGCAGCTCTGTAATGTAAATAGGCACTTCTGGTATGTTTAACAAGCACCTGCTTTATCCCGCTGCCTAAAGAGAGCCTGGACAGAAATGCAGTGAAAGCACACGAAGGTAAGACTGCCATTTAAGCTAATTAACAGCAAATTAAATTAAACTGACACACACATATATTTTGGCTCCTGCATCTAACAGGAGGCAATGCTGCAGAGGTTTCATTATTCACATTTCCCATCACCTGCTTTTTTTTTTTCTTTTTCCCCCAGCACCTTCCTACCCAATTACCTGGGGAAGGGAAAGGGAGAAAGATACTAAAGCCAATAAGATAATTCTCATTTACATAAAAATTTTTCTGCGTTGTGCTTAATAGTCTGCGAGTAACTGCAGAAGAATATATAGTCCATTCTTTAAAAAGCTCCAGTGCACTAATTGAAATTAAATTACATGGAACCCAGTGTCTGGCTCCTGCTCATTGGGAGATAATACGCAAGCCCCAGCTTTATGTGTTACTATTAATACTGACGGATGAAACACTGGAGTCACCACAGAGCCACTTCCCAGGTGAAATTCCCCTTCCCCCAGCTCTAGGGGAGCCTCAACTGATGGGTTTTTCCCCATGAATATTCTTCATTTGCTGCAGGCAGGGCTGTGATCCCTCGGCATTCCGGACATCCAGCGCTGCAGGGTTGGGTCCCTTTGCTGCATTAGCCCTGGGTAATGCCACTGCAGCCTTTCCTTCACGTTCCTTTGCATCTCTCACCGCTCAATTAATCCGTCCGGGGGACGCTGCCGGCGCAAACGAGATTTAAGGGAATTCAACGCTAAACTGACAGGCCTGGAAAGTGACGGCTGGTGTTCCCTGGAAGAGGCAAAACACCAGGACCTGCTTCCCTGCCTTCCCGGGAGCTGCTGGGGGTTCAGTTGGTGTGGAGTTCGCTCCTCGCCTTCTCAACGAGCTGCTAACAAGGGAGCCAATTAGTGCCAGTTGTGATGGGAGCACCTTTCCCACCAGGAGCCGGATTGAAACCTTTAATTCGTTTTGCACAGGCAGAGGAGCACAAAATGGTCAAGCATGGATAAAATCCACAAGTTTGGAGGGTTTAGGGCATCCCCGTGGATTTTATTCTTTGTTTCAGACTTGCAGCTTTCATTAAAAAGGAAAAAAAAAGCAGAGAGAGGAAAAAGACAAAGGTTTCTTGCCCTTTTGATGATGAAACTAATTTCCCTCATCTGAACTAATACCAAGCTTTCTTGAGTGACTCCTGCTGAAATGGTCCCTTGGTGGTCTGGGACCTTGGAATAATGAGTTGCCAAGGTTGGACATCAGTCCCTGCTGCTGCGGACTCCAGGGCCAGCCCCTGCCAGCCCCCCAGTCCTCATGACATTTCCCACACAGAGCAGGAGAACCGAGGAGCTCTGTGCTGCTGTCCTCCAGCTCTGTAAGATCCAGAGGGAAAAGGATGGAGATGGAGAGCCCCTCCATCACTGTCCCTGTCCCAGGGGGCCCAGCCAAGGGGCGCCTGGTCCTCAATTCCATCCCATTCCAACGTGGGAAGGGCTTTGAGCTGCTTCTCTGCCTCTTGCTTGGACCTCTGCAGGGTTAAAGAGAAGACGAATGGTGTTCTCCCTCCAGGACCTGGTTTCTCAACAGGAGAGAGACTTCTGCTCTTGGATGATGCAGAAGGTCCCCTGAAGCTGTGCAGAACAGTCCCAGAGGAGGGTTAACACCACCCAGAGTCCTGTCAGTGGTCCCGCAGCTCTGAGCAGCTCCATGGAGGGTTTGGGATGCCAAACCCTTTCCAGTTCCCATCCCAAGGCTTGGGAGCATCACCGCTGCCTTGAAGAAGGCTGGACCTAGTTTAGACCACTCAGTCCTGCCCTAAAGACTAAAGATCCTCTGGATGGATGAAGTTTCCTTTCAAAGGAGCCATCAAACAGCTCACACCCCAACAGGAAGGGATCATCTTCCAGCGAGGTAAATGGGAATGCAGGCTCCCCCGTGCTTCAGATGAGTCACCAGGCAAGCGTTCCTGAAAGCTCCTGTCAAACAGACTTCACATTAAAGGCAGCGGCAGACGGCAGACAGTGTTTTTCTCAGGACATTTATTAAGTCCTGTAGCTAATTAATCCATGCATTTACAAAAGAAATGCTTGACAATATGCAGAGTTCAGCCGAGTTCAAGGAATGAAAGAAAATATCAGATCAGGGAACCTGCACATCTCCTTTGGTCCGTAACAGATCTCCTTAGCAGCAAATCCCAGCAAGAAACTTCTCTATTTTTCCCCTCAAGTCAAATCCTTTGTGTCAAACCCTGTTTTTAACTCAGCCCACTGAGCTCATGAGGGTGAAAACCCTGTGCAAGGACCCTGGGTTCTGCACTGCTGCTTTTAAAGGGAATGCACTGGGGAAAGATCATCCAGAGCAGCTGGAGTTGCAGAACATTGGAGTGCAGAGGAAGCAACTCAACTTCTTCCTCAAACACAGCAGTTGTGCTTGGATACCTTACTGGTACCGTGGGATCCTGGCTTGTTTGCAGCTCTCCAAAATTTCCCATTTTTTAAAATGGGGGTTATATTTTCTTCTTTTTTTCCAGTCATCAGGAACTTCACCTGGCTGCCACAATTTTTCAGACGTGATGGATAGTGGATAAGGAACTTCATCTGCCACTTCCCTCAGTGGTTCCTTGGAGGAGGTGATCCCTGGGTTCATACTGAAAAAGGGGAAATTTAGGCTAAATACTGGGATAGCAACAAATGGATACGGATAAGAACATACCAGGAGCAAATTGACACTGGGCTTGGAGGAGACAGAAGAAGGAGAGGCTGTAACAAGCTGCTGGCTTAAGAAACAGCAGCAGCCACAAGTGTAAGCCCAGAGCTCAGACTCCATGGGATGAACAGAACTGCCCCTCACCTTCTGTACCCAGCAGGATTATGCCCTACCTGGATCTTTTCCAGAGGGGAATTAGGAGTCAAATGATATTAATTGTTAGTTCCCTGATTTTATGGGGCTTCTGTAGGTTCAGTAATTTTGATAGCTGTGAAATGCAACTTTTATGAATAAACATGGCCATTTACAGAGTTCTGGCGGGACTGTGTGGGATTTAAGAGCTGAGCAGACATGGGGACAATGGGAAGGATTACACATGCCTCTCCAGGAAGACATGGGCAGGGGGTCCCCATGGAGCTTCCAGGAAGGAAGGAAAAGCAAAGCCTTGCTCTAATAAACTCTTCGAATTCAGCACTGACACCATTGTGGGGTTTTGGGCTACTAAATCTTTCTTTTTCACCTTCCCAGAAACACACAGTTTAACATTTGCTTGAGAAAACACTGGCTTCCCATTCTCAGCAGCAGAGTAAACATGGCAAAGATGAATTGGAGAAGATACCAATCGGCTGCTGAATGGATTTAAGAATGAATTCATCCAGCCTTGCCTTGCAGAAGCTTGGGGATGCTGGCCAGCACACTCACCTGGCGTGCGCAGCGTGACTCCCTGGGCAAGCGGAGGCAGCTCTGGTGCCTCCCGAGGTGTCAGACAGACCCTGAGGTCGGGAGTCGGTGCTGGCAGGGCTCTGGCTGTGCAGGGCTGTCCCTTACAATGTGTTCTAAGCACACAAGGCTCATTTCACCTTCCCTGTCCAGTTCAGCCCGGAGCCAGGAGCATCTGGATGGCCTGAGGGCTGCCAAGGCCTTTCACATCAGCTCTGCATAAAGACCTCAACAGATGGGGAGGTAAGGGACAGAGTGGATCTCAAATTATTCCATGTAGCCTAATTATTTCATAATAACATCTTTAATGCATCTGAGAAGCTTGGGAGGACTCCTTTCATGCCTAATTGCGAGGCTTTCTGAGAAAGCAATCACTGCTCAGAGGTATTTTCCAAGGATTTTTCTGTCTTTTGCCTTTGTAACATCAGTCAAGCAAACCACTGTTGAGCAGTCTCTGTAGTCTGGCTCCCTTTTTAACCTCTCCTGTAAAACCTTGGGATATTATTATCCTTCCCCTATTTGTTCTTGTCTTATGAGTGCAGATGCTTATTTGGGGCTTGCATTAGTGCACTCGCCAAACAAAGAGGAGACATGAAAGGAGCAAAGAGAGCAGTTAAGCTGAAAGTCTGTGGGATGAGCTTGGAAGTTATTTGTTACCGAGCGAGGAGCCACCTTTCATCTGCCTTCACCTGGCAGCGCAGGGGAGGAGCAGGGCAGGGATGCAGCCACGGGTGAGGAGTGTCTCCAAACAACCCCAGCTCATGGGGGGAAAAGGCTCTCTCAGGGTGTGCTGGAACACTCCAGCCCTGGGCTGCAGCTCTACAAAGGCTCTCACTGAGCAGAGGCGTTTCCACCGTGTCACTCACTGCCTGCGGCTTCCAGGGCAGGGCGGCAGAGCAGTTCCTGTGCTGAGCTCAGGTGCAAACACAGATCCCCAAACACAGACCCCCAACACAGATCCTCAAACAAACACAGACCCCCAAGCAAACACAGACCCCCAACACAGATCCTCAACACAGATCCCCAAACAAACATAAATCCCCAAACACAGATCCTCAAACACAGATCCCCAAACACAGATCCCCAACACAGATCCCCAAACAAACATAAATCCCCAAACACAGATCC
>VZTI01004265.1:135118-145805 GCA_013397865.1 Struthidea cinerea
ATCCTCAACACAGATCCTCAAACAAACACAGATTCACAAACAAACACAGATCCCCAAACACAAATCCCCAAACACAGACCCCCCAATCCAGATCCCCAACACAGATCCCCAAACAAACACAAATCCCCAAACCCAGATGCCCAAACACAGCCCTCCCAAACAAACACAGCCCCCCAGCAGCTGCTGCCTGGCACCCCAGGAGCCCTGGCCAGCACAGACCACCTGAGACAAGGGAAAAGCAGGTTCCCCTGGTGCTCAGGTCACCCAGCACAAGGCTGGATGCAGAGGGAGAGCGGGGTGAGGGGAGCATTGGGCAGGGCTGTGGGAGCATCCCCCAGGGAGCCAGGACATGGTGTTCTCCATCCCTGCTGCCAGAGTGGCTTCAAAGACCTCCTGGGAGTAAACACACAGCAACTGTGACCTTTGGAAGTGATCTTCCACTGAGAAATAGCTCTCTCTAATCACACAGCCATTACTGGTTCAGAATAAACACGTTGCCTCGGTGGGCAGTGGGAGTTGGACACAGCGGCTCCAGCTTTGCTCCAGCTGTTCTTTGGTGCTGATCCCAGAGAAACCCTTTGTGTGCAGGCCAGGCCCAATTTAAACAGAAGGACTAGAGGAGACAGGGCTGCTTTGTCTTACATTCCTGGTGTCCCAAGGGACATTAATTCCCCTCCCAACCAGCTTAATTTCCTTTCATTTTGTCTGGAAACCAGCCCATGGCTCCTCAAAGTGTTTCATGATCACTCCTCAGAGTATTTCAAGAGCCACTGCTCCAGCTGAGTCAGAAATGCCCGAAGAGCTTCTCTTCATGCCAGACCTGTTTGTTCTCCCCTCTCATCTCTGCAGAGTGACCTGGGGATGACGTTCAGTTGTGGTACCACCAGAAGGTCCCTCGTTACCACATCAAACCACACCCTCCATCACACACGGACCATAAATCCTTGCTGGGTTCCCAGGTGAGAGAGAACAGAGTTAGATTTGCCCGTGGGTGTTGGTCTGGGTGAGAGACATCAATCGACTTCATAATTGGCTGTGCTATCTTTAATATAATCGCTTCAATATTGCTTCAAAACCAGTGCACTGCACTATACTGATAGTTATAACTCCTGTCCTGTGTAGTAAATAATTCTGATCGAGATCTCTTCGTCTAATCATTATCATCATTAATAATTTATTTTTATGTAAACAGATCTGGTTTGCCATCCTTATTCCTGCAGGACAAAGGTTCAATTACACCTGTATAATTCTTTAAACTCCCCTGAGAAGGAGTTTAGAAGGCAAGGAGGGTCCTTACTGTACCTCTGACTCAGTGGGAGGGTCTCCCTGAAAAACTCTGAAGCTCCCAGTCTTCCCAGGACACTCTGGGGTAGTGGGGATGGTGGGGATTTCCTCCTGCTGAGGCGGGGAGGAAGCACCAGGAATCACGGCCCCCTCAGATAACCCTTGCACAGTTCACATCCAGCCTTACAGGAACAAGGCAGGCATCACTTCTCCAGCTACATTTTGTTCTGTCATTCTGGGAAGATAAAGAGCAAGGCAAAATTAAAAAAAAAAAAGGAATTAGAAGAGTGACAAACCCACACTGGTAATGGCCCTTGCACAAAACCCAGGGAAGTTCGCTCTCTTATCAGACAGCATCAGCCTGCTGTGCTGCTACAGGACACGGAGATGTCAGCCCATTTAGATTTCCTTTTGATCGGGTAAACAGGCACCGGTTCTGCTGCACGAGGTGTCTGTCACACAAAATCCTCAGCTGGCACCGGCAGCACCTCTGTGAAACTGCACACAGAGAGATGTGAGCACCTCCAGGCTCTTACAGATACGAGCTCAGGAGGCCAGGACCTCTGGGAAGTGTTCCTTTGGGAATAAACACAGGAGTAGCACCGGTTTAAATTTGATGAGGGTCTGTTAATACTTTTTCCATTCTCCATCACACTGAACATGTTTCCTGACTGTAAGATCACAGGTCAGGTGCAGGAGGAACATCCCTGGGGACAGCCATTGCCTTCAGACTCCACACTGCTCATTCCCTGGGCTTTCCAAGTGCTGCTGCTCTAAAACCCAGAGGGAGGGGTGGTTTTCTTCAGAATTTCTCCTTCCTTGTTTACCTGTTCATTTTAGCTTGGGAAGGAGACAGATTCTGCTCATTTGTGCTGTGAAAAGAAAGCAAACCAAGGTTTCCCCAGGTCTCCATTCCACAGGGAATGGTGTCAGTGCCAGCCTCCCAGCCAAGAGTACTTAAATACACCACAAATGCTAATTCCACACCTCCTACACGACACCAACACCACAGGAGCTCACTGGCCCTACAGCAGGAGCGGGGAGTTGTTGCCAGGCTTTGAACTTTTAGCCACGACCTCAAGACCTCTCATTTGTTCAGGAGAAGCTTCCCATATTCCCAAGGAAAACTCACCTGGCAGGCTTTTGTTGGTCCTGTCAGCATCACCTGGAAACTCACACACTGCACAAAAGTTGAAATAACACAAGCAGCAGAATTAGACATAAGGGCACGAGCAGGGAGCTGTTATGTGTTAAATCAAAGCATTCAGTCATGGGGCCAGAAATATTTACATCAGAGGGAGCTCAGAATAGAAGTGAGGCAGCAAAGATTTTGGCCACTGGACTACCACCCAGGGCCACCAATGCTGGTGTTTCCACAGCTGATTTTCACAGCCAGACCTCGGTATCTTTGTTGTAACCCCATAGTCAAAGCACTTTGCAGGGACTCTTTTCCTACAACCCCATCAAGGGCTTTGCTTGGCCCAGCTCCAGGAGAGGAGAGCCACCAGATCTGGTTTTGGAGAACACATGGTTGAGCAAGATCTCTGCAAAGCTCCCCACTTATATCAGTGTCATCCTCCACCTTGATAACAACTAAAAATAAAGTGCTGCAATAATCACCTAGATTGACTAAGACAGATGCTGCTTTTAACATGTGTACTGTAATTAACTTACAGAGGGCTAGAAAGCTCCATCTCAGCCTCTTCCCACAGCGGAGGAAGTTTGCCTTTCTAATAATAGGAGCTGGTAACACATGTTGAATTATAAAGTAATGAAAGTTGGTTTTGGCAGGAACAATCCAGATTTGTCGTGCTTCCATTTAATTTCCAAGTCTGACAGGCGCTCTGCTCCCAACGGACCCACTGCTTTTCCTGGAGCTCCTGCTGAGTTTCTTTCCTCTGGCATAAGCTAGGGCACAAACCCTTCCCGGCAGGAGGGGGGATGCTGTCTGTGGATGCCCTGCCGACGATGCTGTGCTGACTTGCTCTCACACGCCGGATGGTTTGCACACACTCGCTAGCACCCAACACACCCCCCCCGCACGCTGTGTGTGCTCCCACACAAAACCTGGCCCAGCCACACGCTGTGCTTCCCTCGGGGTGGCCTCACCCCGAGCTGCCACAGATGGGATCGCACAGCACTGTGTGAGCAGCGCAGGAAAGGTGTTCCCCTGCCCTCTGCCATTTCCCGGCCCGCGCCGGTGTGTGGTGCCGGGTCCTGCCCCTGCCTCCTGTCTGCAGGCCAGGCCCGATTTAAACAGAAGGGCTAAAGGAGACAGGGCTGCTTTGTCTCACATTCCCGCCCACTGCCGGCTGGCAGACCGTGCTCTGCCCTCTTGCTGGGCTAAAAGCCCCTCATGCCCTCACATCTCTATCGCCACCTCAGAGCGCCCTGAGGTGACCCTGTCCCTCTGCAGCTCCCCGCTCCCGACCAGCAGTCACTGACCCTCCCTCTCCTTTTACACAGCGGCAGGCGGCCACTGTGCTGGGACACAGCCCTGGCTGCAAGTGTCAGCTTTCTGGGCTAGAGCTTCCCTCACAAATTCCCTCCTGGGCTAGAGCTTCCCTCACAAATTCTCCCCTTGGCTAGAGCTTCCCTCACAAATTCCCCCCTGGGCTAGAGCTTCCCTCACAAATTCCCTCCTGGGCTAGAACTTCCCTCACAAATTCTCCCCTGGGCTAGAACTTCCCTCACAAATTCCCTCCTGGGCTAGAGCTTCCCTCACAAATTCTCCCCTTGGCTAGAGCTTCCCTCACAAATTCTCCCCTGGGCTAGAGCTTCCCTCACAAATTCCCTCCTGGGCTAGAGCTTCCCTCACAAATTCTCCCCTTGGCCTGGTTTTCAGACCTGGATTCCAATCGCTCTTCGCGCCCTTCTTGGAACCCGCTGTCCTGGGATCCTCTCTGGTCTCGCCAGCTCCCTCCCGCATGCCTGGCCTTCTCCCTCCCTCCCTCTCCAGCTCCCCGGCTGCATTCTCCTTCCCTCCTTGGTCAGCCTCTGCTTGCCCAAATCCCACCTTTTGGCCCGGATGTGGCAGGAATGCAGCTCAGGCAGCCAGGCCTTGCTGGCTTTGATCTCAGCAGCTCAGCTCCCGCTCACAGGAACCCGTGACAGCAGGGGCTTGTGTGGATTCTGAACCCCAGGATCCATCCCGAATGCCACCGCCGGCTGGCAGACCGTGCTCTCTGCCCTCTCGCTGGGCTAAAAGCCCCTCATGCCCTCACACCTCTATCGCCACCTCAGAGCGCCCTGAGGTGACCCTGTCCCTCTGCAGCTCCCCGCTCCTGACCAGCAGTCACTGACCCTCCCTCTCCTTTTACATTTGCCGCCTGCATTTCCCCAGGCTCTTAGATGTGCAGAACAATTTGTCCTAGTCTGGTTCCTGCTTCCACACATCAAAAAAAGCACCTTCACAATAATATTTGTGCGCTGTTTGCGTGTATGTGTGCAGCCATCTGCCACAAATCCTCATTCTAGAAAGGGCATCTCCAGGACGCAAAAGCACAGCCAGGAATGCACTTGGTCAGATGTGGCCAAAGAGTAATTTTAAATTTTTTTCCCCACATTTTTAAAGTCATTAGGACTCCAGAGGAAAAGTTTTTGGCCTCGTCCACATAACATAGCATCGGCCTGGCTTCCGTCTGTCTCCTCTGAGTCCTGGGGAGGTGAGCTCAGGATCCACCAGGAATTCAATGCTCTGAGTGGACAAAGGTAGGAATGAGATTCCCTTCCTGGTCCAGCAATGATTCAACAAGTGCAGCCTTGAATTTGCTTTTTGTAAGACCTGGTGTATCTCTTACCTCTCGCTTGCTATTTATTTACTACATCTGGCTTCACAAAAAGCCATGGTCACCCACAGCACAGGACTGAGGGGTGAGGCTGAGGGGGTTAGGGGCAGTGTCAGTGTAGCTTTGCTTCCACTAAACAAGGAAAGGACTGCTTTGTGTGTCCTCACAGCAGCAGGGAGGTCCTGTCCCTGATGTCCTCACTGGAGGCAGCTTCCTAATCCCTGGGTGCTCCAGGCTGGCAGCACAGACACATCTGGGGAAGATGGGTTTAGTGACAGGACCCCAGCCCTCCTGAGCTGTGGGGCAGCAACACCACGAGCAGGTGAAGGTGTTTCAGTTCATCCTGAACCTCGTTCACTCCCTTGTTTTTTGCAGCCTGTGCTGGGTGACTCCTCAGAGGAGCTGGCCACGGTGGCCATGCCACAGCTCCCTTTTCTCATGGAAGAAAGGCATTGTAGGGAGCCTCTCCGAGTCAGAGATCCTCTGTTTTGTGATCCAGAGCCCAAACCAGGACATCCAGCCTGCTACTGTGCTCCCCGGGGCTTTACAGCTCTGCTCCCACCAGTGCTCAGATCTGCTGCGATGCACTGCTGCTCTCACTGAGAGAAGAAGGCTCATGTGGGGTGAGGTGGCCAAATAACTGGAGGAAAAGGTAGGGAAAGAAGCAAGCAGGGCCCTCCCAGCACCGTCAGTACCAGAGGTAGTGTTCAGGTCACATTTGAAACCCAAAGCTGCATTTCAAAGCGTGATACTCAGGCTCAGGCCAAGCACACCCATAATTAAATCAAAGTCCTGCTACTTGGCTTATGGAATATAATTAAATCTTGACAGAAGTCACGTTTCATGGCCTACCAGTCCCCTAGAACAGAAAGCACAATGTGCTGGACACTTCTGGCATCCCTTGTGTCATCCCAGCAGCACTTGCCCCGGGCAGCATTTGTTGTATCCCAGCTACACAGGTGATCTTCCAAGGATTATATTTCATTTGGATCAAAAGTTTGTATCTAAACACGCAGAGTCTTCTCAGGCAGACACATGTAATGCAGCTGTAACTCTCCCAGCTCTTTCCAACCCAGAAGAGAAGAGATCGTTTCAGTTTCATCAGGGCTGTGCCTTTGCATCAAGGGTTAACCCTAACCAAGCTCCAGCTCTTGCACAGGGAAGTTGGATCCATAAAATAAAAGGGGAGTTGGAAACACGTAGCAGAGGCTCTGGCTGCTGACTTCTGAAGGTTTGCAAAAGCCTCCAGGTAGGGCACAGTGCTCTGAACATCCCGGTGGTCTGCAGGAGAGAACAGACTTGCAAATGCAACATACACACAGCCAGTGCCTGGGCAAATGGCAAATGGGACATTTATCCTTCTACTCCATGGCTGGACTCAATCTTAGAGGTCTTTTCCAACCTTAATGTATCTTTGACTGTGTCCCTTTAGTGTAAATCACTTCTTTCCCCCTCACACCTCTCAGTGCTCCTTAGCAGCAGGAGCTGAGCTGCACCAATACAATGCTGTAGTTGGAGAATTTTGTGCTGGGTGAGAGGTCACCTTTCCACTCCAGGGACAGAGGAACAGGGAAAACCCCCTCTGCCTGGACCAGGCTGTTTGTGGGATGAGCAGAGTCCAGAAGAGCCCTGGCTGCCAATCTGAGAAGGATCCTCATTGCCAGAGAGAGGGAGAGGGAGCCCTGTGAACAGGCAGGGACAGGTCACAGCTCACAGGCCATGGGAGAGAAGGTGGCGTCCCTCTGGAGGTGTTTAAGGAAAGTCTGGATGTGGCACTCAAGTGGCTGACAGGGTGGTGTTAGGTCACAAGCTGGACTTGATGATCTCAAAGGTCTTTTCCAACCTAATTCTGTGTAATCCTGACTGTGGCAGACTGGGAAGGGAGGTGCAAAAGTTACTGATGAGGCGAGAGAGTAAGGAGTGGGTGATGTTCTGGGAAACAGAACTACTGGAGATGATAAAATACCCTGTTGAGGACAGAACCTGGACAAGGACAGGTTGTTCTCATGGAGTACCACATTCTGGAAGCTGGCACCTCCCTAAGTGCTCCAATGGAAGGCTGACCTAGGGCAGGGCACTGAGAAAGGCCAGACTTGCTGACTCCAAGCCCTGCTGCTGCCGTGGGATGTCCAGCCCAGAGGGAAGAGCAGAGGACAGCCACACCAGCATTCTCTGCCACCTTCTCACCCAGCTACAGCCACAACCCTGACTGCTGGGTTCAGCAGAATTACCCTTTATTGCCAGATGACAGCATGCAGCAGCTCTGAAGGCAACAAAATTCATCTGGCTGCCTTTTCTATGAGTGTCTGTTCTCAAAATGCAGTCAAAGCCACTTTCAGCTAGTTTCACTTATAAAAAGTCCAGCAAACCTGCGAGTTTTACACAAAATGCGAGCCATAAAGCATCAAAGGTTCTGTTGGAGAGTTGGTGAACTTTAGCAATGCCTTTGATGAAAATGGTCTGAGTTTCAAGTGTGTAATGAAACCCCAAATCATTCAAGTTTCACATGGTTGCAAATATTTCTCACAGTTCTGATCAAAGGTGCATTCAGCAGGGAAGAGGCTTTGATTTTGCAGTACAGGGAACGTGCTGAAATTTTCAAAGCCAGGCCCTGGGATTTGGCTGAGCAGTTCTTCTTGGAAGCAACACAGCTAAACTTAGCAATGCTTAGGGGGAAGGAAGGCGAAGATGCTGTGTTTGGATTACTCCTGTTACCCCTAAACCCCTTCCCAGGGGGAAACTTTAATCCCCCCAGTGAGCCCAGGAGGCTGCAAGCCCCAGCAGCAGGTTTGGCTTCTACAACTGCCCTCCCTGCACATTTGTTTCCAGTGCTCTTCCCTGACTTCTCTCTCCTGGCTGCTGACACTGCTGCTCTGTGCACAGCACTCAGAGGGAAAGCTGGAGCGTTTGGAGGAGGAGGAGGAGGAGGAGGCATTAATGCTGCAGGACTGCCTGCTAACCCACATTCCAGCAGACAGGCACTGGGAAGGGCTCCCTGGCTGCCCATACAGGATCCCTCCACCACCTCGTGTGTCCCTGGGCAGCAGGAAACAGGAAAGCAGCCTCATCCTTCCCAGTGCTCAGCCAGGAGACCCAAATCCCCCCGGAGCCAGAGGCATATGTAAATGTCTGGGTTTAATACCACTGCCGTGCTGGGAAGTCTTCATTTGTGACAACAATTTCCATGGCAACAGACTGAGCTCGCTGGCAGGACTGGGGTCCCCTTGGAAGAGCAGGTGGAAGGAGGGAACAGAGAAGGCACCAAATGCTGTGGAGAAGCAGATATCAGTGTTTGTGTCAGCAGAGTGCCAGGCTTCAGCAGGGCAGAGCTCCCAAGGAAAGGGAATTCTCCTGGAATCCAGTGCAGACGATGCTGTGACGGCGTCAGGCTGGGGCTCAGGACACACAGACTCTGCACAATCATCATCTCCCCACCTTGAGGTGCCTCTGCACAGCCCGGGGCTGCTTTCCCTGCCAGGGACACCTTCCCTGTGCCAGGGGACACATTCCGGGAGGCAGAGGAGCACTTTCACTCTCTGGGCAGAGGTGTGCAGGGCAGGGATGGATCCCATCCTGGGCAGCAGGTGGGACCCATTCCCGCATCCCCTCCCGGGCCTATTCGTGTCCCCTGAAGGCAGCAGCCAGCAGCACTGACCAGCAGCCTGAGCCAGGACCAGTCCGAGACTCACCCCTGGTCACACATTGCCTTTCAACCCTCGCCTACCTGGCACTGCAGAGAAGCAAAGCTTTGTCTGATGGCAGCCACAGCTCTGTTCCACCACAGACACACTGCAGAGGCTGCTTTTCCTACGAGCAGCCCATTTTCCAGGCAGCCTGGCATGATTCTACCGTTCATTCCCACATCCAGTTTCCAATCAGTACCAATAATATGCACAAGCATCACAGAGCCATCAACCGCTGCCCAAGGGGCAGGAACAGAGTCAGCTCAGAGAGGGCTGGGGCAGCCAAGGACTTCTTTTAGGCAGCAGCAAGTTTTTCTGACTAATGTGTTCTGCTTCTTGATAATTTTGTTATTTTCCCTGAGACATTCCAGTAAGTGGCCTGGTAGCCCCTCGTGATCCCATCAAATAAATCACATCACAGCCATTTAACAGCAGAGGTGGCACCTGGAGCTGGCACATCTCACTTTTGGGTGTCCAGAGGCCTTGATGCAGAGAGCCCTGCAAAGCCAAGGCAGATTTTTCCTCCCTGTCTACCCAGCTCCCTATTTAGTTGTTTTTATTGCCCAAATAAGAGGCTCCTGTAATAACAGCTTCAAAGGCTGGAAGCCCCAAGGGCAGAGAACATCCAGCACCACAGAAATCTTGAGTAGCTTTAGCATTAATTGATTAAACACTTCAGCCAGCAACACCAAACACCACCGTTCCTGAAATTCAAGCCTCGTAAAGGCCTTGGTGCTTCTTGAGAGAGTGACAAATACGTTGAGGAGCTTTTCTCACACAGATTCTCTGAAGCCCTGGAGGCTTTAATTGTTGAAGGCAACAGCACTGTAAGAATTGGAACGATTTCCTTTCCTAAAGTCAGTAAAGGGTGCCCCAACAAGGTTTTAGGATGTCTGTGTGGGTTCAGATATTTATCAATGATTCCTACATGTATTCAGTTTTGTTCTTGCTGCAGAACCATCCACTTACCAAAACCACCTCCTCACTGTTTGTGTCTCCTACCCCATCACTCCCAAAGTTAAAGGGCGCCAGGAAAAAAATAGACAAGAAAACCCCTCCAAACCAACCCCCCAAAAAAACCTCAAGTGCAAGGAAAACTTTATTACAAAGCTTACACACACAGAGGCACTCATTTATCCAGGTTAAATCACACTGTTCCCAACCTCCAACCAATATCCCGAGCAAAAACCATCTCTCCCCTCACCCCAGCACACTCGCAAGGATTTTAGGAGCCAACCCTTTATTCCTCGGGAGGGTAACACTCAGCTTCCTGCCTGATTTGCTGAATTGGGTATTTTCTCCCCCTTCATGCAAACGAGCAGTTAATTATTTACCAGCCTGTCTGTAATGCTCTGGTTTACATGCTGGAATTTACATGATTTATTAAACAAAATAGCATTTAAAAAGGAATCCTGTCGTGGAGATGTCATCCTTAAAGGAGACCGAGCAGTTTTTCCTGGAGAAGGAGATCAATGGAGGAATTGCTGCCCCTGCCTCCTTTTGTTTGCAGCCATTTACAGCCTGAAGGAGCTCTCTCCTCCCTGCCATGCCCAGGCTCGGGGCTGAAGTCTCCTCAGCTGCCTGACCCTGGTGAGGATGTTGGGGAGGCAGCAGGAGCTGCTCCCTGAGGAAAATTACGCATCAATCATGAATTCCTAGCGAACTGTCCTAAAAACCTGGGAAGGCCGGCTTTAACTCTGTGCTTTTAGTGGCCCTGGGACACAACAGGGAGAAATTAAAGGGGTGTTTAACCCTTGCAAGGGGATTTCTTCTCTTTTAACCCAAGTCTGTTTCTTTTTCTGCTGTGAAAATCCGGTTTAGTCTGAGAAAACCTTTGGTAGTGGTTGTGGTGGATCGTTTGGCTACAAAGCTTTGCAAATGTAGAAAAAGAGATTTCATTTTCCTTTTTTTTTTTTTTTTTTTTTTTTTTTT
>VZTI01004265.1:145863-169333 GCA_013397865.1 Struthidea cinerea
TGTGTTGTAAAACAATATCTCATTCAGGAGGAAACTGCTGCTGCATATTCTTGAGCATTATTCATTCCAGAAACAGACTGTGATGCTGTAGAGCCTGACTAATTCCTGATTGGGAATTATTTTGTGCTTCTCAGAGCTGGACCTTTGGAAAACTCAGTCAGAGCCTCCAGCAATCAGCAATTAGCTGAGCTCGTCTCCCTTAAGTGCAAATAAACCCTGATGCATTTAAGGATGACTCAAAATGATGAAACTGAACTTCAAATAATAAACATATCAATCATTGTCCCTTCACGGGATCACACCTGTATCAATCATGATCTTCACAGCCACCACAGTTCCCACACTTCCCACTGCTTCAAGTACCAACGTCCTTGCACTTGGCACAGGCGTCCTGCAATCCCTAACTCATCTTTTGTCAGCCAAAATGCTGCTAATTTCCTATTTTTGACAAGCAGGGATGATCCATCACTGCTAAAACAGTGTGTTCATTTGTTACTGCAGGAAATGACGCAACTGAACAGAAGTTACACTGCAAAATCTGTAAAGAAGAGGAATTTGGCAGTCAAGTGAAAGTTAGATGTATTCAAATAGAAACAAAGTGAACTTATTGGCAGTGGCAGTGCTTAAATCACTGAGCCAGGTAACTGAGAGATGGATGTGGAGCCTTTTGAACTGAGGTCCAGTGTCCTTTTCAAACACTCAGTTCTGCTGCCAGTCCCAGCTTTGATGTAGAAATCCTGGGGTGAACTTTGGTTATCGGGGAGATCAGGCTCGATAATCAGAATGGTCCATTCTGGCCTTAAAATCCCTGGTGAGCTGAAGCAGCGAGCGTGAGGATGAATTTTTCAGCACTGACACCGATGTCTCTCTTCTTTTGCAGAGCTGAGCTGTGGAAACACTCGGCAGCAGCGGAGCCAGCCCAGCAGTGTCTGTGGAAAATGCTCAGCAAGATCACTGGGCAATACTGCCTCCCATCCCGTGGGGATGTGATCAATGGAGTGGGGGATTCTGACCCACCGGGGACAGCAGAGGTGTGCTCCCACCCCTCCTGCTGCCTGGCTTCCTCTGGATCCTGGGCAGGCTGGAATGAGCGGAACTAATTCTTGAGAGAGTGACAAATACGTTGAGGAGCTTTTCTCACACAGATTCTCTGAAGCCCTGGAGGCTTTAATTGTTGAAGGCAACAGCACTGTAAGAATTGGAACGATTTCCTTTCCTAAAGTCAGTAAAGGGTGCCCCAACAAGGTTTTAGGATGTCTGTGTGGGTTCAGATATTTATCAATGATTCCTACATGTATTCAGTTTTGTTCTTGCTGCAGAACCATCCACTTAGCGAAACCACCTCCTCACTGTTTGTGTCTCCTACCCCATCGCTCCCAAAGTTAAAGGGCGCCAGGAAAAAAATAGACCAAAAAAGGCCCCTCCAAACCAACCCCCAAAAAACCCTCTAGTGCAAGGAAAACTTTGCAGGCTTCTCTGAGCCCAGCTGAAGTGAGCCTCCAGCCTGGGGGGATGCACACGATGTTTTCCTCTGTCTTGCAGCACAGGAGAGAGATGTGTGCATAATTGTCACTGTAAAGTACTGAGAACGCGAGAAACGACACGATCTAAGTTCAGGAAGAAAGTGGTTATTTAATTAATTATAATTGGGTTTATATCACTTGGTTCCCAAAGATGACAGGAGGTCATTGGATCTTGGACCAGCCAGCCCCTGTCCCATTGGCCAAAGCTCACAACACCTACTTCAAAATATTATTTCACTGTGCGCCATAACAACTCTGAAAAACAGACCCCAGGTGCACAGATAAAACTCAGTTTACAAAAAACCCGTAGCAGTGTTTATCACAGCTTTCATGAGAACCACAAAGTTCTCACAAAACGCTGCAAAAAGCGAAAAAATTTCTCTACCAAAGCTCTTCAGCATCTACACATAATCACAGATAAGGACATCTATCCGGTGAGATCCAGCACTGCTCAGCTCGGGAGATAAAGCTGGGACTAAACAGGCACAGAGGCACTGCAGGACATGGTGTGGGAAAGACAAACCTCCCTGACACGACTGCCTCCTGGATCGTGGCCTGCCCCATCCCCTGTTTAGTGAACACTCTGAACAAAAGGATGAGCAAATCATTGTCAGATTAGGCAAGAAGAAAAAATATCTCAGGACACATTTACCCCCTGCCTAGGAGGCTAGAGTTGCAATTTTTGGTTACCAGGTTAACAGCAGCAGTGTGAATTCCCACCTGGACTCGGTGTGCCTCAGCTGTGACCTAAATGTACCATCTCCACCACAAAATGGGAGTCTGGCACCTGAAAATGGGGAGATTTAGGCTGGATTTTGGACTTTTTTTACTGTGAGGGCAGTGAGGCCCTGGCACAGGGTGCCCAGAGAAGCTGTGGCTGCCCCTGGATCCCTGGAAGTGTCCAAGGCCAGCTTGGAAGAGGCTTGGGACAGTGGAAGGTGTCCCTGCCCATGGCAGGGGGTGACACTGGATGGGCTTTAAGGTCCCTTCCAGCCCAAATGATTCTGGGATTCTATGAATGATAGCTGAGCACCCAGGAAATGATCCGCAGTCAGCAAACACTCTGGAGACTCACTGGGAGCTTCTCCTCCATCCCCAGTGGGCACTGGATTGGATTTGCAGGGTTTTAACACAGGTGCATCCTGCAATATCCTTTGGGATGCCCTGTGGGCCGTGAGCAATGCTCAGGAGGAGCTCTGTGGGCTCCCACCCTTGCTGACCCAGAGGTGGGAAAGCTGAAGAGTTCCTGGCTCAGTCCCCGTGCTCTGAGCCCAGCACTGCCCATGGTTTGCTCATTTTGTGAACATGTTTATCCCACTCCTCCACGGGGAGTCAAAGGATCCCTCTCAGACAGGTTTTATGTAGGCTTTGCGTGTCAGACCCTGGCTGCAGCATCCTGGAAGGAAAATTCTCAGCAAGGATGAAAGTGCCACCTGAAACAAGGAGCCTGGAGAGGCCAGCAGCCCTCAGGGCACGCCGGGCCAGGCGTGTGGCTTTCTGAGAAGCCTGTCTAGAGCATATGTTGGGGCCTGCATAAACCAAGGCTTTCCTCTGCTGTGTGCACCCCACTGGAGCAGCTCGTACTTCAGACACAGCACTGAGCTGGCAGAGGGAGAGAGAAAAGGTAGAAGGTGCTTTGGACTCCAGCTGAATCCCCCTCGTCTGCAAACTTGGCTGGATTTACACAGGGCATCCTGATTCTCCCTCTCATCTGCTTCAAACGTGGGATTAGGCAAAGCATTCAAAATCGAGGACAACCACCAAAACCCCCCTTGGCCACTGAATAAACAAAGCCAGGCCTCCAGAGAGTGAAATCAATTCCTGTTAGCATTCTGTGCCATGCAACAGGAGCAATTCCACTTAGCTCTGCCTCAAAATGCCACTGTATGTCACCCTTTGCAGGAACTGATAGTTCCATTTTCAGCACATTGATCTCCCATGAAATCAATGGCTCGGAGCAGCTTCACCTGTCCAGTGCTCAGAGCAGACCCAGTCCCTGCGGGTGTGGGGGGCTGGAAATGTCACTGCAGCAGGAGGAGCTCCTCTTGTGCTGCTCACACTCGTGGCATCCCCAGCTCCAGGACAAAAGGGGGGGTTCACTTCCTTCCTTAAGGAGCTGATTCCTGCAGGAGCAGCCAGAGGTCCCGTCCAGCAGGAGGTTACACACGGACAAGGAAATCTGCTCCCACGTTCCACTGCCAGCCTGGAAACTTCACCCTCAGGCAGAGCCAGCCTGGGGCAGCCCGAGGGCTGTGTACTGGTCTGAAAGCAAAGCAGGGAGAGATCCCAAGTCAGAACGACAATTTAAGAGGAAAATTAAAACAAATGCAGTGGTACAGAGACACTGCCAGAGCCAGGACACAGCCTGACACCCTGCCGGGCAGGGCGCTGACAGCAGTCCCATTAAATGGTGGCTGCAGCCCTGCTGAGTGATGGATGTGGTTCTGCTGAAGCCGTGATCCTGTAGAAGGCTCTGGTGCTCCTCTGCAGCCCCAGTGGTGGTTATGGAGCTCTTGGCCTCTGGGAACCCAGCAGGTCAGGGCTGCCTGTGCTGTTCCAAAGCCCAGATCATGTCCAGGCAGGAATGCTCGGTTCCTCCCCCGGGGCGGAGCATCTCACAGTGGGCTGATGGAATTTTCTGGGCCCTGCAGTGAGGCTTGGTGGCCCATGAGCAGCAGATATCCCCCGGAGGGAGTGATCAGGGATGTGTCATGGAAGAGATAAAGAGCCCTGCCCCAGCTGGGTTTAACAGCTGGGGACAGAATGCACACTTTGGGTTACATCTCACGCTGTCACCTGGGACAGGCTGTCAGAGGAGCTCTGTGAGGAGCCCGTGGAATGACTTGGAGGGGGGCTGGAGGCCGGATGAGGTGCTCTGCTGGGGGACGAGCTCCTGGCAGGGCCAGCTTTAAAGCCCTTCCATGGACTGTGATCCTGTCACCCTCCAGAGGACCCTGTGAGCTCCACAGGAGACGAGCAGAACCCACAGGGTAAGGAGGACACTCCCAGCCCCTGGAGGTGCCTGAGGCTGTCAGGCTTTTCCAGCTGGGTCACAGTGGTGAGACAAGGGAATGCTGCCGTGAGGAGCACCCTGGAACTCGCCGTCCCCATGGAGCCACGGGAGAAATGGGATGTGCAAGTGATGCTTCAGAGCACCCACTGGTGTCCCGCCAGGCACAGTGGGAATTCTTGCTCCCAAGGTCAATCAGACTGGGGGGATTCTGCCACTTGGAAGGTCCTGAGGTGGCTCCAGGCTGAGGGGGAACAAGGCTTGGGAATTTCCTGGGAGGTGTGACCAGCCTGTGGGTCGGGGAGGCGGGTCCTGCTCAATGCTCAGGGAACAGCTGGTCCCAGCTTTGGGGTCGGGAAGGGATTTTCCCCTGGGACAGATTGGCACTGGCCCCCAGGGGCTTTTGGCTTCCTCTGCAGCATGGAGCATCCCCACTTGCCAGGTCTCTGCTCCCTTTGGCTGGGTTGCTGCCTGCTCACACACCACAGAGGTGTCCTTGTGCCCTGCACTGGGAGGAGGAAGGCTTCTTTTCCCACTGGGTGGACTGGGAAGTGTCCCTGGGGTTTTTCTGCCTCCCTCTGCAGCACTGAGCATGGCCGGGGCTCCTCTGGGCCAGTCTGGCTGCGTGGCTGCTGCTCATGCTGTGATGGTGGCACCCCCAGGTTCCCTGCATTTGGGTGGGGGGAAGCTTTCCTTGCCCCCAGGGTCAGGGACTCCACTGGGCCTCACCTGAGAAGTGACAACACCTTTTTCTGCAAAAAAGGTTCAGGAAGTGCATGATCAGGTGAGCCTCTAAGTTCCAGGGAGAGCAAAGTCGGGAGTGTTGTGGATAACGGACCCCTGGGACAGAGAGTCACCTTTGTCCTCAGTGAGGAGAACATTTCTCAGGCTGGACGATCCTGAGCCTTCCCTCAGAAGAAAACTGCCTGGACACACTTACACGGGCAGACAGCGACAGGACAAGCAGGAAAGGTTTTAAACTAAAAAAAGGGGAGATTTAGATTCACTGTTAGGAAGGAACTGTTCCCTGTGAGGGTGGGGAGGCCCTGGCACAGGGTGCCCAGAGAAGCTGTGGCTGCCCCTGGATCCCTGGCAGTGCCCAAGGCCAGGCTGGACAGGACTTGGAGCAACCTGGGACAGTGGAAGGTGTCCCTGCCCGTGGCAGGGGTGGAATGAGATGGGCTTTGAGGTCCTTCCAACTCAAACCATTCCATGATTCCAGCCACTCCTTGCTGGGATCTCTCAGGGTGTGCAGAGGTGACAGATGGAAATGTTCCCCTGTGGGCCATTGTTAATTACTGGGCTCAGCTGAGATTAATCCAATGGCTGGGCACTGTCTCTGAGGGCCATTCTGGGCACAGGGGACCTTTCCTGGTGAGGTTTACTGGGGGGTAAACAGAAACAAAGAGCGAAATAATTTGCCCATCTTGTTCCTTAGGCAGATCAGGAGGGCAGATGATGCTTGAAAAGGGGCTTATAAGGGGATAAGTGAAATATCTGATGAGAAAGCTGCTCTCCCTCCTCCACTGGACACACTGGGAAGGAAACCCAGCCGGTGGAAAACAGAAAGCAGGAGTTGCATAAAGTTCTCCAGCTGCATTCGAGGTGGCTGAGTTCCACCCAACATCCTTCATTCACATGCCACTGATGCTCTGATGGGTTGTATTTGTCAAGCTCCTCTGACAGTCTCTCCTGAACTTTGACCATCAATCTATCTCCTTCTACCTGCTTGGAGCTGACTCCATTTTTCAGGAGCAGGGTGCCAGAGGAACATGCTCTGCAGGAATTTGTCACTTCCCTGCACATGCCCCTCCGGAGGCGAGCGCGGCTCTGCTCTGTCACTCTGTCCCCAATCTCTGTGAGGTGTCTGGGTACAAAACCCTCTCCCAGAGGGGGGAGTGCTCTCCTGGCACAGTTTTGCTCCACAGGCACCTTCTTGTCCCTCTGAGTCCTCCGTGTGCTCCATCACTGAGCAGCAATAAGGGATGGACACAGGAGCACAGGAATTTTTTGACTAAATATGTACGGAAAGGATCCTTGACACTTTTGTTATGTTCTGACATCACTGCCTGCAGCAGAATCCCAGCTACACAAACCCAGTGTCTCTCTGTATTTTGGGCAATGCTCCCAGGGATGCACAGGGTGGGGTTGTTGGGGTGTCCGTTCAGGGCCAGGAGTTGCACTGGATGATCCTGTGGGTGCCTTCCCAGTCAGGATATTCTGTGATTCCATGATTTTGGAGAAACTTCAGAATGATCTGTGAATTTCCTAGTATGTAAAGAAATATAATTTGCTCAGTGGGCTTTAGACCTAAGAACTTTAATCGTTCCAGTCTGATTTTGGGTCCACGACAAGTACAGGTCTGTCCCATGCAGTCCTTTGCTGTCCTTCTCAGCATCTCTGGGGTGTTGTAGGGAAGTCTAAAGGCAGCTGTGAGCTCTCTGCCTTGGCCCTGCTGCAGGTGACAAGTCCAAGCAGCCCAGAGCAGCTCACAAACCACATTCAGGGTTGAAAGCCCAGAGAAGATTCAGAGTGACAAATGAAAATATTACAAAATAGGAGCTAGAAGTGATTTCCTCCTTCCCTGACCTGTTGTTAATGAAGTCGTAGGGGAAATGCTGAACTCCACTGCTGTGATCTTGGCTTGTAACCTGCTCTCCAGTAGCTCTGCCAGGAATTTTATTTTAGCCTGAATTTAATTTTTGGTGGTTTAGAATTTGTGACTTCCCCAGCTCACCTGAGCTCATGGAGCCCAAAACCACTGTCTGTTTCTCCTCACCACACAGAAAGATACGTCCCCAAACTTCCCGTGGAAGTTCTGCATCTGGATGTGTGGGGTATGAAGGAAATGAAGTGCTCCTCATGGACATTAATCTGAAGCAACTCTGCCTGTTCCTGGAGCTGGGCTTCGGAGCTTTCCCACCTGCTTTCCAATCGCTTATGGAAGGTGTGGTGTGGTTTTCATTTGAAACAAATGTTGGCCAAAGCAAAAATACCCTGAGTACCTGGGGTCCTGCTGCATCTCTGTGGCAGCGGGATCACAGTGCTGGATCCCGTTAGATTTTCCTGTCAAAGCAGACAGGAGCAGATCAGTTCCATCATCTCATGAACGGTCCGAGTGACCAGACAGGTTCTGCAGGGCTCAGTGGCCTCTCAGCTTAGGCAGAACATGGACTGGAGGCCAGAGCTCATAACTCTGATTTTACTGGGTTTAGAAGAGGTTTTCCCTGGCCCTCGTTGTCCCCCCCAGGGGGACATCCTGTCACCCCGGGAGGTGTTGGGTGCAGCTGGATGTGGTGGGGTCACAGGGGTGAGGGACCCGGGTAACCCGGCCAGAACCACCACGGACAGCCCCTGACACTGCCCACTTCCCTTTGGGAAGAGCTCACCTGCCAGAGGAGGGTGGGAGACGGCCCAGGGGAGACTCTGCAGAGCCGGCTGAGCCCAGAGCCCCCCTGGGCGAGGATGAGGAGCAGAGACCCTGCAGACGCCACTGCCATGGACCGGATCTATTCACAGAGCCTGGATTTCCTCCTCGTCTCCTGCTGAGCCGTGCCTGCTTCGTGGATCCCAGCTGCTTTTGGATGAAACGGGACTCTGGGGCTGCCCGAGCTCTGTGGCTCTGGGGAAAAGGAGGAGGAGGAGGAGGAGGAGGAGGCAGCCCTGTGAGTCCATGCCCATCCCCAGCACAGAGGGCAAGGCAGGGCATGGCAGGGCTTGTCCTCAGTGTGTGCTGAGCTCAGGCAGACTGGGACCAAGAGCCTGCTTCGTGTTGGAAGTGAAGAGATCCAGCTGCTTCTTGAAACGGCAGGATCCCCCCCATGCCACCCCAATCAAACTGGCTGTAAAACAGGTGTTTGAAGCCTTTAAATATTTTCTGGCCAGGTTGGAATCTTGCTTTTAATCCTCTGAAATAGATGTCTAGACCTTAAGCAGCTGCTGGGTGCTGTTTCTGGAGCAGGATTTGCTCTTGCCCTCTTCCCAGTGCAGGCAAGGGGAGGAGCAGAGCCCAGACCAACGGGCTGAAAGGGTTAAAACTCCCCCATTTGCCTGGCAGACAACCAGAACCCGAATCGGTGAGAAAGGCACAGCAGGGTGGGATGGGCCATTAGCCTTTGGCTGAGGCTGATCCGCTGATCCGGGACTGGGGAATGTGCAGCCCAATTCCTACGGGATGGGGAGCCGTGCTCTGGGAATGATGAGCTCCTTCCCAAGGGCATCCTGAGCAGCCTGGCTGCTCTCCAGCAAAGGCCTGGTGGGAGCTGGAACCAGACCCCTGGGGTGCTGCAAGAGGAGAAGGTGCAGGCTGGGAAAAGTCCAGGTACAGCTCGGAGATGTGGCAGGAGCTGAGTGAGGGCTTCTGCTCAGCACGTGGGGAAAGCAACTCCATGGTGATGGGTGCCTGAGCACTGACACCATCCCCAGAGGGGCTGCATTTGCATCAGAGGAAGCACAAGGAACAGATTAAATGTATATTTAGGAGAGTCCTTTCAGGCTTGGAGCTTCTGGGTGGCTGGAGGCACATTTTGTTCCAGATAGGGCAGGAAGCTGCCAACAAAATCAGCCTCTTGGGGCTTGATTATCGAGGAGCAGTAGAGAGAAAGAGAGGCTAGGTAAGAGCTGGGTGCTAGAGGCTGGGAGGTGGGAGGTGGTTTGGGAAGATCTGCTGAGAATGACAGAGGAGGACATGGGCAGGGGCTGGAGAGGACTTTAGGAGAGGCTGGGGATGGCAAGAGGTGTCCTGAGGCAATAATCAGGCATTTATCTCTGCTGTCTAGTAAACCACTGGTAATCACCATCTCCAGCCCTCTGTCCTGGAGGTCCAGGAGAGCTCCAGCAGCTTTCTACTGCTCCTCATTATAGATTAGCTGGAGTACTTGCTGTGGGTCAGAACATCCAAATCCTGCTGATTAACTGTGTGAGAAATCAGTGCTGCTGGACCGTGGGATATTTTTTTCTTCTCAGCTTTTAGTTTTTATAAGAACCCAGGAGCTGGGGGCATTTGTCAGTTGGCAAAGTCAGGATCTCAGAAGCTGGGCGCTGTCTGACCACCCTAAATCCACCTCTGGTTATGTGGGATGCCGTTCCCTTTAATGAACTGTGCATGCAAGAGCTGCTCTGCCCCTGCCAGCACAGACCCCGCGGGTGCTTGGCTATCAGCTCTTTTCTATCAGCTGTTTTCAGGAGCTTGCCTGGCTGATTAACTGGGATTCCAGACACCTTCTCTTGACTGGTGACTATTTCAGTGTGTGCTAAAATGTGTTTGGGAATTGTGTCCCGAGATGGAGCCCCAGAGGATGTAATTCAACATTCTCCAGGGTGAGTAAAATAGTTGAAATAGAGTTATTATATAGATGGTTGAGAAGAATCGGTGCAGGTGTCACAGCCTGCCCTGCCCAGAAGTGCTGATGGTCTTAATCAGCCTCTAATTTCTTCCTTCCATTTCCTTCCAAGGCAATGATCCTGCTGCACAGCTTCTTCTCCTCCTGAGTGATCTCTCAGAAGCCTTGGGTGGTGTCTCAGTGACCTGGGAGGAGCCCGTGGCTTGGAAGTGGCCGGATGATCTCAGAGGAATGTAGAACAGGGAAGGGATTTTGCAGGGATCAGGTCCTGCCTGCTGTACTTTTGGAGGTGGAACCCTCTGACTGACATATTCTGCTGCAGCTGCCAGAATCAGAAGTGATTTCGGTGCCAAACCTGAGCTGTAATTATTGCTAATGGTGTCATGTTGACTCTGCTGCTTGTAGTGCTCGGCACAAAGGTGGGTTCAGTAAACAAAGGAAACTAAAGCCAATTAATAATAAAACCCATGACTTCTGCAAGTGTGTGCCTGAATGAAGGGAGCAATGTGTGTGAACACTCATTCCAAGCAAGATAACAAATTTTCCAGCATTTTCTGCTCCGTTCTGTCCACTTCTCACCAGCATTCATAGAAGTAAATTGTGTTTCTGAAAAGTTCTGCGAGAAAAGGAGTGTTTGAATATTAATTGGAATTACAAGAAGCGACACGCAGCTGCGTGGGTAAAAGCTGCAGGAGAAGCTCTCCGCTGCCCAGCGTGTGATCTTGGGGGATTTTGCACAGTTTTGCAACATCTCTGGCAACAAAAGTGGGTGCAAATGTAGGATCAGGTGACTGATCAAGCTCTGTGGGCAATAAATAGCTGATACTCAAAGTGAGTGAACTCTGGGGAAATCCTTGGCTTAGACCTCTTCTGCCAACAAAATTTAGTTCATAAATAGAATAGAATAGAATAGGTTACTGAGTCATTAGGGTAGGCAGTGAAAAAACCCCACCTGCTGACCCCAGCAGTGTCAGGTTTTCACCTTAAACTCTTAAACTTGTGAGCTCAGTTTGTGAAGAAAATAGAGCTGAATTTATTACTCAGTCCTATGACCGAGCAACTGTGCAGAGTTTTGTACTGGGGCCAGGGACTGCTGCATCTGCTGCTTCCAAGGAGAAAATTACCCGCCAACAAACAGGGCAAAGCAGCGACTCTCTGAATAGAGATCTGTGTATTAACACAAGTATAAAAATCAACTGTTTAGAATTCGGGATTGTTTCCCTGGTTTGCACGAATGCAGATCTCAGCTGGGCTGATGCCAAGTGTTGTTTCTGTTCCCTTTCCTTCTCCCCCGGGCAGTGGGGCGATCATCCCAGCGCTGCCTGAGCTGCTGTTTGTGCCAGTACTATTCATTTGTGTGCTCTTGATCCTTCTGCCTTCAGTTCCAATCTTGCACAGGGTTGCTCCTGAGTTTCTACCAAAATCTGAATTAGGGATGAATTTTTAGTGAGATCTCTGCTCAACCACCCTGGGCTGCTCTCTAGTTCTGGATCTGTGTGTGTTCCCATTGGAGTGAACTCTTCAAAAGAATTTCCTAAGGGTTTTTTTTCTCTTTTTGCTTATCAGAGAATCCCAGAATGGTTTGGATTAGAAGGAACTTCAAAGACCATCTTGTTCTACCTTCCACTATCCCAGGTTGCTCCAAGCCCCATCCAACCTGGCCTTGGACACTTCCAGGGATGGAGGAACTGCAGCTGCTCTGGCAGAGTTTGTTTCCTTTTTAACCAGTGCTTGTCCTCGACCTCTTTTCCTTATTTTGAACGACAAACTCTTTCAAACTGTTTCATTTTGTTTTGAAGGAGTGTTCATAGCTGGTCCCCATTACTGTTTCTGCTCCTCCTTTGCATGGCCCACCCTCCTCATATTTCCTGAACCTACAGGCTCCAAATCTGCTGTCTGTGGATATTGTGGATATTGATGTACTGGCTGCTTGGATAAGATTGCTTGTAAAGTGCTTCTAAATAAAAATAAAAATTAAATAAATAAATAAATAAACCCCAACCGAAGGGGGTCCCCCAAAGGACCAAAATTAATTTAATGGGAAGTTCATGGGAACATTTGCAAGCATTTTCTTGGCTCTAAAAGCTGTGGTTTGTATGTCCTTTTCTCTGCAGGGCCTTGGGAAATAAAAGCAGGATGAGGGACAACCAAATTAAATTTCACATGGTGAGACTGGTTTAAATTTTTAACTGCTTAGACTGCTGCCACCTTTTGGTACAGAACCAGGCAGAGCTGTTGCCAGACTGATTTGGGGGAGAAAAGCCTTTTCCATACCCAAACAGCAGTGAGAGGGGATCACCTGGACGTAACAAGAGCATTATCCCTGGAGCTGCTTCTCCTTCTCCTTTGTGCTCTGCTCCCATCCCCTCCCATCTCTGTTTGCCCACTGTTCTCCCCCCAGCTGTTTGTCGTGCTTGTCCCCATGACGAACGCAGCCCCAAACTGCTTCCAGCGTTCCCAGCCTGCAGGAAGGATGCTCCAGCGCTCCTCTGGGGAGGAGCAGTGGCTTAAATCAAAGCCACGGAGCAGCAGAGCGGGCTGGAGAAAATTGTCTGATGGAGAAAAATGCCTTTTGTCGGAGTGCTCCTTGTGTGCTGGCACCGTGGGGCAGGGCTGGGAGCTGAGCTGGGCTCTCAGCCTGCCTGGGAGTCAGGGCTTAGGCACAGCCAGGCTGGGAGCGCTGCTTCTCCCTCTGGGCAGCAGCCCAGGGACATAAAGTGACAGTGGATCATGTTTGTGTGTGGATTTCCTTCCTGCCCCTCTGGGTTTCAGTGCCTCTGATGAAAGTTCTGTGCAGTTTAACCCCGAGGAGAGAGGACAGACGCTCGGTAGACAGCAGGAGATTCTTTTCACTGAGGCTTTTTGCACTATTGAAAGGACACAGGACCTAAATGGAGATCTCACGTTCTTCCAGAAGGAAGTTTCTTGGGGAGATGCCATCTAGAAAGTCTCTTTTAACTTCCCAGATTTTGGGATGAGAGGTTGGAAGTTCAAATATCTGCAGGGATCACAGAATCCCAAACTGGTTTGGTTTGAATGTACCTTAAAAGCTCCTCCAGTGCCACCCCTGCCATGGGCAGGGACACCTCCCACTGTCCCAGGCTGCTCCAAGTCCCGTCCAACCTGGCCTTGGGCACTGCCAGGGATCCAGGGGCAGCCACAGCTTCTCTGGGCACCCTGTGCCAGGGCCTCCCCACCCTCACAGGGAACAATTCCTTCCCAATATCCCATCTATCCCTGCCCTCTGGCAGTGGGAAGCTGTTCCCCATGTCCTGTCATGCTCTTGTAGATAGTCTCTGTCCATCCTGCAGGCTCCCTGTCCATAATCCCTCATTACTGGATCCTGTAGGATGGAGGCCGTTCCTTGCACCAGGACACAGCTGATGTCCCCACAAAGGCCCTGTGCTGCACCAGACAGGGATGTGTGGAGTTGATCCCCATGGAAGAATTCCCTGTGAGCTGCCGGGGTGAGCAGCAGTCCCTGGACTGCTGGTGCTGGGAGCAGCAGGATGCAGGGAACCAGCGGGTGCCTAAAGGATTTTAATAACCATTGCCAAGGCTGGTAATGACAGTAATTTTTTATTAAGTGAGAACGGTGCCCGTTTCTTTACTCTGTAGGCTCCAGCTTATAACTGAGAGTTAAATACCACGATAATTCTCCTTTACAAGGCATCTGAGATCTGTTTGCACAACCTTGAGTAGCTCTTCCTCACAGGAGGAGAATCCTTGGCTTTAAAGACGTCGGTCACACGAACGAAGATGCAGAACTGTGTTTTACATCTGCATTGTACAGAATGTGAGTTATGGGATGGAGGCTTGTTGGGGTTTTGGGAATTCACCTTCTGGGGATTTTTTTTTTTTTTCTTCTCCCATGCATGTACCCCAGCAACAAATTGCTGGGTCTTTGGGAGAAACAAAGGAACTGGCCACAGTGGGAGGGGTCCGGGGAGCCACCCTTTTTCACCTGGGCTGGCGGGCAGTGGGTGCTCTCGGCGTTCGTCCGGAGGGAGAGAGGCTGCTGTCCGTCCCGCTGCTGCAGGCTTTCCAGCTGCCTTTCCTCTACCGGAGAAAACCTGGGATTCCCAAACCCGCCTTTCCCTGCCCTGTCTGGAGCCGGGCTGCAGCCGCGGAGCCTTCGCTACATCGTAGCTCCGCACGCCCTGCCTGCCGAGACCTCCCGGGGTTCCCACTGCACTCCGGAGTTTGATACATCTCGTCTGCCACCCGGGATCTGCTCATCTCTGCTGCTCCAGCCTGCTGTTCCCGAGGATCCGGCCGGGCACCGGGATCAGCTGCCCAGGGGGTTTGTGCAGCCTTTGTTCCATCCCTTCCCGGCTCGGCTGAGCCGCCATTGCCACGTGCTCTCCGTGCCACGTGCTCCGGAGCGCCCCCTGCAGCCGCGGGGGAACCATCGCACCCGCCCCGCTCACCGGGAGCCGCCAGCGCCCCTGCCGGCTGTGAGCGGAACTGCACCCACGGGGAAAGGGCCCGGCAGCCGAGAGAGGCTGGCACTGGGTTTGTGGTTCTGTTCGCTGTCACTGCCGTGGTTATTGCTCTTTGTTTGCCTTGTTATACATATATATATATAGTAGTAAAGAACTGTTATTCCTACCCCTCATATCTTTGCCTGAAAGTCCCTTAATTCAAAAATTACAATAATTTGGAGGGAAGGGGGTTACATTTTCCATTTCCGGGGAGGCTCCTGCCTTCCTTCACAGACACCTGTCTTTTAAACCAAGACAAGGCTGTAATTGTTATTTCTGTCCATGCTAGGATTGCCTCTGTCCCAGGGTAAGAACAACCTGTTCCAGGGGAAGATTCCCTGCCCATGACAGGGGGTTGGGATGAGATGAGCCTTGAGGTTCCTTCCAGCCCAAACCATTCTGTGATTCTGTCACTCTCCGATTCTACAGCGAATACCTGGGAAGCAGCTCCCAAGGAAACTTCGTGATATGCAAAACACAAGATGTCAAGATCTGACATTCCTCATTGCTCGTAAGGAGACATCTAATAACTCATAAGTGAATGTAAATGTCATATCACTCCTAAAACATTGTGCATTCTCCATCAACCAGAATAATGACTGATTATAAATGTTGCAGTGCACAAAACACCAACAAAACAAAAGGGAAGCGTGAAATTAAATTAAAGAAATAAAGCAGAAAATAATAATAATAATAATAATAATAATAATAATAATAATAATGCTACTCTGTGGATGCTGAAAAGCTTTGGTAGAGAAATCTTTCAGCTTTCTGCAGCGTTCTGTGAGAACTTTGCAGTTCTCACAGAGGCTATGAAAACACTGCTATGGGTTTTGTAAACTCACTCCTTATCTTGCACCTGGGTTTGTTATGCAGGATTGTTGTGGTTCCGGCCTTCTGATATTTTGGAAGAAGTGTCTTAGAGCTTGACCAATCCCCTCAAGGGGTGGATGGCCGAGCACCCAACTGTCTGATGCCATTCAACACACTCTTTGCGAACCCTGTTATAAAAGATGAATGAATTAATTAATAAAGAGCAGAACTGCTTTCCCTTCTTAACTTGTGACATTCCTCGTCATCAGTGTCACTCACAGCGACACTACTCTACCTTGCTTTTTTAATCCTCATCATCTGGAAGGGTCCCAGAGCCCGTGGGCAGGATGGGCTGCTCCAGACAAGTCTGACCACGCAAACAGAAACCTGAGTTTTTCTAATTCTTTCTGGCCTGGCAGTGAGGCAGGCACAGAATTCTGTGAGAAATGAAACGCTTTTGGAAGGTTTCTTTGCAATTGCAAGCACTGGAAAATGAGAGTTGGCAGCAGCAGTAGTTGGAATCACAGAACTCCAGGAGCTGAATCCTGCAGTACCTCCTGGGGAGTGCCCAGATGGGGGATGTTCCCTTTCCTTCACAACTCCCAGCTTTTCTGCAAGAGTCAAGGAATAGAGGGAACAGCCTAACTTCTTTGTTTTTCTTATTTCTGTCTTTGTATATTCTGTGGTGGTTCTCCTTTGAGCATTTTTATCTCTGCTGTGCCTGCAGCGTCCATGGTATCATTTTTACCCTTCCTTATTCTGCCCATTCCTAGTTTTCTTTGGGGATTTGGGTAGCAAACAGTTTTCTCCTCTTATTTGTCATATTTGGGATTCTTTGCTCAAATGCCAAGTTGCTGGGTTTTGGTTGTCCCTGGTAACTTTGAAAAATATTCACCTGCAAAATGTCTTATTATGCCTCTGGAACCTATGAAAAAAAGGTGGGTTTAAAAATTCTTTGGGAGCTTAGATTGCAGTAAGCAGTGGGTTTGTTCCCTCTCCCATGCTCTTGGTGAGCTGTGCTCCTTTAGAAAAATAACAAAACCAAATGGTATTGAGAAAAAAGAACGTTTTAGAAATCACCTAAGGGCAAATTCAGGGACTACCCAGAGGCATCATGAGCCTGTCTCCTCCTGCCACATGCTGGGATCCCAGTCCCAAACTGCAGGTTGCCTGGAAAAACCTTCTCCCTTGCCATCCATTTGCAAGGGAATATTTCTTCCAGGGCAGCAGGAACTGGGCTATGTTGGAGTGCACTGGGTGATGGTAGAGAGATGGGCCCTGAGGATCAAAGAGAGGGGCTCTGTCCTGGGCCCGGAGGTGACCCTGGGAGTGCATCCAGGTCACCGGGGATGGACTGAGAGAGGATTGTGTGTTTATGGACAGCCTGGGCCTGGGAGAAGTGTTCATTGGAGTTTGTGGCCTTATAGGGCATTGTTTGCCTATTACCATCATAGGTAAAATCTGTGCAATGCCCCAGGTGATTGGGGGACACTGTGGGGAACATCTTTCCTGTTTCTAGGATGTTCTATCCTGCTGGGTGCTGGGATTTAGGGAATTCTGACTGCGCAATAAACGGCTTTGCATTTTCCATCTGATGAGCAAGGTCCTTGCCCGTGTGTCAGTACTGCAGGGCCAGAGGGAGGGGATCCTGGTGCACACACCAGCAAAAACCAGCTCCCACCTCACAGTGACCCTGTGCTCCTGCAGCCTGGCTCCCGAGGGCCCTCTCTTTAGGAGAGGCACCTCACAAAAAGCGCCCAGGGCAGGTTCCTGCTGCCAGCGGTGCCTGCAGGGGCTGTGATGATGTTTCCACACGTGCTGGGCCGTGCAGCTGCCACACCAACAGCGAGTCAGAGATGGAAAGGGCAGAGCTGGCCCCAGGTGGGATTTTGGGTGCCATCTGGATGCACGTGGTGGGTTTGCTGGGAGGGTGACTGGGGGCATTGCACCAGCCTGACTTGGCCTGAGACTCCTCCCTGATGCTGTCCTGCCACAGGAACAGCTGGCCAACCCCACAGTTCTGGCCCGGCTTCTCCAGCAACATTTGCTTGCAACCCCGTAAGTTCCTTTTGCATGAGCGATCCAGCCCTTCCTTCAGCTGTCTGTGTGCCAAAGTTCTTCCTCCTGGATGCTCCTATCCCATTTCTGTCACTATCAGAAGGCATTTCCTCCGGGCTTGCCCTCACCTCTTCCTTCCTGGCTCTTTTCCTCCTCCAGATCCATGAAAATCACTGTCCTAAATCCCTTCTCCTCCAAGAGAGGAGGCTGCGTCCTTCACTGCACTTTCCAAAAGCCACCTGGCTACAAGTTCTTGCCTCTCCAAGGGTCGAGGAGTGTTCACCAGGGGCTGGCTATTCCAAGAACTTTGGCTGTGCGTCCCAGAACAGGAAGGAGGAGAGGAGCAGCTGGGAGGAGGAGAGGGAAAGTATTGCAAAATCCCATCTGGCAAGCCAGAATCCAGAGGAAAAGTGGGGAAAGGAAAGGCTTGGAGGTCAGAGCAGCCAGAAAAAGCCCAGGGCCTTGACTTGCAAGGTCCCTGTGATCATGAGAATCTGTATTTTGGGCTCCTGACCTGAGTTTTGTGAAAGAAACAATGACTAATTGTGATACGATGCCATCTGAATACAAAACCGGGGTGGCAAATCTATTTCCAAGCCTCAGCTGTTGTGTTCTGTGCTCCTGTAAAGCCCAGGCCCCGATCATCCAGGTTCTCTGGGAGCACGGTGTTGTTTGGAAATCCGTGAAAATCTGTGCCCAGAGCAGCGTTTTTTAGTGAGGATCTTCTGGCAAAGGGACAATTTTTAGGAGCTCATGTCTTGCTCAAGAAACCCAGATGGAGGTTGACTTCACCCATCATGAAATCAATCTTTAGTATTTCAGAACCCCCCCCAAAATTTCTGTGGCTGTCTTCTGTGAAGTCATGTAGGACTTTAACCCCATTTACATGGAACATTGTTATTGTTATTTGTTATTTTCTTCTCCTTTTCTCTGCCACGAGATGATCAAAGCCAGAGCATCCTGCCTTCAGCCCATTCATTTCCTGCTTCTGTTTCAGCCCCTTCTCAGCCTTCACTCAGAGGATTGATCCCAGTGGGCACAATCTGTGTCACGGCTCCACGCAGGGCCCTGGTGAGTCCCACTCTGTGGATGCTGAAAAGCTTTAGCAGAGGGATTTTCCTGTTTTTCCGCAGCATTCTGTGAGAGCTCTGAGTTTGTCATGAAAGCTATGAAAACACTGCTGTGGGTTTTTGTAAATGAACTCTGTATCTTGCACCTGGGCTTGTTATGCAGGATTGTTATGGTTCTGGCCTTCTGATATTTTGGAAGAAGTGTCTTAGAGCTTGACCAATCCCCTCAAGGGGTGGATGGCCGAGCACCCAACTGTCTTATGCCATTCAACACACTCTTTGTGAACCCCATTATAAAAGGTTGATTTAATTAATTAATACGGAGCTTTTCTCTCCTGGATCCTGGCTTCATGTCGTTATTTCTCACCGTTACAGAGACACCACTCCTTCCCTGTGTTCTCCTGCTTGCAGAACAGTTCCTCACCAGAAGCACCTGCAGGGTGAGATGTGCCACCTCTGCCCCCAGTGCTCTCATGCTGAAGCCCAGAGAGGTTTGTGCACACAGTGTTGAACTCTTGGCAGGGGGCATTTTAATTTTCCCCCAGAGCTGGTGCCTCTGCAGGGCTGTGCTGACCTAAGCTCACAGCGTGGATTATGACTTCCATGAACCAGCATCATTTTTCCACAAGAAGCCCCTGCAACAGCCTCTTGACCTTGTTCCTTCTCTCGGCCCCACACAGGGAGCGTTTTCAGGGTTCCCTGTTTATACCTGGCCATCACCTGTTCTCATTAATGAACAAATCTCTTGTGGGAACTCCTAAGGAGGCAGCAGTGTTTGGAAACAGAAATTACAGCATGTACTGAATCATTCCAAGTGAAATAGTTAGTGCACCAAATAAAGTAAATGCATTTTATTGTTGTCTCATTAGAAATGCTTAATCACTTCCAGCAAAGCACGGTGGATGCAGATATAAATATCAGATCCCTGTTTAAAAAGCCTTACGGGAAAAGGGACAAACCTGCAAATTAGCATGAGCTGTAAACTCGGGGGCAGCTCAGCAGAGGCTGCCAGAGCACCCCCTGGGCTCTGGTGTTTATTGAAGATGCTGCTTTGCTGTTACAGACAGAGAACTCGGTGCCCTGGCCTCGATTCCTCACTGTCACGCCGGTCAAGGCCTTGGAGAGAAACAGAAAATTGTATTGATTATGCAAAGTGTTCATAAAGCACATTTTTATGAGGGAGGCCTGGGTGCACTGGAGCAACGGGCTGCTGGGATTTAGTTGGAAACTGGAGCGTGATGAAGGGTGAGGGCATGGATTGGAGCCATCCCAGCTCCAAACCTTCAGCAGTGTCTCCCCTGGGAGCTGTGGTTCTGGTGTTACCCGTCCTGGTTCGGTGGCTGTGGCAGGCCTGTCCCTGACTGGTGTGCTGGTTTGGACAAATTTGGAGGAAAATATCCTCTGATAGAAGGCAGGTTACAACCACCCCTCTCCCCACCAGGTTCGGGAAAAAAAATTTTCCTCAAAGGAAAGTGAAAGAGATAAAAGCTATTTATTTAACAAACACACAGGAGGGGAATAATAATGCTAAATAATGAAATCTCTCGCTGTGGAGAAAACCTGGGAAGATTTCAGAGTCCTTCTGTAGGTGTGGCCTCTCTCCTCCTCGGAGCTGGGTCAGCGAGGGCCCACCCGCCCTGGGCCTCCGGGAAAGAGTCTCCCGATGTGTTCAGATGTTGTTGAAACAGTCCAGAAGAGAAGAAGAAAAACCAAAGTCCCAAGAAAAAACAAAGTTCAACTCTCCATCTCTCTCTCCGGAGAAAAGGCGCCAAAAAAAAAAAACTGGCTGAAAAGCACCAAGGGTGTTTTCCCCCGGCCTTGCCACTGCAGAAGCAGAGGAGTGTGTGTCGGTGTCCTTGGAACAACTGCTGTGAAAAGTTCGTTCAGTTTTTTCTCTCTCCCCTCTCAGGCTCAGTTTAAAGGCCCAAAAAAGGCACAAAATTAATTTGTGGGCATAGAGCAACGATAGGGGATACAACATCACCAAGTCACCCCAAGACAGCTGGTTATACTGGTTATACTGGTTTGTGCTGGAGTCTGTCACGCTGCTTCACTTCAGCCAGGACCGAATTTCGGTGGGAGCAGATTTCCTCCAGCTTTCCTCAAGGTAAGCACTGAGCTCAGGAGATCTTGGGAGTAACTTCCAGTTACCCGTAGGGAAAGCGAGGCACTCAAGAGTGGCATGGATGGCTCAGGGTCTCCCAGGGACACACACACAGCTCCCACATTCAACATCCCCCGAACCAGTGCTCGATTCCCTGGATTCAGTGCTTGGCAAGTACCTGGAGCATGCTGGCAACCTGGTACAGCAGAAGAGCAGGCTCCAGAGAGACCTCAGAGCCCCTTCCAGCGTCTAAAGGGACTCCAAGAGAGCTGGAGAGGGACTTTGGACATGGTCTGGAGGGACAGGACACAGGGAATGGCTTCCCACTGCCCGAGGGCAGGGATGGATGGGATATTGGGAAGGAATTGTTCCCTGTGAGGGTGCTGAGGCCCTGGCACAGGGTGCCCAGAGCAGCTGTGGCTGCCCCTGGATCCCTGGCAGTGTCCAAGGCCAGGTTGGACGGGGCTTGGAGCAGCCTGGGACAGTGGAAGGTGTCCCTGCCCATGGCAGGGATGGGAATGGAGGAGCTTTAAGGTCCCTTCCAACCCAAACCATGCTGGGATTCCGTGATTCTGTGGAAGGGTCATTTCCCACAATGTTGAACTGCTGCTCTCCTGAGGGTGGTGCAAGGCCAACCGCTGCGTTTGTAATTTTCTCTTTTATTTGAAAGGCTCAGAAGGAGGAAAACCATGGCCAGAAGCAGATCCCTGAGGCTGGGCAGGGCCTGTCCTTGGTGAGCCCTGTGGTACCTTACATTTCCAGGTCCCGGAGCTCATGGGACCCCAAAAAGCTTTGGGTTATTACTGAGGGGCCACAGCAGGGTGGATGCTGAAAAGCTTTGGTAGAGAAACTTTCCAGCTTTCTGCAGCGTTCTGTGAGAACTTTGCAGTTCTCACAGAGGCTGTGAAAACACTGCTATGGGTTTTGTAAACTCACTCCTTATCTTGCACCTGGGTTTGTTATGCAGGATTGTTATGGTTCTGGCCTTCTGATATTTTGGAAGAAGTGTCTTAGAGCTTGACCAACCCCCTCAAGGGGTGGATGGCCGAGCACCCAACTGGCTTATGCCATTCAGCACACTCTTTGTGAACCCTGTTATAAAAGAATGATTATAATTAATTAATAAAAATCAGAACTGCTTTCCTCCTGAACTTGTCATGCCATTCCTCGTCGTCAGTGCCGCTCACAGCGACACAGCAGGGTGGGAGGAACCCTGCAGTTTATCCAGCCTGGTTTTCCTGGGAGTCTCCACATCATTAGGGGGCCCACTATGGAGCTCTTTGTGGGTTTGTGGCAGACAAAGAGAAACAAGTTGATAAGATTTTCTCTGCTCTCCAGTGCAGAGGTTTCCTACCAAAATTGCTCTCAGGTGGGGCAGCATCAGATGAAACCAAAATTTAAAATAAAACTAAAATTAATTAAAATAAAAATTAAAAATTAAATTTAAGTTAATTTAAAATTAAAATAACGACAAAATTGAATTAAAAAAATTAAAAAGCACATGTTTCACTCTGTAAAATGCCATGCTACAAGAACAGGCTGGACAGAGCCCTTTTCAGTAGCACTTACTGGGAATCTCATGTCAGATTTCTGTGACCACAGCAGCCCCCAAAAGCCAACCCTCACCTGGGGCTGGCCTTGGGTTACACAGCTGGGCTGTGCCCGAGGATGGGCAAACCCTCTGTGCTCCTGCCAGCTCTGGGGCTGCTGAAATCAAGATTTTATCAATGGAAAATTGTGTCTGAAATGGCACAACCGAGGATACAAATCTGGGATAAGGGAAGGTGATGGAAAACTGATGATGTGGAGAGGGAGATCTCCATCACTTTCTTTCCCATGGAGGTCTCCTCTGCTTTTTCCTTTGTCCTTTCCTGTTTGTTCCTTTCCAGCAGGATCCTGGTGTGGGGGATTCTTGTGCTGTTCCTGTCTCACCTGTTTGCGGGTCGGAGGATGCACCTCCAGTTGGGAGGATGTGTTTTTAATTGTGTTTTTGTGAAGCCCTTTGATATGGGTAAATTAACTTCCATCTCCAGCTGCTAAATGAAAGGGTTTTGTCTGGATCGGATGGGAAAAGTTCCCTTAAATAACTGGGATGAAGAGGAAAACAAGGCTGGTAGGGGACGGTAAAACTTCTGACTTCAAAGAGGTGGAAACACAATAAATCATCAATGCAAGGTCAGGGTGAGGAGAGCTTCCCAAACACTGAGGTGATGGGGGCTGGAGCGAGAGCAGACCTCAGTGCAAAAGCTGGAATGAGCAATGTAAGAACAATTACTGTCGATAATCCTTTTGGTATAAGCTGGATTTCTGCTTTTGCTATGAGACAAGGCCAAAAAATGGCAAAACTTCTTTATTAGGGACAGTGGATTGTGCTTTCCTGGCTCTGTCCATGAGGTGGTTGATGTTTGCATCCTCACCTGCCGGAGGACAGATGAGCTGCTGCTTTATCCCCTCCTTGCTTGCTTTAGTCCTTTTCCCTCCTTCTTGTCTCAGTGCCCATAAACTGGTCCAGTAAAGAGCGTGTTGATGTCATTGGTGTTTTAATTAATTCTCCTGATCGCTCAGAGATAAATGGGATTGAGGCAAATGTGTTGGCTCTTGCCAAACAGGCAGCTTGGTGCAAGGAGAACATGGGGGATGGGGATGTGAATGTGAGATCCCTGAAGAGATGGGAGGTGTAGGTCCAGACCTGGAATGAGACATGGAAAAAAGCAAATTCTTTTTCTGAGCTGCTTCCTGTTTTGGATGGGCAATCTTGCAGGAGCTGGAGGTTTCTAAGGACTTCCAGAGGTACTACAAGAAGTGGCCTCTTCAGAGCTGTTTCATTTTTCAGCCTGCCTGGGTGGAGGCAAAGCCCTGCTCTCACTAACATGTAACCATCCGCTTTCTGAGCAGAATTAAATCAGATGAGATCCTTGTATCAAATGGAAATGTGTACACGGGAAATAGTCATCAGGCAGTAATCAGGGAGGAATTCTTAAAGAAATAAGATTGAATCTGGCTTTAATTAAGCCCTTCCTTCCTTCCTTCCTTCCTTCCTTCCTTCCTTCCTTCCTTCCTTCCTTC
>VZTI01004265.1:169466-366066 GCA_013397865.1 Struthidea cinerea
CCCACCGTAGCTTTGAATAACCTTTCGTTTCTTCAGGAAGGTGCTTCTAGTCAGCAAGGAATGGTATTTCATGGTGGGAGGTGCTCTCATGTGCAGACTGTGCATCAGCTGCACAGATAAAAACATTTTCTGGCTAAGAATATTGTGGTTTGGTTGGGAAATGCCTGCTGGCTTTCACTGAGTGCCCTGCTACACAGCAATTTCTGTGCAACAGCAGCAAAGGTGTCTTGGGGAAAGCTTTGGCTCCCGTTCAGACCTGCAAAGGAGCACGAGCTCAGTGGAGCAGGGATGGGATTTCTCCCAGCTTGGTGTGCTCACCCCTCCCAGCAGGTTCAGATCCATTTAACTGAGGTGCTTGTGTTGTACTGGGGACAGGGAAAGTTGTTTGCAGGACAGAAAGAATTGATTAACAACAAAAAAAATCAGGTTGTCAAGTTACCAAGAAAGATGGGCTGAATCCGAAGCTTTTATTGGAGCCTCTGTACATTAGGATTGGGAATATTCCTGAGCGTGGATCTGAACCATGTCCTGGTTTGTGTTTGAGGGAGCCCCTGAGGTTTTACCAGAACAGCTGGAAAGGGCAGGCACTTGGGGTCCTGTCATAGGTGAACTGATTCCAACTGGGGCACGTGGATCTCACTTGAAGAACTTGAATTCAGTGTCCCAGCCCCTGAGCACCCTGGAGGAGTCTCAGCTCCCACAGAGGTGTCTCCTCGAGGTCGGTTTGCTGTGGTGTGCAACCAAGGACATCAGCACGAAGCGGTGCCTCTGGAAGCGCAGGAAATGCAGGCGTGCTGTGCCCCTGGACAGGCAGCTCAGCCGTTCAGCTTTGCTGGGAGCAAACCTCAAACCAATTAAGCTAACATCAGGTTTTTAATTGCCTTGGTTAAGCTGGTGCAGCCCTCGGTGTGCGCGCTCATAAATCAATTTAAATGCAAGTTGTGGGAAAATTTACATTAAAGCAGCACTTCACCAGACTGCCTTTTAAACAAAAACAAGAATGGAGAGGAAACAATTCCTGGCGACCCTTTGCAGGCTCCCTGGGATGCAGGACTGTGCTCCAGCACGGGCTGTTTTCTCGTGGAGCTGCTGCTGCAGCTGCCGAAGGTGGAATCAGGAGCACAGCCTGCCTTTAGGGGAGGGACTGGGCCAGCCAAAGGTGCGTCAGCAGCAGAACAGGAGGAAACAGGAGCTGTTGGGCTGTGCCCCAAAGCCTTCCATGGTAACACCCCACGAGCTACCAGCAGGTGTAAATCCCTGAGCGTGTCAGCTGTGCCTTGGCAGAGCCAGCTGCAGATTGCCCTTCTTCCCCAAATCCTGCTGCTTTCACCTCAAGTCTCTTGTAAGTCCAGCTTTGGTTCAGTGATTTTTATCCCCGTGAAACTTTCTGCGTGGAAAGGGGGAACTCAGCCTTTCTTCTCTGCCACTGTCCATTAACTTACACCTCCCCTCACAGAGTTTCCCCCTCAGCCCTGCTCTGCAGGATGGGGGACTTCTCACGGCTCCTTGGGGAGAGAAGCAAGTGCTCCAAAGCTCACTGTAAAGCCATGACCATCCCTGGGAAGAAGAAAGAAGGGCACTTCTTTGCTCCTGCTTCTGCCTGCCGAGACTCCACGTGCCAGCTGTGATGGGCACCCTGAGTGAGCCTCCCCAAAGCCCACAGTTCTCACTCCAGCTCCTGTTGTCCTTTGGTTTTCAGGGTTTTGTTCTTAATCAGGGAAGAATAAACACAGCAACTTGGGAACTCGTTGAGCCATGACTGCAGAGTCACATCGCTCTGGCTCCTACCCTGGGCTCAGCCCTGCTGGCAGGGACAAGGCAAGAGCAGCCCATGAAAAGCCTCGTTACTCACACCTCTTGTTAATATTGGACAGAAGTGTGAGAGAGGAAATTTTCTCCTGAAAAGCTACTGAAATCTCTCAGGGCAAACTTCTGTGTAGGGACCTCCCAGCAGGGAGGGATTCTAACACCTCGCAGCACTGCAGGCTGTTGTTTTACAGGTGTATTAATTGTCAACAGCTCCTTTTTTTGCCTATTAATCCTGGTTACATAAATAATCACTGCAGAACAGGCCAGTGAGTACACAGCAATCCTGCATTCACTGAAGTTTCCAGGGCTGGAATTCCTACAGCTGGGAAGCAGCTGCAGTGTCTCCTTAGTTGTTGTGATGCTGAGCTGTGGGATCAGATAATGATCATTTGATGATGAACTTCTAATACCTGGCTATGATAATAAAAAACTTGCATCCATCTGTGCCAGAGAGCACACCCTGGCTCTGTGTGGCTGCACAGGAAGCACCATGAGTTATTTACCACGAGTGTTGGGAGCTGTTGTAGGAGCTCCCGTGTGACCTGGTGACCTGGGTTGCAGTGTATTCTATTACCATCCTCACGAGCTGTTGGAACCAGGTGGGGCAGTGTTTCCTGGCCTCCTCCCTCCAGTCTATCTTTCTGCTAATGGCCCATCAATGCCCTGCCCATGACTCAGAGATAACTCCCTCTGAACTGTCTTCTGTTAATGAGCCCATCAACACCTGGCCTCATGGCTCATCATCCCATTGTGAGATGCTCCACCCAGAAGGAGGAACCAAGCATTCCATCCTGGATATAATCTGAGATTCCAAACACCACAGACACCCTTTCCACTGGATTCCCAGAGGACAGGAGCTACACAGCCACCACTGGACCTTCTGAGGAAGAGCAGACCCTTCTACCGGGCCACCGCTTCGACAGAGCCACATCCACCACCTCAGGAGGACTGCAGCCACCATCTTATTGGGCTGCTATCACCACCCTGATCAACAGGGTGTCAGGTTGTATCCTGGCTCTGTCAGTTTAACCCACTGCTTTCTGCGTTTTTTTTTAAATTTCCCTATTAAATTGTTATTGTGACTTGGTGCCTCCCCCTGGTTTGTTTTCAAACTGGAACACCTGGAGTACACACGGCTGGCTGTAGTAGCACGGTCTATGCACCATTAAGTGGAATTTGTCTGTGTGAGTGAACCCGGAGCAAACTGCCTCAGAACCCCCGTGCAGGAGGGGACAGGCTGGATGAACCAGGTGAATTTAGTCCTGCGTGTCGGGCGCTTTGATTAAGAGATGCTGCCTTGAGGAGTGATTTGGGTTTTGGAACACACTGAGCATCCTGGAGGTGGTAGATGAGATGCTGCAGATTTGCCAGATTTTCTCAGTTGGATTTTGGGTGGGAGCTGGTGAGTAAGGATGCACTGGAGGAGGGTGCCAGCCCCATCAGCTGTGCTAGCCAGCAGGAGCAGGAGTGGAGACGTGGAACAGAAACCTCGGCTAGAAAATGCAGAGGACTAACGATTAACTCATTGCTGCCTTCTGACTCAGTTTTAAACTTCTCTGAGGGGTCTCTTCATTCTCCACCCATCCTTTTCCTTCTGCATCATCCACTGGGTGTTTTCAGGCTGTTATTTCAAGGTTGGGGCTGGGGCTGTACCCAGGGAAGGGAGAAATCTCCGTTCATGTGAGGACAGCAAATATTTACCAGAGTTAGGATGGAGCTTGACTTGTGCTGGTCCAGAAGGAAAGGAAGAAGAGGCATCTTAAAGAAAACGTTGACGTGCAGGAGGTCCTTGTGCACAGAATCCCGTGTGAGGAGCCTGTAGGTGAAGGTGGGCACTGAGTGCAGAGTTGTGACTCAAGGACTTGATCACAAAGCCATCAAGCAACCGTCTTTTGTATTGATATCACATTTGTGTGTTTTTCCTCTCCCTCTCCCCCCTCTCCCTTAACTGGATGTCAGCCACGTGGCAAGGTTATTCTGTTAGACAAGCTGGGAAATGACAATGACAGGATTATAATTAAGTGCCAGGACATGCAGCCAACACAATTACCATGCTGTTATTACACTGGATGATGTGCTAAAGAAGCTCATAAAAACACTGTAAAGAATATAAATCATGGGACATGTGTACAATTGGGGAAGAAAATGTTTCCCCTTTTGCTAAAGCCCAATCAGTGCTAGATAAGCCCAATAAAAGAGATGTTTCTTTGCACTGACAGATTCCTCCTTTCAAGTGACTCCAGTAGCAAGCAGTGCTTCTTTTTATTTCAGCTTCAGGTGTGGTGCTGCAAACCTCAGCAATTTTTAAGCTGGTATTTCCCCTCTGTTTTCAGCCACTGCCTTCCTCTGTACCTGCGCCACTGTCGTGTGCGGCCGAATCTCACCAGTGTTCAGGCTTCTCTTGGCTTTGTGCAGGCAGTGCTGTCCTGTTCTGCTGATTTTCTGGGTTTTCTTCCTCACAAAGTATTGAACTAAAGGCTGAATCTTCTCACTGGAGGCAGGACGCCTGGGGGGCTCCTGTGAGGGACGCCACTTGCACAAAACACTGATGAACAGCTGTAACTCCATGCCCCATTTGCAGACCTTTCTCCTTCGGCTGAATGGTGAATTTGAGGTTTGTGCTTGTCAACGTCTACCTTGAGTCAGGAAACGCTGACATTCACTTCAAAAGAGAAGCTGATCTGTCAGTCAGATCCTCGGCTTTGCAGACCTTTGGGCTGGAGCTGAACTTCTCTGAAACCCCAAATTTCCCAAAGCAGGGCTGCCGGGGAGCTCTGATGCTTCCGTAGCCGAAGGCTGTTCTGCCGAAGCTTGGCCACGTTGCTGTTCTGACAATATTTTTGCTTCAAATCATCCCCTTAGAAAGCTGCCACTCTGATATCTTCAGAAAAATGACAACCCCCCCCCTCCTTTTTTTCATCTTTTAATTGGCATGCCTTGCTGCTGTACTGCACAAAGCTAAGATTTCTAATGGTCAAATTTTATCAGTTCGAAAAACCCAGGGCTTTGAAATGAAGCGTAAAAAAGAAGTTAAATTGTCTCCACTGCTTGTTTTGATGTTTGATCTAAACATTCTGGTAATTTGAACGATTTGAGGATATTTAGGGGTTTGAATTCCTGACTAATGTGCTGAATGCACAGCCCTTGAAGTGCTTGTGGTAGCTCAGATCTGCTCCCAGGACCTCCAATACCTTGATTCCTCTTTCAAGGCTAAACAAGGACAGCTTGGGTCTGAAGGAATAAATGTGCAAAGCACAGATGGTTCACTAAGTAACCCTGCAAAACACCCTGTGCTCCTCTTGAACAGCACAGGATCAGGCCCTGAGGCCTTGCTGCTGGACTCCCATTTCATTAAATGGGAATAAAAGCAAAGAAAAGGGGTTTCTGCCAAGCCTATATTGGCACAAATGTTGAAATATGGAGCTGGTGAACTTGATTTACCATCCCAGTGGCTGGCAATTAGCATGGCTATTTGTAAACCTCGTGCAGCCTGATCCCCACTCCTGGGAGTTTGAGCATTTCAGTCTCACCCAGACTCTGGCAGTTCCTCATGCTCTGGAATTACCTGACACGGGTTTTGGGAGGGTGGTCTGAGCCAGCCCACGGAGGCAGAGCAGGGGCTCGAGGGACATCCCCAAAGGGCCAGGGATGCAGGGGGGTCTCTGCAGTACTGACACACGGGCAAGGACCTTGCTCATCAGGTGGAAAAGGCAAAGCCGTTTATTGCGCAGTCAGAATTCCCTAAATCCCAGCACCAACAGGATAGAACATCCTATAAACAGGAAAGATGTTCCCCACAGTGTCCCCCAATCACCTGGGGCATTGCACAGATTTTACCCATTATGGTAATAGGCAAACAATGCCCTATAAGGCCACAAACTCCAATGAACACTTCTCCCAGGCCCAGGCTGTCCATAAACACACAATCCTCTCTCAGTCCATCCCCGGTGACCTGGATGCACTCCCAGGGTCACCTCCGGGCCCAGGACAGAGCCCCTCTCTCTGATCCTCAGGGCCTGTCTCTCTTCCAGCACCCAGTACACCCCAACAGGTCTCTGCACTCTGTCCCTCTGATAAGGGGCTGCTGAAAGGTCCCTTTGTGATAAAAATACCAAAGGCCCCTGGTGAGGCCCTGTTGTCTCTGCTTGGATTTTCCTTTCTCTAAGTTCTTATCACATTCAGCCTTACAGAACTCCAGAGATGACAGGGCTTTATTATTGCTTCTTATTATTTCACACTCACTCTTCTTCAACAGGCAGGCTGAGAGGATGCTGCCTGACATTTCGGTGGATTCCTTTATTTCATATTTTAAACCAGAACGAGGAGCCTGATGTCCTGACTGGCAGCTGCAGGCCACGAGCACCTTCCTGATCAAAAGATTTAAATAAAAGGGGGAGTTGCTGGTTCAGCACCGACCTCCTGCTGGGACAGCCGGGTCTGCAAGGACCAAAACAGATCCACATGTGCTGGGAAGGGTGCCTGCTGTAGGTGCAGGGGCTCAGGAATGAAGCATCACCAGGGTGTCAGTTCTGTGGCTGGGTGATGTGTGGGAGAGCATTGGCACGCGGCAGTCACAGAATCCTGGATTCTCCTGAGCTGGGAGGGACCCCCAGGATCATCCAGTCCAGCTCCAGCCCTGCACAGACACCCCAACAACCCCACCCTGGGCATCCCTGGCAGCGCTGCCCAAACGCTCCTGGAGCTCTGGCAGCCTCGGGGCCGTGCCCATTCCCTGGGGAGCCTGGGCAGTGCCCAGCACCCTCTGGGGGAAGAACCTTTCCCTGATAAGAGCTGCTGCATCTGTTGGTGCTCCTGTGGGCCATAAAGGCTGTGGAACAATTGTCTGTGCTGTGCCTGACGGATGGACTCAAAGCTTGTGCCTACGTGCCCAAATCAGGACAGGCTGTCCTCAAGTCCTGCTCCTGGGGTCCCTTCCCAACCTGGAGGAGTTTTCTTCTGCCCCCACTGCTGCCATGACCCAAGTGCCCGCAGCAGGAACCACCAAGGAAAGGCTGGGAGAGCTGGGGGTGTCCAGCCAGGAGATGGGAAGGCTCCAGGGGAACTTAGAGCCCCTTCCAGTGCCTAAAGGGGCTCCAACAGAGCTGGAGACTTTGGACAAGGAGCTGGAGTGACAGAACAAGGGGGCATGGCTTCCCACTGCCAGAGGGCAGGGATGGATGGGCTATTGGGAAGGAATTGTTCTCTGTGAGGGTGGGGAGGCCCTGGCACAGGGTGCCCAGAGCAGCTGTGGCTGCCCCTGGATCCCTGGCAGTGCCCAAGGCCAGGTTGGACATTGGGGCTTGGAGCAGCCTGGGCTAGGGGAAGGTGTCCCTGCCCATGGCAGGGGGTGGAATGAGCTGAGCTTTAAGGTCCATCCAACCCAAACCATCCTGGGATTCTGTGATACAGCCACGGGTTGGGGTTTTTGAAGGTTTCTGTACTGCCCTCCGTGCCTGGAAGGGGCTGGATGGCCCAGACATTTCCCAAGCCTGGCTGTGCCAAGCAGACAAACCCAGCTGCAGAGCCCCTGCCCACGCTCGGCCCCTGCTGCCTTTGGATCTGCGCTGTGGCTGCCTCTCACTCCCAGCCCAGCCTGTTTCTGCTGATCCTGTTCGTTCTGTTCTGGGCTATTTCTGTCTCTGGCTGGTGAGTGGGTGAGCCAGGCTGTTTGTGGCTGCCTGGGAGTGTGGCACGGGATGGGGTGAGGGAGCTGCCAGCCTGAGCCTCGCTGGGAATGGGCTCCAAGGACCTGCCCTGGGCAGTGCTGGCTCCCCATGGATTTCTCAGCTCCAGCCTTCCCTTCTGGGCTGGAGCAAGAACAGCCCAGCCACAGTTGTGTAAAGGTTCTGATGAGAGCTTTTAGCTGACTCCACGGCTGGCACACATTGCCCAGCAGTGCCACTGCTGCAGGAGAGACCAGAACACACCTGGGCTGCAGGTACAGGATCTTTGTAGGAATGTCCTTGTCCCTGTTTGTCTCTGCACAGAGCCTCATCCTCTCTTTTAATGTCCCATCCCGCAGAAAGGAGATTAAGTATGAATTCCAGCTTTTCCTCTTCGTTCTGTCTGCCCTGCAAGGGACTTTTTAGTAGTCTTGGTTGCATTTGATTGGTTATTTGCAAGTTCTACATTGCTCTTTTTCTTTTTTTGGTCCAAATTTTTACGATTTCTGGCCGCTGTGGGTAGGCAGATGCTGTGTGGGATCCTTTCCTTTGCCTGGGTGCTCATATAAATACGTATCTATCTATATATCTCTGTAAAAATCTCTCCTCAATTAGCCCTGAGTCTGCTGGGCTCAGATGATGCCTCTTCGTCTGTGAGCACCGAGGTGCTGAGCTGTGCCACAGAGCCAGGAACAAAGTGAGCAGCGCTGAAAGCCACGAGGATCATTGAGTTTTATTCAAACAGGCTGTTTGAAAGCTTGCCTTGAATGTTTTCTGTTGGGGTAAAGGGTGGGAAATGTCTGGAGGCAGTGGCAGGATTTGGCATTTGTGGCAGCTGACTCTATTTTCAACCTGTCACTGACCCCAGAAGCTTCAAGCATGAGAGACAAGGGGTTTTGTAAAGAGTTGTGGTGTCTGAGGAGCAGACTCTGCCTTGCACAGGGTCAGGGAGGTTTTGTCTCCTCACAACTCTTGCCATCAGCTGAGTTTGAAAAGGTTTTTGTTGCCCTAATTGTGGTGTCAACAAACACAGAACTAACAGTGAGACAAGAGGCGTCAGTGGGATTCAGTGCTCGTGTTTGCCAAGCAAAGGGAACTCAGGGTGTGAAAATTCAGAGCTGGGTCATTCTGGGGAGGAAGAAGCAGCAGGGTGAGATGGAAAACTGAACCTCCGTGTGGCTCGAGTTTTACATCCACACTGCTCTGGTTCCAGTGTTGAATCAGGAGACCATGGCTGAAATTTGGGGCTTTTTCTTCTCTCTTTCTTTCTTCCCAGAAGGTTCAGAAAAACAGCACCAAATTTTCTCTCAGTAACTCCACTAATAAGCTGCAAAACTGGAATCTGGAGAGTGAAAGATCAGCAGGAGCAATTCCCTTGAACTGTCCCCTGGGATTTCTGCCGCTCAGGGAGCTCCCAGAAAATGGCCCTGGTACAGCTGAATGAGGAGCGAGAGCCCCAGGATGCAGGGATGGCTCCTTGAGGCGTGGGAGCTCTTTGTCCTTCATGACAATCTCCGAGGGGATGGGAAGGACCTGGAGAAGAAGCGAAAATGTGTTTGAGGGAGGAAATAACAAGGGATGGATGAGGGCATTCAGACAGCAGAGACCAACTTAGGGAGGGAGGGAGGGAGGGATGGCTGGGGTGCCATCAAAATCTGAATAAAAGAACAGGCAGAATAATCCCTGGTGGCACCCAGTCGGGAAACTGAGGCAGACGTGTTCCACCTCACCAAAGGTGCTGCCAGAGATCTGCTCTGCAGGTGTTAGACCAGCACAGAGAACAGAGCCTGTGTGTGCCCAGCCCAGCTCTGCTCAGAGCTGCCCATGGAACAGGGAATTTGTCCCTGTGCCCTGCAAGATTCCGAGGGCCCCATGGTTGGTCCCTTCCCTGGGGCAGCACAGCAGATGCTGAGGTTTGGATTTTGGAGCAGGAGGTGGTTCCCAGGGGTGGGAGCTGCAGGGTGTGCAGGGCTGGGACTGCACAGCACCCAGGGCCCTGGGTTTGTGCTCAGGGGAAGCATCAGGCAAGCCAGGAATGATTTCCCCACAGAGCTGGGTCGGGTCCTGTTGCTGTTACGTCCGAGGCGCATAAAGAAAACGACACAGAGTCCAGGCTCATGAACAAGTGGAAGCCGAAGCTTCTTTTTTAATAATTTTCTGACTACTGTATAGGATAGATCACAAAAGTGTGTTGAGTGGCAATAGGTAATTGGTTCCTCGGCCATCCACCCCTTGAGAGGATTGGCCAAGTCCTAAGATACCTATTCCAAAATATTTTCAAAGTCAAAGCCACAACAATCTTGCAAAACAGCCTGCAGGTGCAAGAAGTTTATGAAACTGTGACCTTGTTTAAAATAGTTTAGATAGGAAAGACAGTCTGCTCACAGAATATTGAGAAAAGGCTGAAGAATTTCTCTGCTTCTAGCTTTTTAGCACCTACAGGGTCCTCCTCCCAGATCCAGTGTGGGATCTTTGCCAATCTGCCATTGCCCTCCAGCTGAGGATTTGCACTGGGAAGCAGCAAGTCTGAGCTCAGTGAGTGTGGATTTGGGGGGAGATGCTGTAGCTGGTGCCCCCCCTTCCTGCTGACACACCCCAGTCCCTCCTGCTGGCTGAGTCTGTCCCAGCGTGTGCAGCACCAGCCCAGACACAAAGTGCTGTCACTGGCCCTGCAAAACCCATTTGGAGGCGAGTGGGGGTGTTAGGGGAAGAGGTGACAGCTCTGTGCCATCCCTGGGGCCTGCAGGCTGACTCCCTTTGCCTCACTCACGTTTCTCCGAGCCCTGACGAGCTTTTTCTGTGTAGAAAGGAACTCAGCAAGCAGCAAACACAGCCCGACTGGCCCAGCTGAAGAGGAAATGGATATTCCCAGAGCCTGCTCTCAAATAAATGACCTACTAGAAATAGCTGTGCTCACGAGCAGGTGAGCATCAAAAACCTGCTGTAGTGACTGTGGCTTGCTGGCCTTGGGGACCGAAGCGTTTGGTTGTTTTACCTCTGTGGAAGAGCAGGTGGTGAAGCCTTCCAGACTCGGGGTTTGCTGCTCTTTAGCTTTTATATGGATAAATGGATATATGGATAACGTTCTCTGCTACTGCTCTGCCCTCTCACAGCCCAGCAGGACAAGCAGGGATCTCAGTGGTCCCATGGGAATCCAGAGGGAGCTCTGCCTTGTCTGTGCTGGATGCAGCAGCACAGGGCATGTGTCAGACTGGGGACAAGGGCAGCATTTGGAGGTGTTCCTTAGCATCCATAATTCTGGGATTGACAGACTATCAATCTGACAGGATAAAGCTGGGATTTACTAGAAAATGGGGGAGACTTGACTTGAAAACTTGGGCAAGGGTTTTGTTTGGTTTTTTTTTGTTTGTTTGTTTTTTCCTATCAAGTTCTGCAGATGAAAAGGCTTCTGTTGTGTCACCAGGAAAAAAACCCAAACCTTCTCTAGGTTGTAGATTCTGTGCTTTTAGGAATGAAAAAGTCTGCAGCTGTCTCGGGCTGTTCAAAAGAAGCAAATGTGAGACAGATCTTTCTTGATTCTGTTTCTGTGGCTCTGCTGGGCGCTTTCTCCCTCATCTCCTGGTAGCGGATGTGCAGAGGAAAGGTCAGGAAGTGCCGTGCTGGAACCCTTCCCCAGCCACCACCTCCCCGCGCTGCGCTCCGTGGGTGACGTGCTGGGGGTGTGATGGGACAGATGTCACACCGTGACAAGCCCTTGCACTGATCTCTGGAGAAGTTAGGCGTGCTCTGAATGTCATTTGTGGAGCAGAGGAACGATGCTGTAATTCCCTGGCATTTTAGGGCCACGCCTGTGGCATGTCCTGGGCTTGTCTGGTTTGCTGTAGGTATTGAGATAATTCTGGCTTCTCCCTTGGGTGTATTCCCACTTTGCATTGGCTCCCTTGTGCACTGTTCCTCGCTCAGGATGTCTTCTGGCACCTCTGTTCCCCTCATTTGCAGTCCTGGGAGGTGGCTCAGAGGGTCTGTGGAGGCGCCTGGATGTCGATACTCTGCCGTGGTGATGGAGCAGGAGCTGCCTGGGTGTGCACAGCAAACAAACAGCACTCAGGGAGCCTCTGCAGAGCCGAGCAGCCCCCCCTGCCCTCTGCCAGGCCCCACCTCTGTGCTGCCGTTGCGATCCAGCCCTCTCCTGCATGCCTTGCTGGACACCAAAGAATGATAAATGCTTGGAAAGGGGAAAAAAAAAATAAAGGGAAGCAGAGCAGCACTCGCCGAGCTCTCTGCACATCCCGTTTTGGATTGCCCTTTCCTTCCAACCAAACAATGCAGTTCTGAAATCAGACGTTTTCTGACAGACGTGCACAGGGCACAGTGTAACTAAGCACGTCCGAAGGGCTGACCACACAGAGGGCTGGGCACGGATAACTGGCTTCACGGTTGTACCTAAAGGATCAGTCCTGAGAGAAGGATGCGAATTTAAAAGGTGGCCTTCAAATTAATACAAGCAATGGAGGAACGTAAGAACTGTCAGGCTGGATCAGGCCCTTCCTGCTTAGGTTTGTGTTGTGATTTAAAACTAAAATAGCTGCTTCTTCAGAGCAAGTAGGAGAGCTTAATGGCAGGGCTCGCCCACACATTCTATCTTCCCCATCTTTAACAATTAACGTTTCGTTTCAGGCCTGATGAACAAAGAATAATCCCCCTTGCTCAGTGCTGTTGGTGTCATTGATACCTCTAAGTGCTCTTTATTACTGTAAATGCTTTCAATCTTCAGGTTTCTCCTGACTTGCTGGGTGTTGGTTATGCTTGAACTCACCTGGGACAAGGTACGGAGACAGAGACTCGGGGTTCCTTTTCCATCCTTTAGAATCCCCACCTTTGTCCTCCTGGGCTGTTCTCTTTTCTGGATGTGAGTCAGCAGAACCCCTCGATTTTCCTAATGCACTGTCACATTCCTTGCTTTAGACAAAAACATTTACAATTAAGCTGCTTGTGCCTCTTTTTGAGCACCCATCCTGTTCTCTCTAGTCCACCTTCATGAGCATTTTCGAGGTGTTTCATTGTTCCCTGACTCCTGCCCCTGCTTTGAGCCAGGGTGACACTTCCATGTATTAAATGAGGCCTCTGTGTGTCCAAGGACATGGCACATTCCTGAAGCCAATGGATTTTGCCCTCTTGTCCCAGCCCTGTGGAACTGGTGGCTGAAGGAGCACGGCAGGAGTGTCTGGGGCTCAGGGGTTCATTGCCTGAGGGGCCTGGACCTGCTCCAGGAGGGAGGGTGACCTCTGAGTCCCCAGAATTGCCTCTGCTGCTCCACTTGCCGTGAGATTCTGCTCTGGCTCCTTCCTGCTGTGCACCTGATTTATGCACTTTATTAAATCTGTCCCCGTTTCCTCTTTCCCCTGAGAGCATTCCTTGCTCCTCTGGAGTTACATTTTCCTTTGTGGGTTTCATGGGTGGATCATTAGATGGATTTCTTTCACCGTCCCAATGCCATTTCTGCCTTGAGCTCTGGTTTCTGCTGGTTATTCAGCTGGGAAACAGCAGGAGAGGGTGGAAGCAGAGCAGCAGCAGGTTCGTTTTGAGCCTGGATCCAACCTCAGGAAGACGTGAATGTGCAGGGAGATGGGACTCCTCCTAAGCTGGGCTTCACCAGCATTTCTGAAGTTTGCTGCTTTCAAAGGAGCCCGATGGAAAGTCGAGAGAGGGTTCCAGCCCTTTGCAGGGGGACATGGTGAGTCCTGAGGTTCCCTGTCAAACTCCTTGCCCTGGAAAGCATCAGGACTGACCTGCAAAGGAGGGGCCAGAGGGCTCCAGGATGGCTGAGCTCGGAAGGGATGTGTTACACCCTCGGGGTGATAGTAAAAGCCTTTTGTTTCTGCTTTCTAATGTGCTTTTCTCCGAGCTGTAGCAAGGCCTGAGCTCCCAGTGGCTTGGAACTGCTCTGGCCTGCTAAAACCTGTGTGGTTCGGTCTGGGCTACGGGGAAAATGGGGGACCAGGAGGACTGAGCACCCTCACTGTGCCCTGCTCGGTCCTGGGGAGCGGTGGGATGTGGGATGTTGGCAGGGAGGGACAGATATTCTCTGCTTGCACAGTTCCTGCGGGAGGCACAAGCAAGGCTGTGGGGAAATGGGAGGTAGGCTCGGGAATTCCGCCCTTTTCGAAGCATTTCTGTAAATCAAAAACTACCCCGCTGTTCTCTGGGTGCCTACAAGCACTTCCCTGTCCAGAGATGATCCTCTCTCCAAGGAAGCATTGAGAATAAGAGCCAGGCCAGGTTGGATGGGGCTTGGAGCACCCTGGGATAGGGGAAGGTGTCCCTGCCCATGGCAGAGGCTGGAATGGGATGAGCTTTAAAATCCTTTCCAACCCAAACCTTTCCATGATTCACTAAGTGTTCAGCTCTTCTGAAAACCCTCCCCAGCCACTTCTAAATCCATATTTCTGTGGAGCTCCTGGTGTTTTCACCCTGTGGCCCAGCCTTGGAGTATTTTAGCAGGAGACAAACAGGATGTGTCCCTCTCTTCCCTCCCCGACAGCAGAGGATGCAGAGCTTTGTTCCTGACACTGTCTGTCAAATGTAAGGACGTTTTTTGATCCACTTTAGAGAAAATCAAAATGTTTCATCTAGAAAAGCTTGAAATGCTTCACCAACCCATCCACCCCCCTTTGCTTTTTCTTACAGGACCAGCTGCGGATGCAGTGGAAGTCCACGTGAGTTTGAGTGTTCTAAAGCTGCATGTTTGGTGAGAATATTATTTCTTCCCAAATATTAACTTTTTTTCTTTGCTTGCATCTGACAAGCTCACACTGACACCCATTACTGGCTACTGATTCTTCATTGAGATGCTCTCAATTCTTCAGTCTGAAAATTTACTGGAACGATTTACTCCCTGTGAAAAAAATCTAACAACTTTTAGAGAGATCTTGTGATGACATCAAGCAGCCACCAAACCGTGGTGCTGCAGCCTGGTTCAAAACTGACTTGCTCAGCAGTTTCTTGTGTTATCACCTCCTCCACCTCTTCCCTGGTTTTGCCAGAAATGGCAAAAAACCTCCTAAGGTTCCCTCAATTTTGTCTTTTTTCTTATGCGAGAGAAGAAAGTCTGACCAAATTCATGGAGTTCTCACCCTCCCATTTTACAAGCTGAGGTCTGTTTGCATCCTGTAAACAAGCTTTAATATTCTTAAAAAAATCTCCGTGGAGCAGAATTCATATTTCATTAAAGCGTCAGTTTGAAGTTCAAAAACCTTGGCCATCCCGAGTTTGAGACTCCCCCAGAGCTGCTGTAATTTGGGACAGGATATTCTCCTCCCGAGTTCAGCACTCAGTATTTCACTGGGGTTTTTTAAACTTGTTCCCGTGTTGGAAAACAGCAAAGACAAGTATTTGCTCTCCATTTCATCACTCCCTCAGGACTCTGATTAACCTGCTGCTCATTCCTCTCCTGAGGTAAATTCATGGGTTTGTTCTTTCTCTGTGTAGGAGGAGGGAAAAAAAATCTTTGCCGTCGGTGCTGTGTGAATCTCTGCCGAGCTGGTGGGAGCTGTTCCTGGGCATGGGTGGGCACCAGGCAGGTCCTGGCAGGGCTGAGGGGCTGCTTTGCTTTGGAACCTCGTACTGCTCAGTAATACCTGCTGCTCATCTCATCCACCGAATTCCTGTGGGCCACACAGCCAAGGGATGAAACGTTGAAGTAAAACTTGTAATGTACCACTGCACTGCACTTCTGAACCATCCAATGACTGATTTTAGAGCTGTCTCTTAAAGAGGACTCTCCCCTGGGCAGCCCCAACCAAACCAAAGCATTGACAGCCCTCTGAGCAGTGGAGGAAATCCACGGCGTGTCCCAGATCTTTATAAAACCAGCACTGAGGCATTGCCACGATGCAGCAGGGCCGGGATCCCCGACCATTTGCTTGTTTCAAACCTCAACACGCTCCCCAAATCTGTGCCCTTCCTCAAGGGCTCCTGTGGGTCTCTTGCATCCCCCACCCGCAGCAAAGTGCTGGGGGATGGTGCCACACCACAGATGTCTGGGCTTTCTGCTTTGTTAAATTCACACCCATTATTATAACATGCAAATTCCTTGGCTAGGAGGAGAAGGAAATGCACATTTCTTTTCTTTTTCATAATCATCTTTGCTAGTCATAGGGCAGTTGGAATAATGTGTTCTCTTTCAAATGAAAACAAAGGCATAAAAATAGAGCTTCAGAACCCGGAACAGTGGCAAGATCTTTAAATAAATCCCCTCAGAATACTTGATTTTCAAATTGCTTACTTCAAATAGATTCACCATCTCACCTGCTCTCCAGAAGATTTTTTTATCAGATCTGAAACTAAGGGGTATTTAGTCAAAAGAGCTTAAGTGAGACTTTTCTAACAATTGCCTGTTAGACCGTAGCCAAAATCAAACATCTGTTTGTGCCTAGGTACATTCAGTTTTCTTTGCAGTTTTCCTTGGTGCAGTTGTTCATTCTTTGCAGTTGTCTCCATTCCTGGCCCCTGCTGTTAAATTGCTGCTGCATTTCCCTGCAGAGAAGGCTGCACTTTATTGATAGATGAAGTGATTCCAAATAATCCATTGTCCAAGGCAGCAACTATTTTTCTTTAGGGAAAGCCCCTTAGCTGCAATGTGCAGCTTAACGAACAAATAAAACAAAGTCAAACTCACTCGTGGATGGAAGAGGCGGGGGGAACCTCAGGATTTAATTGGTGGAATGAAATGAATGCGTTGTCTGGGCAGTGTCCACCACCTCATCCTCTCACACTGAGGGAGAGGGTCACTGGAGCAGGCAGAGTGTCTGCTGACCCTCAGGACCTGTGGCTGGCTTGCAGCAAAGCAAACATCCCTGGGATGCATCCCACAGGGAGGCAAATCCATCAGGGAGCTCACAGCCGGGAAATCTGCTGCCTGAGCTGCCCGAAGCTGCCTCCTTGGGGCACCAAGAAGCACCCTGGTGACACCAAGGAATCTCAATCCCTGAAAAAGAGCCTCTTCCCCTTTTCCCTGAGGCCAGTGGGTTACCACGGACCTGGCAGTGCCGGCTCTTCTCTGTAATTCCTGTCTGCCCAAGGAAAATCCTGGATGTGAGCAATGGAGCAGGTCAGGGAACTGAGAGCACTGCCAGGCTGGCAGTGAGGATTTCACACTCGAGCAGATTGTTGTTGCCATTCCAGCACCTCCAGCATCGGGCTGGCTGGAGCACGAGTGCTGGGGCTTGGCAAACCCAGCTTTTGGGTTCTGGCTTTTCTACAGACTCACTGTGCGAGTTTTGGCAACTTGCTTCATTTCCCTGAGCGTGATCCAAAACCTGGGGAAGTCAAGGAGAGTCTTTCCTGGAGCTTAAATATGCTGTAAACAGGCTCCTCAGCTCTCTGTTTCTAGCCTGTAACGTGGGGGATGCACTGCCTCTCCTATATTGGCTGCAAACTCTGCATCACAGGGTTTGTTCCTGGCTCTGAGCACAGCAGAGCCCTGATTTGGGTTGGCATTCTGGAGGTTCAAGGCAAACAGAGCCCATGGGCACCCCGCAGGTACAGGAACCCAGCTGGGTGGCGAGCACCATCCTCCCAAAATCTGTGCTGCTCCTGTGTGGGAACAGAGAAGAGAAGGGCTTGCACGGCTCGTATTTATCCACGGCAAAAACCAAACCACCCAGAGGGTCAGGGTTAGCCTGGGTGTGGGGGTTGCACTGGTAGTGAAAGAACAGGGGTATTGTTGTAGAATCCCAGGATTCCAGAATGGTTTGGGTTGGAAGGGACCTGCAAACTCATCCAGTCTCACCCCGTGCCATGGCAGGGACACCTTCCACTATCCCAGGCTGCTCCAAGCCCCATCCAACCTGGCCTTGGGCACTGCCAGGGATCCAGGGGCAGCCACAGCTGCTCTGGGCACCCTGTGCCAGGGCCTCCCCACCCTCACAGGGAGGAATTTTTTCTCATACCCAATCTAAACCTACTCTCTCAGTTAGAAGCCAGTCCCTTGTCCTGTCGCTCCAGGCCCTTGTCCCAAGTCCCTCTCCAGCTCTCTTGGAGCCCCTTGAGGCACAGGAAGTTTCTGAGGACGATGGTCCTGTAATACTCCAAGAACAGGGGTAGAGTAGAGGGAATCAGGGCAGAAGTTCATTTTCACTTCACTTAGAAGCAGAAATCCTTCAGTTTTGGTTCAAAACTACTCATTCAACAAGAACAGTAGGATTTTAGTTCCCCCTTGTCCTATCACTACCTGCCCACACAAAAAGTTGCTCTTCCTCTTTCATAAGTCCCCTTCAGGAACTGGAAGGCCTCAGTGAAGTCCCCCAGAGCCTTCTCCTCTCCAGGCATATCAGTGTGACTTCAGCAGGAAGAAGGATTCCTGCAGGCATTTCCTGGTCTGCAAAAGGCTTTTGCCTCCTTGGGCCGAGCCCAGCACAGCATTTTTCATGTCAGAGCTGGCTCCTTTTCTGCTCCAGGGTAGTTTTGTGAAGGCAAAGCTGGGGCTGTTTGCACCTCTGCCTGTGGGATCTGGGCAGGAATTCCCGTCTCTCCCCACTTTCCTTTCCATCTTCTGCAGGAATCCACAATCCAGGCTCTTCCCTCAGCTCCTGCACAGCCTGAGGAGCGCAGCTGCACCCAGAGATGGGCTGTGCATTTCTGCACGGAAATGTCAGCCGAGTGACCCTCATTCCCAGCGAGCCACAGGGCTGGGGACACCAGTGACGAGCCAAGTGGGTCACAATCCAAGTCCCCTTCTCACACAAACCAAGCTCAAGGCCTAAGCAAACCACGGAACTCTGCTCCCAGCAGGACAGGGCAGCTGTGGAGCTGAGCTGGTGCCGGTGCCCCAGGCTGGGGGTGGAGTTCCATTGGGTCAGATACGGATTTGGGAACAGCGGTGGCTCCGGGATGGATCTGAGGTGGTTTGGAGAAAAAATTTGGGGCTCTTCAGTAGCCAAGGAGAGGATGATGTGGGACTGGAGCAAGGGGTAGCTCAGGGCTCTGGAGTTTTGAATCTCTGAGAGGAGGGTTAGGGAGGGCTGGGATGGAGAGGCATGAGGAGTTACGGGGTGTGGGCAGAACTTAGGAAGGCCAGGTTGGATGGGTGCTGGAGCTGATCCAGTGGGTGGCATCCCTGTCCCTGAACTAGTTGAGGTCCCTCCTGACCCAAACCATTGTGTGATCTCTCAGAGGAGGGACACCCTGGGGACTCTCTGTGTCTCAGGGCTCAGCACGAGGGCAAGGACAGCTTTCCCTGCGCTGCGTGCCTCTGTTCTCCTGCCGGAAGCTCAGCAGCTCTGGGAATTCTGGCACAGGGCTCCAGGTGTTGTACCTGGGCAGGGACAACGGTGAGAGAGACTCAGGGAGGATCTGAAGCCATGTGGTTTCATGCTTTTAACTAAAAGCCTTCAGATCAGCGCCGGCCCAGGCAAGAACAGGCAGGTTTCTCCCAGCCCCTGCTGCACTGCTGCAGCAATTTATGGCTCCCGTGAGCTTTGCTCATTTAAAAAGTGCCCACGGAAGCATTTCCTCATGGAAAGTCTTTCCAGCGTATTTTAATGGGGAAGGAGTGAGTCTATTTATTTGAAGTGGTGCACTAGAAAGCTGCTCCAAGCCTGGCAGGCAGTTGTTGCCCACCACTGTGATGTAAAGAGAGAAACACAAGTCTCGTTGCGAACCCTTCGTGACAGATTGAAAGACAAGTCCGTGCCCAAGCACTCCCTCGGCATTCAGCCTGATTTTGGACTCTCCAGTAAAACTTTTAGTTCAGATGGCTTTTGCAACTCTGTTCCTGAGGTCAAATCTAAGGTCGTACAACTGAAAAATGTAGATTTAGGATTCGTGTTGCTCCCTGGCACTTTTTATTCTTTCAGTGCTACCCTAAGTTTCATTAACCTGGAGTTAAACTAAGGTTATGCTGTTGGATGAGCATAATAAAACGCACTGCCGGGGCTGAGGAACATATTTCTTCCGTGGTGCTTTAAGAGGCCTATAAAGCTGTGATTAAATGATGTCTAAGCTTAGCTCTTCTGCAGCATCTTTCTGAGAGCAGAATCAGAACCTTGTTGGGACCTTGTCTTTCATACCCCACCGTCACAACGAGGCGCAGAGCCACCAGACCCAGCAACTCTGCTTATTTTAAGCCCGCGACAGCTGAGGTGCCAGTGGCCCTTTGCAAATGCCTGTAACACGATGCTCGCGTAAGTAACAGCCCGGTTCACCCTGCGGCCCCAGGAATGTGTTGGTGTGTGCTCAGGGAATAGCTGGCATGGCTGGGAGGGCTCAGAAACCCCAGCCCAGCACTGAACTGGGCCTTTGGAAGGCATGAGATGTGCAGGGTTTGTTCAAGGGAAACAGCTGCACGCGAGAGAAGGAAAAAACAAGGAGAAAGGGGAAAAAAAAAGAGAAAATGAGGCAGTCAGAGGGGCAGGAACAGCATGGAGCTGTGCCAGGGGAGGGTCAGGCTGGAGATCAGGGAAAGGTTCTTCCCCCAGGGATTGGGCACGGCCCCGAGGCTGCCAGAGCTCCAGGGGCGTTTGGGCAGCGCTGCCAGGGATGCCCAGGGTGGGGTTGTTGGGGGGTCTGTGCAGGGCCGGGAGGTGGATCCATGATCCCTGTGGGTCCCTTCCAGCTCAGGATATTCTGTGATCTCTTGTCTGACACAGTGGGCACTCCTGGCTGTTCAGTGCAGAGGCTGCGTCGGTTTTGTGGCACAGCACCAAGATAAATCTGCTTCTTTTAATTGTGGTGCTTTGGTACTGAAGTGTTCCAGCTTCCTTGTGGTTTACTGGGAGGAAGGTGCTCCCCTCGGACCCAGCCTGTCCCTGCTGCGCTGCATGGCCACCCCACAGCAGGGTTTGTCACTGCCACCACCCCACGGCCCACGTGGGAAGGGGCACAGCCATGCAAAGGAACACAGGCTCGTCTCCCAGGCAGGCTTTTCCAGGGAACTTGAGCACAGTGGTTGAATGGTCCCGAAAAATCATTGCTGCCTGACTGTGTGAGCTGCCAGGCATGGCAAGGAGCTGAAATTGGGGTTGGAGAGGGCTGGGGATTAACACCAGGGGCTCAGGCTCGTGCGGCCAGAAAACTTCAGCAAGACTTTCTCCTGGAAGAGACCTGAGTGGTTGTTACTGAGATGGGGAAAGCAGAGCTTGCTGCTGTGGTGTTATTTTAATAGAGGCTGTGTAACTTTACCTTGTTCTGAACTCCCAAACTTTTCTGGCTGGTAATAGGAACACTGCCATAGCACGAGCCTCGAAGCAAGAAGCCTTGGAAGCTTCCCAGGAAGGCTGGGGAATCAAAGATGTGCAGCTTAATATGGAGACAAAGTTTGAGCAGGCAGCGAAAGAGCAGGGCCTGAGGTGCAGGGCCCCTGTGAAGTCCCAGCATTACTCACTTCCATGGCTGCTCTCCCTCCAGAGGGGCAGCTGAGTAAGGATTTCTTCGTTTGGCGAAGGAGGGGAGTCCTGAGGTGATTCCCACGGGGATGATTTCCCGTGTTCAGTCAAGGGCTGTACCGGGTAAGACTGCTCCCCACGGTGCTGTATATTTGAGGCAGTCCTTGTCCAGTGAGTGAATATTCCACAGGCTGGGATAGGAAAGGGGATCTGAAGGTGCAGGGAAGGACAGTGACTGTTTCATGGCCACACACAGAGAGGTTGTGGATGCTGAAAAGCTTTGGTAGAGAAATCTTTCAGCTTTCTGCAGCATTCTGTAAGAACTTTGCAGCTCTCACAGAGGCTATGAAAACACTGCTATGGGTTTTGTAAACTCACTCCTTATCTTGCACCTGGGTTTGTTATGCAGGATTGTTGTGGTTCTGGCCTTCTGATATTTTGGAAGAAGTGTCTTAGAGCTTGACCAATCCCCTCAAGGGGTGGATGGCCGAGCACCCAACTGTCTTATGCCATTCAACACACTCTTTGTGATCCCTGTTATAAAAGATGAATGAATTAATTAATAAGAGTCAGAACTGCTTTCCCTTCTGAACTTACTCGTGACATTCCTTGCCGTCAGTGCCGCTCACAGCGACAAGAGGTGGCAGAGCAAGGCAGAAAACTCGAGGGGACTTCACATCGTGGGGCTGTCCCAAAGCTGGCAGGGTGCTTCTAACTGCGAGGGTGGGGAAGGGAAGGGCAAAAGGGGGGGTTCCTCCTGCCCCATCTGTCCTTGGGCACACAGATGTGCCTACCTTAGTCCCAATCCTGACATCCCAGTGCTGTCCTTGGAGCAAAGCCTTGAATTCTCAGGAATTTCCAGAGCAGACCTGCTCCCCCCAGCCCGCCCAGCCCTGCACTCTGAATCTCCTTTCAGCAGAGCCAGCAAAGGGTTTTGCAAGCAGCTTCTGATCCCAGAAGTGATTCCTTCCAGTCTTTGGGACAGCTCTGAGTGCTTCAAATGGAGCAATTGGTGTTATCTGCACGAGGATCTTGAAATCACAGTGATTGCTCAGGATGTGAGAGGGACCTGCCAGCTGCAGGTCACGGTCCTTTCCTGCCAAAACCATTTGAACTCTGGCCCTTGTCACCAAACACGTGCTCCTGGGACAGGGCATTCTTTTCACTGCATTTGCTGCTCTCTTATGGCTTGAGATGGGAGGCTTGAAAGAAACAGCTCTTTTTCAGGCAAACCTCCTCCTGGAATCCTTGACTCAGACACTAAATAGACAGAAAAGCCACTCAATGGAAAAGGACTTTGTGTTGTCCCTGTAAATCTTTCATCCAGTGCCCTCCACGTGCACCAGGAGAGCTCTCAGGGCATGATCTTTTGTGAGAGCATTGCAGAGATTACGAGGTATAAAAATGTCAGTCCATCCACAACTCCCTGTCACTTCGCTGAGCTGCTGCTCCAGCCGGCAGGGAGGAATGGGAATTTTTCTTTTCAGTCCTCCACAAGGACCTGTTCCTATGGAAAACCAACTGTTCCTCGTGGATGGGGTGGGATCAGCCCCCAAAACTGGCTGGTGCAGTGTGTCCAAATCACGTCTGGGCATCCTCCAGTGCAAGGGAGCCCAGCTCACAATTTAGACTTGGCCACAGGGAGACAAAATGAAAGAATCCTGTCTGACCTTGCCAAAAGGAGTGGGATAAGTCCTCATGTGTGTGCCCTGAGCTGTTCCTGCAGGATGCTGGCTTTCACTGTGGCTGGAGGTGTTGAAGGAAAGACTGGACCTGCCGTGGTCTGGTTGACAAGGTGGTGTTGGGTTGTAGGTGCTAAAAAGCTGGAAGCGGAGAAATTCTTCAGCCTTTTCTCAATATTCTGTGAGCAGACTGCCTTTCCTATGTAAACTATTTTAAACAAGGTCACAGTTCCATAAACTTCTTGCACCTGCAGGCTGTTTTGCAAGATTGTTGTGGCTTTGATTTTGAAAATATTTTGGAATAGGTATCTTAGGACTTGGCCAATCCTCTCAAGGGGTGGATGGCCGAGGAACCAATTACCTATTGCCACTCAACACACTTTTGCCATCTATCCTATAAAAGTAGTCAGAAAATTATTAAAGCGCTTCCACTTGTTCATGAGCCTGGACTCTGTGTCGTTTTCTTTACCCGTCTTGGACGTAACAGCGTCCAAGACTCAATGACTTCAGAGGTCTTTTCCAACCTCACTGAGCCTGTGATTCTGCAGCTCCTCCAAAGCCAGGAGTCCTCGCCTTGCACACTGAGATGTGCCCACAGAACACAGCACTGCGTGGTGGGTGCTGCCGGTGCTCCCTGCTGAGCCTCCAGCAGGGCAGGGGCTTCCCAAAGGACACGCCCTGAAGCAAAGCAAACGCCAGCCACGGGTCAGAACAGCTTCAGGATCTTGGAGAGCAACTCCTAATACCAGAATTCTTCTCCCTGGAACATGTGGGGCAGCTTCTGCTCTTGGCAAGCCTGTCCGAGCCATCCATGCTGCAGCAGGGGCTGAACTTTGCTTGGAGCAATCACTGGCTGTGGTAAACACTCGGTGGTGAGGAGAGAGGGAGCTCACATCTTATGGCTGCGTGCTCGGAGCTTTGTGAGCACCTGCACCTGCAAGAAGCGGGATCCTGGAGCACATTCCCTAATTTTCACCTTTGGATGTCGATTAAACAGTGGCTCAGGAGGTCATGTTTTGGTCTCAGCATTAAAACACTTCAGGAGAGACAGTTCCTGTTCAGGAAGAGTGAATTATTCGAGGACTATCACTGCCCAGCACATTTTTCTTCACTAATGCCACTTCATGGCTAGAAAGTCTCAATCCCAAGTCACATGTGTAAACATTGGAGCAGTCATTTATCCAGCGTACAATTTGTAGGGATGACAAGTCATTTAAATAGCGTGTGTAACGCAAAACATCCCGGTACTGATTTAGTGGCTTTATTATTGCCCTGTCAGGAAAATTAATGTTCTATTTGCACAAAGCATCCATTCAGGCTCCCTATCTGCAGCAGCAGAGGTTGGGATCCGGGCTGAGGTGTCCTGAGGATGGAGAGCTGTGTGGTGTCCCGGCTCCCAGCGGAACTGGCCTTTCCCAGGATTGCCTGACGCTGGAAAGAGCACATCCCAGTTACCGGCTGAGAAGGCCAACAACAGAGTGACAGACAGCCCTAAGTGTGAATCCACAGCGATGATTCACCCAGCAACTGGCTCCTTTCCAATGAAATGGTGGGAATTTATTTTTTTTTTCTATTTTTTTTAGTTGGAGCAGAGGAGCCTGAGGGGAAAGCACAGGAAGGAAATTATCAGCAACAAGCTCTGCAAACCCAGAAACAACTCGGCTCTGTTTTGTAACAAGAGGAAGGGAGATGCTCTCCCACGTCTCTCTGCTTTTCTGCACTGTGTTTTCCAACAAGTACAGTCGGATAGAAGTTGGCAGGGAGCAGCAGGAGGGGGCTGCTCCAAGGGGAACACGAGGCAGGGGTGGGGAATGGTGAGGCAGGCGTGGAGCGATGTCCTGCTGCAGCCCCCAGGTCCTGGCTGAGAGGAGAGGTCCAGCAGCCACCACTGGGCTCAGCCAGTCATGTCCAGACAGGCTCATGGTGGCAGATCCTGGATCCAGCCGGGAAGCCAAGCTGGGATCAGCAAGGCCAAGCCCAGGTTTAGCTGTGGTCAGGCCAGGCTGGGACCAAAGGGCTTGAGCACAGCAGGTGGCTCCAACAAGGGCCCTCCCAGCTGCTTTCCAACAGCCCAACACCAGGATACAGCTGCATCTGCACCAGACCTGGCTCACAGAATCCCAGATTCCCAGATTCTCAGAATCCCAGAATCATTCTGGTTGGAAAAGACTTCCCAGACCATCGAGTCCAAGCTGTGACCGATCCCCACCGTGTCACCAGCCCAGAGCACTGAGTGCCACGTCCAGTCCTTCCTTGAACACCTCCAGGCATGGGGACTCCACCACCTCCCCAAGCAGCCCCTTCCAATGTTTAACAACCCTTTCCATGAAGAAATTCCCCCTGAATTCCCTCCCCACCTTGTGGGTTGCTTTTTAGAGTCAGCTTCTGAACTCTTTTAATGTGGAGTCTTAATTTTCCATATGCTGGGAAGCTTGGGAGGAAATTAAGGGAGCCACAAGGAGCCTGTGCACCCTGAGAGACTCATCCTCAATTCAATTTAGAGTTCCCTACCTCTCCTTTCAGGGAGCACGCATATCCCATGAGCCAGCCTGGAAATGCATGGCCAGGGGGTAGAGACGGCTGTAAATATTCCCTGGTGTGATGGCAGCACCCTGGAGGAGGGAAAATAAACTGTCAGCTTGAGAAGTGAGAGAACGAAGCCATTAATAAGAGCATCCAAACAGGCTCTGGGGCGTGGAGCTGCACCATGGAATGGATGCAGCAAGGTGGAATCCACGGTGTATTTTCCAGAGGTCTCCCAGGGCAGCAGAGCCTCCCAGCAGATCCCTTTGGGCAGGAGCCTCTGCAGAAGCCCTGTGGTGATGGGTGGGCAGACAGGGACCTCTCAGAATGGAGCTGGGCCCTCAGAATATTCCCCGTGCTTCTTCCAAAGTGAGGACGCACTTGAGAGACTCCAGAGGGCTCCCATGGAGATGTGTCCACGTGACCTGGCCATGGCGAGATGGGCTGAAAAGAAAATGAAACACCGAAGGAGAACCAACCCTTAAAGCACTTTAACTGCTGAGGCAACCAGATATTTATCCCTTTGGAGTTCTTCCTGACAACCAGAGGGAAGCTGAGCCAGCCTGACCTGGTTTGCCACCTCTCTTTACACCTGCATTTTGGTGAAGGCTCCCTTAATCACACGGGTTCTGTAAAGCAATTTCTTCTGCCATTTTCATTTAGTTCCTTGCAGGTTTCTGAAGCTTTTATAGAGCCTTGGGTGAAGCTGTTGAGCTCCTGGAGTTGGGAGGCACCAGAACAGGCTGTCCATGAATATGAGGGATGAACATTCTGGAAGGGTTTCAGAACACAGTCGGACAAGGCTCTCGGTGACCTGATCCAACCTTGAAGTTGCCTGCTTTGAATCTGTCTGTGATTCCAAATTCTCTGTGCTACCATAAGACTGGAAAAGAGATGTTTTATTAAAAGCCGAAATGTTTATTCAGTCTCTTAAATCTGCACACTCAAGAAAGGAGAAATGATTTCTTTTTATTTATAATAAAATTCGGAGGTTTCAGGCCTAATCTGATGGAGACTTTGATGTCTCCTCTGCCTTACTTTATTTATTTATTTATTTTAAGTGATAAGGGCTTGGCTTTGAAAACTAAAGAATTATTAGTTAAAAAAGCAAGGGAAGTCCACTCCTGGTGACCTTTCCTTCTGGTTCTCTGAGGGATGTGTTGAAATTCCAAGCTGCTCTGGAAGCTGACTGCAAGGAGACACCACAGGAGCTCAGTTCTCCTGGAAATGCTCTCTGTGTGGGAGAGGAGAGAGGGAGGCGTTTAAGGATAAAAAAAGTGAGGCAGGGAAGAGCAGAACTGCTCAGCAGTCAGATGGAGTTTGTTTCTGCCAGCAGTGGATCCCCCACTGGGCTTCACCTGCTCCAGCTCCAGCAGCGGGAAGAGCGGAGTGTCCGCCCCAGTTCCGGAGCTGCCTGTGCTGGATCGGCTGCGCTGCCCTGGGGAGGTGGGATGTGGGCCAAAAAGTGCTTTTAGGCAAGGCTGAGACCTGCTGAACTGCTGAGGTGGTGTCACTGAGCTGTCCCTGCCCTGCTGTGTCCCTCTCCCGGGGAGGGAGCGGTGCCCCCGTCCCCAGACGGAGCCGAGGGGTTGAATCCCTGCTGGAGGCTGGGGAAGGCACTTGCAGTGGGAATGCTGGAAAGAGGAGGTCTCGGGTCTCAGGAAGGGGCGATTTTCCAGTGAAGATGGACCAGGACACGTCTGGGTGTGGAATTTGGGCTCACAGCGTTGGTGAGTGGTGGTGATCTGATTAACTGCACAATTAGTCCATGAAGTGAGTGGGTTTCATCTTCTGCATAGAGTGGAAATGGAATAATTAACCAATGAAAGAAGTGTGATAACCAATTTGCAGTAATGACACACGGGCAAGGCCCTTGCTCATCAGGTGGAAAAGGCAAAGCCGTTCATTGCACAGTCAGAATTCCCTAAATCCCAGCACCCAACAGGATATCACATCCTAGAAACAGGAAAGATGTTCCCCACAGTGTCCCCCAATCACCTGGGGCATTGCACAGATTTTACCTATGATGGTAACAGGCAAACAATGCCCTATAAGGCCACAAACTCCAATGAACACTTCTCACAGGCCCAGGCTGTCCATAAACACACAATCCTCTCTCAGTCCATCCCCGGTGACCTGGATGCACTCCCAGGGTCACCTCCGGGCCCAGGACAGAGCCCCTCTCTCTGATCCTCAGGGCCTCTCTTCCAGCACACAGTGCACCCCAACACCAATTAAAGAAAAGTGTGATGTGTGAGAGGGAAAAACCCCAAACCAATAAAATGGAGAGTCCATAGCTTAACACAGCAGGGATATGGAAATGCTGCACCAGGAAAGATGGGAATGCCATTTCCAGACCCTTTGTCTCCAGAGGGTCTCATCCCTCTCCATGAGGAGCTCCTTGCAGCTGTGCTTGTTCCTGTGCTGCCTGAATGAAGGAGCCTGATGGATGAAATCCCATCTTGTCTCAGGGACTGAGGAGAGCTGGCAGCTGGAAGAGAGACTGGACATGCTGTTAATTCTGGTGAGTGACCCAAAACAGAGCGTGGAAAATCCAAAATGAACAATATCCTTGACTGTGAGCTGGGTGACAATGGAAGGAACACGGGGAAAAGTTGTAGGAAGAGCCTGGATGATCTTTTAGAGCAATGGTGAGGGGCGAAGGCTTGAGAGAGGAGGATTCACAATGAAATCTGTCATCTGGAACTGGCTGAGAAGACCAGCCTGGGACCTCTTTTTCTGAAAAAGCAGTGGTTTAGAAGAGGTTTTCATTTTCTTTTTCTTTATTTTGTGTTAATTTCCTTTATTTTAAAGTACCTCTGGGTTTAAGCTTCTGCTGCTGTCTCGTTGCTTCAGCCCCAAAGCTGAGTGGGACCCAATGTCTACGTGGGTGCTCTCTAGGAGCTCCCATTCGTGCCAATGCATCCACGCCAGCTCAGGTTCCTGCCAGCAGGACCCTTTTGCCAACCTTTTGGGTGGTATCTGCACCTATGGAAGAAAATTAATCGCTTCAAGAAACCAAAAAGCTACCAGGGAGCCCGGCACGGTGTGTCCCTGAGGGACAGGGGCATGGTTATGGGTTATCCTTGAGAAACTCTGCAGTTGTACAGGGATAAACGGGCAGGAATTCTCTAACTCCACGTGACACACCTTGGCTGGCTGGACACTGAGCTCTCCACGTTGTTTGGTGACTCCTGAAATACATTCAGCCCAGAACAGGATGTTTCTAAAGGTCTTCTCTGCACAGCACTTCTTCCCGTCCCTCCTCAAACCAGCCATGCCACTAACAGCAGTAAATGCATTTATTTTCCTGCTCTATCTTGTTAAACTCCTGCTTTTCCCTGCTGCTGCACATCAGAGATGTTAACTCGGTGCTAACCTGGTAACGCTGGAGAGCTGGGCCCAGGGGAGAGCGAGGGAGAGGTTGGTGGGGAGGCATCCAGCAGCTGAAGCAGAAGAAATGTGACTTTATAAATCCTTCATCCCCTACATCTTCCCAGAAACATTTCTCAGCAGTGTCCTTATGGAAAATTAAACTCTACTCTGGCAAGAAGAAAACACTCACGTAACTTCTGTGCCTCTGGACAGCCTCGCTCTGTCATTTATTTGGAACAGCAGGGCTTGCCTTGGCTTCTCGGTTTGCCTGGTCTCAGAGCAAAATTAAAGTAAGCAGAGCATCTCTCAGCCTGTCTGGAGGGTACAAGGGTGGAGAAACATCAGAAAATGAGTGAGGAGCTTCTGGGACCATCACATCTCATTCGGAGGAGCAGAGCACTGCTGAGAGCCCCTCCCCACACGAGGCTGCCTGAGGACCAGGCAGGGGCTGTGCTGGGCTTTGTGCCAGACCCCTGCACCCCTTCCCTGTCCCCGTGCCTGCTGTGGGAGCTGCCCATCCCTGTGTTTGGGGCACTCACAGGGGTCTGGAGATGGGTTCTCCTGGTGTTTCCCCCTGCTGGAGCTGCTGCTGGCCCCACCGCTGCGTGTTTGCCTGGCTGAGGGTGCTGCCTGCGCTGCCCCTGCCCCTCTGCCCTCCCCCAGGTCCCCGTGGCTGTGCCCATCTGGCATCAGGGATGACAGGCCAGAGCTTGCACAAGGATTTTGTAGCCCTGTGCCAAAAGCTTCCATGGGATTTCCCAGAAATACCGAATCCCCTGGGCAGGGACCTGTCGCTGTCACGTCCGAGGCACACAAAGAAAACACCACAGAGTCCAGGCTCATGAACAGTGGAAGCCGAAGCTGCTTCTTTAATAATTTTCTGACTACTTTTATAGGATAGATGGCAAAAGTGTGTTGAGTGGCAATAGGTAATTGGTTCCTCGGCCATCCACCCCTTGAGAGGATTGGCCAAGTCCTAAGATACCTATTCCAAAATATTTTCAAAGTCAAAGCCACAACAATCTTACAAAGCAGCCTGCAGGTGCAAGAAGTTTATGGAACTGTGACCTTGTTTAAAATAGTTTACATAGGAAAGGCAGTCTGCTCACAGAATAGTGAGAAAAGGCTGAAGAATTTCTCTGCTTCTGCTTTTTAGCACCTACAGGGACCCTCCACTGGGAGTTGTGATCACAGGTTCTGGTATAAAACTCAGGGTTCAGTGGACACCAAAGGTGCATTTAATGAGTCAGTGGTTCTGGAGAAGCACTTTGAGGCCACACAGGTGACAGCCTTGTCCTGGAGAGCTATCCAAGAGCATAGAATCGTGGAATTCATGGAATCCAGGATGGTTTGGGCCCTTCCAAGTCCTCAAGTTCCAGCCCCCTGCCATGGGCAGTCCCACTGATGACAGGCACTCACTCCTTAAAGCATCCACCATCCCAGAGCAGGAGCACCTGCAGTACTGACACACGGGCAAGGACCTTGCTCATCAGATGGAAAATGCAAAGCCGTTTATTGCGCAGTCAGAATTCCCTAAATCCCAGCACCCAACAGGATATCACATCCTATAAACACGAAAGATGTTCCCCACAGTGTCCCCCAATCACCTGGGGCTTTGCACAGATTTTACCTATGATGGTAACAGGCAAACAATGCCCTATAAGGCCACAAACTCCAATGAACACTTCTCACAGGCCCAGGCTGTCCATAAACACACAATCCTCTCTCAGTCCATCCCCGGTGACCTGGATGCACTCCCAGGGTCACCTGCGGGCCCAGGACAGAGCCCCTCTCACTGATCCTCAGGGGCTGTCCCTCTTCCAGCACACAGTGCACCCCAACAGCATCGTGCAAAGGAAAGGGGGCAGAAAGAAAAATGAACTGAGATTCCCTTGTTCAGGGCACTTCCAGGAGAATGTCAGGAAAAGGTCTCTCCCAGGCCCCACTAAAGCACTGCCAGGCCCCAAAGAGTCACACAAAGAAGATCCTAAGAGGATAAGACACAAAGAGAACACAAACGCAAGGTGTGGGCAGGCTTGGCCTTTGACAGAGCCCGAGGACAGGCAGAGCTGTGCATGGGTGGAGGAAAGCATCCATGGGGAAAATCACGGCCTCAGCACAGCCACAAGCAAATCCTGTGAGCCTCCTGCTTGGCTTTAGTCACAGTACAAAGGAGCAGCCAGCCATGGCATCTTTCAGGAGCATTTCCTAGCCCACGCTGTGGGATACGAAGGGAATCCTTGCTGGAGTGATTCCCTGTCTAACAAACCCTGCAGACCCTCATCTCACCGGGCTGGAGATGAGCAGTGACTCGGGGTAGAGCTGGAGTGTGACATTTGGGAAGCCAGGATGGCTCTGCATCCCTGCTCACCCTTGATGGGCTGTTCCTCCTGATTTGCTCTGTCTTCTCATCTATTTTCGGGGAAAAGTGAATGACAGCCTGTGAGAGACCATCATTGCCCTTCCTGCTTTACAGAGCTCAGTTTATCCTCTCAGTCAGCTTTGTTTAAGGAGCCCAAGGTGCAGGAAAAGCTGTTCCCAAAGTGCTGGGATGCTCTGCCTTTGAGTTTCAAATCTTGCTGTTGTCATTGGCCCACAGCTATAAATAGGTGGCACAGCCAAGGCTGGCATCAAACCCAACGTATCTGAGGGAAACAGAAGAAAAGCAGCTTTTGCCTGCAGACTTTGATGTCCTTTGTTCCCAGGTGACAGCCCCCTCAGCCGATTTCCTGCCGTTGCTGGCGCAGAGCATTTCAGAAGATACCTGCTCTTACCCCATTCCTGGGAGCTTTGCCCGTGCACCTCATCCCAGGGACAGCGTTCAGGGTGAAATTCCCTCTGGTTCTGTCGCTCTTCCCAGATTTCAGGGGAAAGGGATTTCAGATTGCAGATTTTTTTTTTACTTGCTCTTACCAAGAGCTAAACCTGTGAGGGCAGGTCTGCAAGTGCTGTAGAGCCTCCTGTTTCCCTTGGCTTCAATGAAGCCCTGATGATTTATGGATTCTGAGAGTCCAGGAGGGAGATCTAGGCCCCTTCTGTCTTCAGAATCTTGAAAATTTTTTAAGTTGGACAAGACCTTCAAGACCATGGAGTCCAACCATTCCCCCAGCACTGCCAAGCCACTGAACCGTGTCCCCAAGTGCCACATCCGCAGGGCTTTTAACCTCCCCAAGGGTGTTTAAATAGTTGCTTCAAAGCTTGGTTTAGCAATTTTCTCCCATGATGGGCACTTTGTTAAAGCCAAAATGTTTTGTAAAACACACCAGTGTTCTCTGAAATGCTGGGCTCCTGGAACAGGTTTCTTTTCTCCATCGTGTGGATGAAGTGACATTGTCACAATATTTATCTGTTCCCCAGCCTGTTTTGCTGGTGACACTGCTGCTGAAGAGGGCTCTTGTCACTCTGGAAAAATTCTCAGTGTGTTTGCAGTGAGTGCAGGAGGAAACTTCCACGGATCCCCACAGGAACTGACTGAGGGATGGCTGAGCTGATAAAACAAAGCCCTGCTGGGCCAGACACCCCAACTCCTGCGTTTGTGGGGTGTGGAGAGAACGGGCGAGTCCAGCTTCAGCCGGTTCCCCGAACAGGAGGGGGGGCTGCAGTGGTGTTCCTGGGGAGTGGGGTTTGGGTATCGGCCCATCCTTCTACCCCTGCCACCACTGCTCCTGCTGAGCTTCATCCTCTGCACGCTCCTCATCCACTGCACGCTCCTCATCCCTGTGCACTCCTCATCCCCTACTCACTCCTCATTCCCTACACACTCCTCATCCCCTACACACTCCTCATCCCTGTGCACTCCTCATCCCCTGCACGCTCCTCATCCCTGTGCACTCCTCATCCCTGTGCACTCCTCATCCCTACACACTCCTCATCCCTGCACACTCCATCCCCTACACACTCCTCATCCCTGCACGCTCCTCATCCCTGCACGTGCCTCATCCTTACACACTCCTCATTCCCTACTCACTCTTCATCCCTGCACACTCCTCATCCCTACACACATCCTACACACTCCTCATTCCCTGCACGCTCCTCATCCCTGCACGCTCCTCATTCCTGTGCACTCCTCATTCCCCACTAACTCCTCATCCCTGCACACTCCTCATCCCCTGAACACTCCTCATCCCTACACACATCCTATACATTCCTCATTCCCTGCACACTCCTCACTCCCTGCACACTCCTCATCCCTGCACACTCCTCATTCCTTACAGCACTGTGTCTGCACAGAAGAATCAGCCCTTGTCCCATTCACCCACAGTTTTCAGATTACGCCTTCTCTGAAATAATACAACTCTTATAAAACAATGTCATGACACCCTTCCACCCCAATCCATCAGCCAGAACAGTGCACTGGGCTTGCCTTTAATTCATTTTCCCAGCAATTAAAATGTGCACCTACTTCTGCAAGCTCCTCAAATCCAATAGCCCTTTAGACATTTCTACCAAGAAAATAATTTGGTTTGTGCTGAGCAGATGAACTTCTTGATTACTGAATTCTGCAAAAGGCCACATCCTCCTTGTTACCATTTTTTAATTACTCTTTTGCAGTTTTCCTCATGCAGGACATTTTGTGTTCTACAAGTTTATCGTTTCCTAAATGCTCTTTCTGTTTAGGTTTTCCTCCAGAAAAGGATGAGAAGACATTTCATAAAAGAACCAGGATGGTTTGGGTTGGAGGGGACCTTCAAACTCATCCATTCCCACCCCCTGCCATGGGCAGGGACACCTTCCACTGTCCCAGGCTGCTCCAAGCCCCGTCCAACCTGGCCTTGGACACTTCCAGGGATCCAGGGGCAGCCACAGCTTCTCTGGGTACCCTCCCCACCCTCACAGGGAGGAAATTCTTCTTAATATTCAGTATAAAACTCTCCTGTTTTACACCCCTGTACCAGCTAATTCAAGGGAGAACAAAAGAACATTCCTGGGATGCAATTTGTGTAACACTTCCCAAGTGAGCTGACCAGGAAAGGGAAGCAATTTAGGCCATGAATTATTGTTAGAGTGTCTCTAGGCTTGGTTGATTATTTCAGAAGGAAGAATAAAAAGGAAATAAAAGGTGTTTTTCTCAGCCTTGTGATTCAGAGGCTGGGAGAAAAAGCAGTGATCCCCTGCCTTCCCCTGCCTGGCTCTCCCCTGCTCCAGCCTCCCTGTGTGGGAAGGGGAGCTGGCTGCAATCTGTGCCGTGTCTTCACTCCCTTCGCAGGCTGTCATCCCCTCCTGATGGAACCTTACACCCAACTCAGGGCCCCGTCCCCTGGGGCTGCTGGAGCACACGGTGTGACCTCCCTGCTCTGTGAGTGTGTCCACGAAATACCTGGAAAAGCCCTCCAGCCTCCAGGTGCTGAAGCAGGACTAGGTAGAGCAGGAGTTGTTTTCTTTCCTGTTCCCTTTCAGTTGTTCTGTTCACTTGTTTTTCTTTCCTCCAGTGGATAATGAGAGAAGAGAACGGATTTTGGTTAGTTAAAGATTGATTTCAGTGGTAAGTCGTTCAGCACCACCAAAGGAATGGGTCTGAGATCCCACACGGTATCTTTAGATGGAGAGAGATGTATTTCCCACTTATGGAATATTTTCCACATACATCCCTACCCAGAAAATAGATTTGTGTGGAGAATGTGCATTGCAGAGCATCTACTTATGCATCAGTGTGAGGGTGTTGTTATCACTGCAGGAGGAATTCAGGGATCCTGTGCAGCCTGGAATGTCCTGACCCTGCTGCACCAGGGAGCTGAACACATTTTCTGGGCTTTTTTTTCCTCTTGTGTTCCCAGTTTGGCCTTGCCCTTTGGATATTAATGAGAAAACTTGTTCTGCTGTCGAAAAAAATGGTGTTGTCACTCCAATGACCCTGTGAATGAAGAAGTAAAATCCCAACCCGATTAAATTTGTCCTGGAAGCTACAGTGGTGGGAGAGGAGGGGGAATAGAGGAGGAGTAGGGGAGGAAAGCTCCATTGGTTTGGGGGTTGAAGGCAAAGGAAGGGTTCGAAAAGCCGTGGATGTGTGCTGAGGTCTCTGTCAGCCTCCAGCCTGGCTCTCCTTTGGGAAAAACCTGGATCTGTATCCCTGTGCCTACTCCTGGTGCATTTCCAGACAGGCCACAGCTGCTCCAGTGCTTCACCTGGGCTTAAAAACCTGTGAAATGCCTGACTGATGAGGCTTCATAAAAACTTCGATCCTTGCAGTGAGTCATGAATCACTCCTCTTCATCTGTCCCTGCCAGGCACACGACTTCTTTAGAAACCAGCACAAACTGAGCAATAACAGCTAATAAAAAATGTATTCCTGAAGAAAAATCATTTCTAAAAATGTATTCACAGGACACATTTGTTGAATCCAAATGAGAGGCAAATACAAACCCTGCTGTCTGCGTTCTGCCCTCAGATAAAATGAGGAGAAAGGAGTTTTCTTCTTCAGCTACTTTTTATTTCAGTTTTACTCTCACATGCAGGCAAACAAGCACACGGAACTGAGCTCCTGCTCCTTTCATCCTCGGGCACTTCAAGGAAGGGCTCTCAGACATTTTCATTTCAGCAGATCAAATAGCAGAGATTTCCCCTCCATCTCCTGCCTTCCTTCCTCCTCCTCCTGTCCCCGCGTTCCGAACCGGCAGCACGGGTGAGTTCACAGTGGTTTGGCTGCGTGGGGCCAGGCTGGCTCAGAGCCCTGGCACAGGGTCAGCCAGCACAGCTGGGTGGCAAAGGCCGAACACGTGGAGAATCTGTGTCTGGATGTCTTCAACAGCCCTTGGACGAGCCCTGCTGCTGGCCTGGATCGGCTCCGGTGCGGCCGGCAGGGCCAGAGCAGTGCCCGGACCCTGTGCTGGCCCTGCTGAGGCACCTCCGGTGCTGGGGGCAGCTTTGGGCCCCTCGGGAAAAGAATAAAGACATTGAGGGGCTGGAGCGTGTCCAGGGAAGGAGCTGGGGAAGGGGCTGGAGCCCCAGGAGCGGCTGAGGGAGCTGGGAAAGGGGCTCAGCCTGGAGAAGAGGAGGCTCGGGGGGACCTTGTGGCTCTGCACAGCTCCCTGACAGGAGGGGGCAGCCGGGGGGGTCGGGCTCTGCTCCCAGGGAACAGGGACAGGATGGGAGGAAAAGGCCCCAGCTTGCCCCAGGAGAGGTTTAGGTTGGATATTAGGGAAAATATCTTCATGGAAAGGGCTGTCCAGCCCTGGCACAGCTGCCCAGGGAGGTGGTGGAGTCCCCATCCCTGGAGGAGTTCAGAAGCTGTGTGGATGTGGCACCTGGGGACATGGGTTGGTGGTGGCCTTGGCAGTGCTGAGTTAATGGCTGGACTCGATGGTCTCGGAATTCTTTTCCCGCCTGAGTGACTCCGTGGTTCCCAAAGGCACTGGAGGGACCTTTGCCTGCACACAGAGTGCTGTGGGAATTCCTGAGCGGTTGGGAACTGGATGCCCACCGCTCCTGAGGCTCGGCACTCCCGGGAGAGCTGCTGGCTGAGCTCAAGGGGATGTTCCAGCAGATGGAATCCTGCCCAACATGGCCAGGAGCTGCAGGCTCCCAGCACAGACGGTACCAGGAGCCCAAGAGAGGTGCACAGGTCACCTCAGGGCAGGAGTGGTCTCACCAAAGCTTTCATCATCTAAATGGGACTGCTCAGCTCCTTCCAGCAAGAAATTCCTCTGGGACATCAGTGCAGCCATCTCCAGCATCTGCTGCAGTCCCTGCTCAGGAAAGTTCTTCCAGTGGGTCACGGAGAGTCCACCCAAAACCTGCACTGCTGCCTGAAGGTGGTGCCTGAGGTTTTAACTTTTATATTTTTCAAGTCCTGCACTGCCTGGTGTGTCACTCTGAGGTTTCCTGTGCCCTGACGGCTGCTGCTCTCTCAGGCTGCTCAGACATAACCAACCTCTCTGGGTTTGCTCTCCAAGGACCCCTTGATTGTAAAAAAATGTGTAAACTAAAAGCCTCTGAAGAGGAGGGCAAACCGGGGGTAGTTCCATCATTAACTGGGGTTGTAATTGGAGAATTAACCCTGATATGCAAATGGACCAAACTTATAAAAGGGTGAAGAACCCGTGGCCCGGGGTCCATCTTGGCTGCGGCCTTTGGCCTGCCCAGGGTGCACCTTTGAAGGCCCTTCACATCAATACCTACCTTTACTCTCTTATTCCTGTCTGGTCTCTGTTTTTAGGCAGCCACCTCAGGCTTCAAAGGCACTTGATTTTCCCTGTGGACGAGGACAAATCCCTTGCCACCCGTGCCTGGCACATCGTGCTGTGAGAGCCGGGCGTGCTGCCTGGGCACTGAGCCGTGTGCTGCTCAGCACAGGAGGCAAGCCTAATTACGGGCCCATTGTTGCAAGGAAAAAGAAATTCCTTGCGCAGAATAATAATCTTGAGGAAGGTTTGAGTACAATCTCGGCGTTTCCCTCATTAGACATTGATATTGTCCTCACAAACGCAGCTTTTCTGCCATCTAATTTGAAAGCTCCAGCGTTGCTCAAACCTTGCCTAAGTACAAATTCTAGGTCGCATCCCAAGCCCAAATTTAGCAAAATCAGAGGAGCTTAGGGCTAGATGGCATCATTGTAAGGTTTTATAGAATAATTTGTTCATAAAGTGCTGTCACAGTGAAAGAATGTATTAACAATAGCTCAAGCACGGTGCCAAACAGGGGCTGTTTCAAAATCCAGACAAGGAGGTGGCAGAGGACGTCGAGGCTCCTGTGGCTTTGTATGCCCTGGGAATGCTTCTCTGATTACCTTCATTATTTAGTGCAGCCTCTGATTGTTGAACCTCCCAGCCCAAATCTTGATGCTCAGTGTCCCACTGCCTCCAGCACAGCCAGGGTGGGCAGTCCGGGTTTAGATGGTATCCCAGATCAAACTGGACCTGGAGCGTTTATGGGATGGGGCACCCCCTGTCTGGAGGGGGAGCTGGGCTGGATGAACTCCCATGGATTTCTGTCCGTGTCCGTGTGGGTAGGAGGCCTTTATTCCAGGCGTGGGTCACAGCTGCTGTCTCCTCAGGAGGCCACTGGGTGTTCAGAAAGCTGTTCACAACCTTCCCAGGGACGTTCTCTGGGAATGAAACCACTCCTGCCTGCTCAGGCTGAAGGGCCATAAAGCAGAGAGCTCCAGATAAGGAAATATGACTGTCCTTTCTTATCTCCACTCATCCTAACAGGCGTCCTTGGGGCTGTAAATTTGTGTGAGGGGAAGGGAAGAACAGTGTGAGGTATCTTTATCCTTATCACAAATCTTCCCCAGGGTGGAAAGATTGACGTTGCCACTGATAAACTCTGAATCGTGGCCGGGGTCCCTTTTCCCTCCTCTGGAAAACGTGGCTGCTTTCCCTTGGGCTGGGTGTGCTGCCTGTCCTGGGTCACAGACCACGTCCCTGAAATAAAAGCCAGGCAGATTGATGCAGCGAAATGCCCAATTCCTCAAAAGTTTGTAATTCCACAAAAGATCATTCGTGTGCCCGTGCCATTACGATTGTTGCAGTTTTATTGCAGCCAGGCCAAAAAGCCATCTGGGAAATGAGGTGGAATTATCCTTATTTGTCACTTTTGTGGGAGGAATGAATTGTTCCGTGTGCTGGCCATGAGACCCCCACTCCCAGCAGTGCTTTGTGCCCGTGGATAGATGGGCTGATCGTGTTTCTGCAGAGGAGGAGCTGGGGCTCATCGTGGGAATGTGAATGACTGGAGACAGAATTGCTGATTTCACCCCTCTCTGCTCCTTCTGAAAGGGAGATTTGGGTTTGAATAGGGCCTTTCTTATTATATTACCCTAATTTTTTTGTGTGCACCGTTCTCCATGAAAATGAGGATTTCCTCTCTCATCCCATTGGGTTGTCATGGAAATTGCTTTCTCTCTCTCTTTTTTTTTTCTGGGAATCCTGTGGCAAAAAAAGTGCTTTGCCTGGCTGGCAGCTCACAGCCAAAACAGTTCTGTGGAGCTGCTGAAAGCTGGGACAGGTCCTGCCTCTGCTTCTGGCACTGCTTTTAGTATCTCCCGCTTCCCCCCGGATCAGGAACTTATCCTGGCTTTTCTGCTCACTGCCCTTCTGCAGGGAAATCCCAAATACCTGCAGAGCCCTGGTTCAGCTGGTTTCTACCCTGCATTCCCAGCCATGCTCCAGAGCCACCTTGGATCAGAGGGATGCCTTTTCCTAGGTCTGGGGTGTGCCCTTGCTGCAGCCCTGCACCAGCTGGGCACCAAAACTCCCCAGCGGGAGTGAGAGATTACCCAAAGCTTTGATTACTTGGGATATCTTTGGTGCAAGAAGCTTTTCCTGCCACCCACCCTGGAGTGCAGCTGTGGAGCGTGGCTTTGGTCTCAGGAGCCCCTGGGCATCCAGGGGAGGCCTCTCTGAAAAGGCCAAATAAGTTCCCATCTTCCCCAATTCTTCCATTTGCAGGTGAATAGGGAGAAAAGGTCCAGTTCCAGGGTCTGTCCTTACCATCGGATGTTGTGTGGGCTCCAAGTTCCCTTTGGGCCGTGGGAGCAATTCTAAGCCTGGGGAAGAAGGAAATGGATGTATTTCCTGTCATGCTGTGTTTCAGAAGGGAGGAAACAACGAGGTGAAACGTGGACTAAAGGGGAAGGAAGGTCACTGACGAACCTGGGCAGTGGATGATCCTGGGGAGGTTTTTCTTTAAGATTTAATAGCTCTTAATGAGGCCTGAGTTTCCACACACCTACCCTGAAACTTGGCAAAGCGTCCCTGAATTTTCCTGTGTTCACTGGATGCATTTTCTCCTTTTCACAGCAAGAGCCAAACGAGGCTTTCTGTGAATGGGAGAAGAGTCAAGGGAAGCAGAGAAAAAGGACCCCAAAGCCCAGCAGAGAAAAAGGATCCCAAAGCCCTAAATTAGAGGGAGGCAGTCAATGGTGTCCCCTCCCAGAGGGTGGCTGCTGAGCCAGGCCAGGCTTTAGTGCTCTGCTGTCACCTCCCCTCCCAGTTTAAGAGAACTAAACCCCACAGGACAGTGAGGTCCCCTGGCTGAGCCATGAGTCTGGAGCTGCTGCTCGCTCCCGAGCCGCTCCCACCCACGAGCAGCTCCTGCCTGTGCCAGTTCTGGCAGCCTCGCTAAAGAGCTCCTTATTTTAGCTCTGGGAAGGGGATATGTGACGTGGAGAATTAAACATACCCCAGCTCTCACCATCCCTTTCAGAGGGTTTTCCCCTGCATGCACAGAACTCTTATCCCAAGTCCTTTGTCTTCCCCTCCTTTTCGGGCTCTGATCCTCACATCCCAGTGTTTGGAACTGGTGTGCTTCTCATCAGGTGTCTTCATGGGGACCCTCCACACCCAGGGACAGCTGCTGGGGTGATGGGGAGCTTGGGGCTGGATTTAATTTCGGTGCTGACTCTTCTTTTTGTGTGGAAACCCTCCTGGGAATGAGTCAGGAGGCAGCAAATGAGGAAACACTCTCTGAGGTTCCTAGGACAGGTCACGGATCCCAGAATGGTTTGGATAGGGAAGAACCTTAAAGCTCATCCCATCCCACCCCCTGCCATGGGCAGGGACACCTTGCACTATCCCAGGCTGCTCAGAGCTCCATCCAACCTGGCCTTGGACACTTCCAGGGATCCAGAGGCAGCCACAAGTTTCCATTTTTTCAGCAATAAAGGCCGTGACAGGACGAGCAGTTGTGTTTTTCTTTGAAGCACTTTTGGCTCCGTGTCTCAGTGGGAGCAAATGGGTTCACATTCCTGTGCTCCCAGAGCCTGGACACTGAAAAGAACCCCAGGGGCTGGAGCACAGGTGGGATGGGGAGCAGCTGAAGGAGCTGGGAAAGGGGCTCAGCCTGGAGAAAAGGAGGCTCAGGGGGGACCTTGTGGCTCTGCACAACTCCCTGACAGGAGGGGGCAGCCGGGGAGGGTTGGGCTCTGCTCCCAGGGAACAGGGACAGGAGGAGAGGGAATGGCTTCCAACTTCACCAGGAAAGGCTTAGATTGGATATTTGGGAATTTTTTTCCCCTGAAAGGCTGGTCAGGCACTGGCACAGCTGCCCAGTGCAGGGGTGAAGTCACTGCTCTTGGAAGCGTCCCAAAACCATGTGGATGTGGCACTTGAGGACAAGGTTTAGTGGTGGTCCTGGCAGTGCTGGGTTAGGGGCTGGACTCTTAGAGGGCTCTTCCCACCTCGGTGATTCTGTGATTCTCTGATGGTGCAGGACATTGCCATCATTTGGACCATATTTCGTTGCCCTCAGCTCACCAGCGCAGGGACCTGCTGTACAAAACTGCGAGCAGCTCTTCTCGAGGAACAGAAAATGTCAGGCAAGTCCATTTTTCTTAACTGAAGGTTGTAATTCCTCTGCAGGAGGCTTTAGTTCCCCAAAAAGCTGCACCAAATACCAGTGAAGGCTTTCCAGGGAAATATCTAGAGATAGAAACTGAAGGAGATGCTCAGAGGGCCCCCATCCTAAACCAGTTACACGTGAAGATGCTCTTTAATTCAGTGCAGGTAATTAGTGTAATTGAGCAGGAAAGTGCCCTAACTGCTCTGCACAAATCCCCACGTGGGTGTGTAACTTGTTCTTGCAGTTATTAGGTGAGTTCACATCACTTCCTTCACTTTTGCAGGCAAGAAGGACCCTGGAGATTATAGGAAGGGGCACAGATTTAAAGGGACGATCAAGAAATACACGAGCTGTAGATTAAAGATAAAACTCTCCTTAGGAAATGCTTTTCAGCAGCTTTGCTGATAGATAAACTGAAATAAAGCAATTAAATCAAAGGGACTGGAAATAAGCAAAGATGATCCTGAAGATTGAACTTCTGTAATAAACACTTGCCACTTAGACGTGCCTTTTGTTTGCAGCAGTCAGATCTGCACGGTGTGTTAGCACATGAGTGCATGAAATTTGTACTTCCAAGCATTTTATTCCTCTTGCAGTCATTTAAATAATGCCAAATTGAGCATGAAGCTGACTGGCTTCAATTGCTGTCATCAGAAAAGAAGAGTGAGTGGGCTGGGGAAGGTTGTCCTCCCTCCCAGCAGTTGCCCAGCGAGGAAAACTGCACAAAGTGAGGGCAAGGAGATGCTGCTGTTTGTGTGCTGCTAAAATCTCCTTCAGTCCGTACCCACCGAGGGCTGACTGCACACTGTTTAACTTAGCCAGGCAGGAGGTGTGAGCTGGGATTCAGCTGGAGCCAGGCTGGAGCCTCCAGGCCAGCTTGGACAGGGCTTGGAGCAGCCTGGGCTAGTGGAAGGTGTCCCTGCCCCTGGGTGGGTGGAACTGGATGATCTTTAAGATCCCTGCCCGCCCAAACCCTTCTGGGATTCCGTGGTTCTTTCGCAGGTGGGTGTAAGCGAATTCCTGGTTCTCCTCCACACCCATCCCCTGTCCCCAAACCCCACTGATCCCCCTGGTGCTGTGCCCAGTCAGCAGTGAAGCGACAGTGGGACAAGGCTGTGCTCTGCAGGGAACACAGAGAGAGCAGAAGAGAGGGAGAAAGGGGAGGTGACCCTGAGATCGGCTCGGCTGGTCCAAGTGCCGAGGTCAGAGGTTTTGTCCCATCCCCTGAGGAGCTGGACTGGATGATCCCTCAGGTCCCTTCCAGCTTGGACTACTCTGTCATTCCGTGTTCATTTTCCTCTCGGAATCCTCCGAGCACCAGCGCTGGTGGGAGCCCCACCAGCCCCTGTGCCCCCCTCGGGCTCCTCCAGCACCGGAGCCCACCCGAGTGGTCACAGGCGTGGAAGTTTAACAGGATCAGGAAAATCACCCGGAGAGCTGGAGAGGGAACATCAATATTTCTCATTTAGCACCACATAAACAGTCCTGTGGAGCTGCCTAATTCCTGTTCCCCCTTCCCAAGGAGCCCGGGCAGTAAATCACACCTGGGTGGTTTTAGTTTGGGCACGTGGCTGGCAGGGCAGCTGAGGCCGGCTGGGAAAGGGGATGTTTCCATTCCCATGGAGTTCCCATGGAATAAGGTCGCCTTTGTGAGCAGGTAACAATAAAAAGCAGGTTAAATGCCCAGGCACTGAAAATGCTCCGTGTGAAGAACACAAGGGCAGTGCAGAGTCCAGGGAAGGTCTTATTTAAACCTAAAAGTGAAATCCCAGTGGCTGGATGGGGTGACTGGGCCTTTGGGAATGATCTTCTGGCCCAGGGTTTGCCAGAACAAGGATTTTCAAAGCCAGTACTAGGTGTGGCAGCAAAAAAGGGCTGAATTCTGAACAAACCGATCTCTTTTCTCAACAAGTTTCTTCCTATGGACCTGTGCAGAAGCAGGTTTGGTTTTTTTTCCTCACTTTTATTTCCCCCTGGGAATCTTGAATATTAATTTACCCTGTACAATCAGAATTTTATCTTGGATTTTCCCTTTGTTTGTTTGTTTTCCCATCACTCAAAAAATAATGGCTTCTTGATCAAAACACTTGGTTACCTGGGCATTTTCCATCAGAAATTTGGTAAGTGAAGGAATACAGAGAGCAGCCAGCACTGGGAATCAGAAACAATCTTGGCTTGAGTGAGGCTCGCTCTTTGATATTAAATGTGAGATAGCAGCATAGTTAATAGCTTTTTGCATGAAAAGAAAATCAGGAAAAATGTCTGTTCAGCCTTGAAAATGGGCACGTTGAAGAGTGTGTGCTGCTCCCAGCAGTGAACGATGATGTTTTCCTTTGCCTTGTCTTGCTGCTGCTGCCTGGATATTCCAGCAGCATTTAAAATATGGCATTAAAAATAGCCCAGGAACGCTGGGAAAACAAATATTAGAGCAGCCTGTGACTGCTCAGGGCCAGAATTTAATGGCATTGTGACAGAAAGGGACATTTCCCCACCCTGACTCATGCAGGGCTGAAGGCAGGTACAGGTGTACTTTCATTTTTCCATCCCCTGTGAGCGTTTTTGGGGGGAAGGACAGGGTGGCACAGGGGATTATGGATTTCTGTAACCCGTTGTCACTTCACCCCACTACTTCTTGCTCAGCTGAAGTTTATCTGCACAGCAGACATTGATTTCACTGCATGAACTCGTCTGGAGGTTTAATTAATGTTATGTTCACTCTGCTTTATTTGTTCCTGTCATTGGCTTTGTGCTGTTGGTGCTCCTGACTCCCTGCACTGGTGTTTGAGGGAGCGTAGGAATACGGTTAAATCTCCAATATTGCAGCCATCGTGCTCCTCGGCAACGTGTGGCATCCAGAATGCTCCCGGAGAATATTTAGCAGGAAAACCTGAGTTTTGTAGAGAGTTCATTGCACAAACTCTCTTTTCAAGTCTCCTTCTATCTATGGACTTCCATAAAAGAAAAAATACATTTATTTCTGTATGAACTTTCTGCTTGTGCCGCTTCATTCATTTACCATTCCTTTGTAACCACTGCTTTCTTCCTTCTCCATTTTGCCTACATATTTTATATCTGTGTCATTCAACACCAGAAAGGAGATCCGTGGTGAATCAGATGTATTTAAGGTGCTTTTCCATCTTTCTCACCAAGACTTAAAAACCAGAATTCACAGAATCCCAGACTGGTTTGGGTTGGAAGGGATCTTAAAGCTCATCCAGTGCCACCCCCTGCCATGGGCAGGGACACCTTCCACTGTCCCAGGTGGCTCCAAGCCCCGTCCAGCCTGGCCTTGGGCACTGCCAGGGATCCAGGGGCAGCCACAGCTGCTCTGGGCTGTGAGAAGGCTGATGGTAAATTGGACTGGTGGAAACTGCGTGAAGGAGCCCAAAAAACCCTGTGAGAACAACCAGGAGAACGTGGAGCTTCCCTGAGGACAGGCTGGGATTCTCCGTGTGGGCTCTCACCTTGGCACCATCGGGGGCTGGAGCAGCAGATGTGGGACACATGGGGCTGGAGCATCCTCCAAATTCCTACCCTTGACCCCATCAGATTTTCCAGCCCCTGCTGGCTGCTTCTCCCCTGTCCCCAGGTGTCGCTGCTACGTCCGAGGCGCACAAAGAAAACACCACAGAGTCCAGGCTCGTGAACAAGTGGAAGCTGAAGATTTTCTTTAATAATTTTCTGACTACTTTTATAGGATAGATCACAAAAGTGTGTTGAGTGGCAATAGGTAATTGGTTCCTCGGCCATCCACCCCTTGAGAGGATTGGCCAAGTCCTAAGATACCTATTCCAAAATATTTTCAAAGTCAAAGCCATAACAGTCTTGCAAAACAGCCTGCAGGTGCAAGAAGTTTATGGAACTGTGACCTTGTTTAAAATAGTTTACATAGGAAAGGCAGTCTGCTCACAGAATATTGAGAAAAGGCTGAAGAATTTCTCTGCTTCTGGCTTTTTAGCACCTACACCCAGGCTGGCCAGGCTGCCTGGACCGTGGATGTGTTCCGCAGGGGGACGGGGAGAGCGCAGCAGCCTCCTGGGAGCAGGGGTTTCATCACTCCTCTGTCAGCACGGAGAACACCGAAAGCTCCCTGCTTTCTGTGTCCCCTTCAGCAGTGAGATCCCATCAGCAAATGACACTTCCAGCCTTACTGAAGGAAAATATTGAACATCCCAGAGCAGGTTTTGGGTTGGTGTCGAGTGAACGCTGCGAACTGCTGTCTAGCAGAGGTGACTCTGTGCTGAAAAGCCTCACACAACGTCAAGAACAACGTTCCCCACCTGATTCTTGACCCTGGGGCTCTCTTCCCTCTGTCCCAAGGACTGTCTTGCTGCTGTCCCACTGTGGGACCTGCTCAGATTCCCCCCAGCAGCCTGCAAGAGCAGCCCACAGGGAGAAAAAATATGAATTAAAAAGACAACACACAACACGCAGAGCCAGGCAGCTTCATGGGAGGATGAAACTTATGCAAACAGAGATCTACAAAAAAACAGAATTAATAAAATATACCCTGCCCATGCATTATGAAACACATCTGGCTGCAGAGTGCCATGCCAGCTTTAATTTTAACTTTGGCTTGGGAGCAGTGGTGGGGCTGAAATGACTGCCTGCATTGGTGAGCAGCCACTGCAAATGTTTGCACACACCTCCTTTCCCCCCTCTCTCATGTTTTTCATGTGTCTGACTCCCACAGAGGGTTTGGGGAAGGGGCTGGGAGTGCACAGATGAATTATTTTAATGCCTTGGAGATTTGGATTGAGCAGTGCATAATCCAGGAGGAGGCACAAAGGAATAGAGGGAGCAGCTGAGGCTGGTGGTCCAAATCCTCGGGGCAGGTTTGGGGGGAAGGGTTGGGGGAGGATTTTGGGAGCCATGCCCTCCCCTCTCCCCTCCCTGTTAATGGTGCCGTGTCTTGCTGGTGCTGTGAGCCACCACAACCCATCTCTGTATCCAAGGAGCTCTTCCCAGGCTTGGTGTCTCCAGTGTTCCCTGGGTGAGGAACAGAGACTGTTCTGTGCAGGAATGTTCTTCCTGGGTTTTGCCTTGCAGATGGAAACTGGACCCTTTTTAACCCTCCCCGTTTGTGGACTTCTTCACATATTTCCATTTCTTCAGTATCTGCACCTGTTTCGGAAGCCTCTCCTGCAACAATAGGCTGAGGCTGTGAATTCCAGGGTCAGCTCCTGGCTGCACAGACACTCCCTTGCCTCTGTGCTTGCCTGTTTTTCTTTGCACTGAGTCTGCAAAACTCAAGACACAAAAGTCTGTCCCCAGGGTTAGAAAGTTGCTCTGAGTGCTTTGCACATCAAATGTTTAAATCAGGCCAGGCAAGTGCAGTGAGGTGGATGTGGAACCCACCAGCTGCACAACTGCAGCTCTTCAGGAATCCTTTCCCTGCCCCTCCTGCCTCAGCTCTCCAGCTGTAATGGAGAAGAGGTTAAATATTCAGGACAGCAAGCAGCAGGAGGAAAATCGAGTCCATTAGAAATGAAAGTTCCCCAGGGAATGGTCGATGGAAAGGCTGCCAGAGCTCCAGGAGGGTTTGGACAGCGCTGCCAGGGATGCCCAGGGTGGGGTTGTTGGGGTGTCTGTGCAGGGCCAGGGGCTGGGCTGGATGATCCTGTGGCTCCCTCCCAGCTCAGGACATTCCATGATTCCCGTGGAAGTGGGTGCTGCTGTCGCTGGGGCTCTTTCTGTCGCAGCAAATGCCAGACAGCTCCTGACAGGAGAAACTTCTGCTCCACAGCAAGCTGGGGCTGTACTTTCAAAGTCAGCCGACATCAATGAGCAAGGAACAGAACTTTCCTGCTATAAATATTTGAACAGCAGTTTGTTAATTTTTGTTACTCTCATCGTGGATTAATTGCTGTTTTACTATCAACTTCGGCTTCTATTAGTTTAGGATTTACATCTTAAATGATAATATCAGACTTTGTCTTGAATAAAACATTTTGTAACCCAGACGAGTTCATTAAATTCGTGAAGGTGAGCTGACAGATTAAAGGCAGAACAAAGATCCTGATGTGTTTTACAATCACAGGAATGCTCACTTGGAGTTTTGTAAAACAACACTGCACGTCTCAGAGAGCTCAGCTTCAAATGCATTGTGGTAAATGCTGCTGCCTTTTGAAAGGCTGCTGCTCCTCGTTGTCTGCCTTCAACAGACTGCTGCACCTTTCCTCTCCTCAGAGGCTAATGAGGTGTCCTTTTACATGATTAATGCCACAGATGACCAAGGATGTAACGAAATAACCCTTTGCATGTTGTTCTTTTACCTAATTAGCCTTGGGAGGGTGGGATGATCCCTGTGGCCCCAGCGTGGGCTGCCAGGATTCTCCAGAGGAGGGACAGGGGCTGAAGTGGGGACAAGTCACACTTGTGCTGCACGCCCATTCCAGCAAGGGATGAAGGAAATTTGGAACAGCAAAGTGGTTTGGGAGGGACCTTTAGAGCCATCTTCTCCCACCCCCTTGCAGTGAGCAGAGCTAAATTCAATCTGTGAGGCTGCTCAGAGCAACCTGACCTTGAATGCTCCCAAGGATGGGGAATCCACTGCCTGTCTGGGCAACCTGTGCCAGGCCTCACCCTCCTCACTGCAAAAACCTTCTTCTTCCTTATCTAAATCAACCCTGGTTTTGTTTAGAACTCCTTGTCCTGTTGATACAGGACAGATTTATCCAAATGTGGATGTGTAGGAGCTTCTGTCGGTTTGGACGGTCGGGACGGCTGGAGACAAGAGATCTCTGAAAAGAGGTCTTTGAGGTTTATTGTGACGGGTGTGGTTGCAGGGGCCCTGCTCGGAGCTGCCAGCCACAGCTCGAAGCAGGGCAGGAAAGCAAGAGAGCAAAAGAAAGCAAGAGAAGCAATGTAAGAGAGTAAGTGCACAAGAGAGAGAGGTTCTTGTTTACAATACTATAAGTCTTCTTCTGTGCTGAATATTCTAATTTCCATTAACCAATCTAGTACAAGGTACAAATCCTATAGCATTTACATACAGCCTATAAGAATCATTACATTACCATACTGTGTTACATTTTAAGCCCTAAAAGCTACTCTTTGGACCCCTTCTGCCAAGCTGGTGGGGTCTGCTCTGACCCTTGGACCTGTCTGCAAGCAGAGGGTGTTGTTCAATCCAAAGGGGATTACCTTCTGCAGGCCATACCATTGTTTTCCAGTTGTTCAGTAACTCAGGCTTGGTATCTCAAAGCTTGCCTTCATTTCAATCTGGCTGATAGTTTCCATATTCTCAGCATCTTTTGCCAGGCAATCATATTTATAAGGCTTTCCTGTTTCATCTTCCCCAACGTGGATGGAAGCCCATGACCAGCCGGGGGGATGGAAACCAGAGCTGCTGGTGAGGTGTGTTGGGAAGACTCAGAGTATTCTGGAATAACACCATGTACCCGCTGTAGTGTAGGGGAGGCATGGTCAGATCCGGGGAGTGTACAGACTCATCTGCTGGGAGACACACCATTAGTTATTATTAATTAATCACGGTTGGTATCACTAATTAGGATGCACACACAGGCTAATGGCTGTACAGCTGAGCCTCCTCTCTGGCTCAGGTTGATGGCCTGGGTCTCCTCTGCCTGCTCCAGGTACCCTGCAGCCACCCTGGGCCACCTGCACGGGCAGAGGCACTGGGGAAGGAGGCTGGGAAGGGCAAGGCTGGGGGTTACCATGTGCTCCATGCAAAAAAAAAAAGGAAATTCTGGCATTGGAATGGATTTCTTGGAGCAATTTCTTGTCTCAGTCAGGAAACGTGGCACCCTGGGCGCAGCAGCTGCTCTGCAGGGCTGAGTTTAATTTTACTTTGACCACAGCAAACTGTCAGAGGTGCAGGATGGAGCCCCAGGAGAGCTCCTGGCTCTGCTCCTCTGCAGGACGCTGTCGTGGCCATGTCCCAGGGATGGGGACATGGGATGAGCCAGGGCAGAAGTTTGTGTTCTCAATTTGGAGGACTAAACAAATAAACACGTGTGTGAGAAAATAGCAGAGGGCTTAATGCAGAGACAGGGTGCTCAGAAGTATTATTGGAGAGGTTCATTTAATCTCAGAGAGATTCAAAGGGATAATGGCACCGGAGCAGCTCTCCAGTCCTCCTTACCCTTCCTGCCAGAGGTTACGTGGGCTTTGGGAGATTGATTCATCTGCAGAGCTGAGGGGAATTGGATGGTCCAGATGCCTAACAATGAGATGTAGGCTTGAATTTATTTCACTCGAGGTAGTTAAATCTGATGCTTTTGCCCCCCGGGTCTTGTGTCTAAACTTAAGCCAAGTCAGTGGTGAGCACAAGTTTTTCCTGCTGGGGGATGTTCAGCGACCTTGCACGAGGTGGTTTTGGCAAGCTGGACGGGAGGAGCTCTGAACAAACCTGCGATGACAGGGAGCAGTGGGGTCAGCCATTCCCACACGGGGATGTGCTGCTGGAAAAGCTCTCAGTGTTTTTCCTGCTGCTGTTGGTGTTTCCCTGGCTCGGGGCTGTTTCCCGAGGGCACAGTCACACCAGCACTTCCCTGCATTTGCTTCTTCTCCTGGATTTTTGCCTTTGGAAAGAACAGTCCGGGTCACACCACCTGTTGTGAGGTTAGACACGTGTCACCGTGTTACCGCCCGGGTTTTCTCTCTGTGTACAGGGTTGGGAATGCTCCAGTCCCAGCTCTGCGTTTCTCTGGCCTGGAGAATATCTGCCTCTCTCTAAAGAAATGTAGAATGTGTTTTGCCCAAGGTTTGTTGGAAAAATCTGGAGTTTTCCCCTTCTGTGATGCAGATATTGGAGGCACTGATAAGCCACCCTCATTTAGAGAGAGCAGTGCGAAGCCAGGCAGGGCATTTTCCCAGGATTTGGGGGTTTTGAAACCCTGTGGAGCAGCCTGGAATCCTTACCAAGGAGGACAGGAGCAGGCAATCACCAGCTCCTGATTAAGGAGGAAGCAACCCAGGGGCAAGGAGTGGGAACCTGGGAGGGTGGCAGCCAGTGGGAGGGGGAGAGGAGACACATCCCTGACTTGGATCCATGAGGAGCAGGGAACTGCTGCTGTGGTCACCCCCCAGCCCCCAGCCTGGGCTGGCTGCCACCACTGAGCCGTCCCTCAGAAACTGTGGAATGAGGAATTCTGGAGTGAGTTTATCCAGGCAGGAGGGGCCGGGGGAGCCGCGTGTGCGCCTGCATAGGCTCTGGAATTGGCACTTAATTACATTAATTCCATGGGCATGCTTTCCATGGCAATTGTGTTTTCATGGCTATTTAAAGCCTGTTTAAATGTTTGCAGAGCTTTAATGGCTGTTAATTAACTGCTGGATGCAAATATGGAGAAGGTGAGGGCGTACACATTTTGGGTGCACACACATCCCCCCCCTCCCTACCATCCTACAGGACAATGTCCCCGCTGCCCGGTGGGGCTGACTGTGTCTGTCCTGAGGAGCTCGTTCCCATGGGCTGTGGGGGGGGTCTTCCTTTTGGGCAACACGGTTCTGTCACCCACCAAGGCACCCAGTGAAATCTGGATCTGGAAAATGGATGCTCAGTCCCTGGAAGTGTCCAAGGCCAGGTTGGACGGGGCTTGGAGAACCCTGGGATAGTGGAAGGTGTCCCTGCCCATGGCAGGGCGTTGGAATGAGATGAGCTTTAAGGTCCCTTCCAACCCAAACCATTCCAGGATTCTATAACCCATGCAAATTTCTGCCCAAGATTCCTAAAACATGCTGGGAACTGAGGCAGAGCCGAGTCTGTATGGGGTTCATGGCTTAATTAAGCAGGGGGAACAATTTAATCGGATAATGAAGGGCCAAAAGCAATTTCTGGTGCAGGAATGAAGTTAGTCCAGATTCAGAGCTGTGCACATTGAGATTTGATCTCAGTTTGGAAATGGTTTTGGCTGTCCTTTACAGAGAGAGAATAAAATCAACATTGCCTTGGGTGACACCAATTGTGTCTCTCTGGCAGGGTTTGGACATCACTCTGAGACTTCACAGCAACAAAAGCCCAAAAAACCTCTGCAAATAACATCTGTGATACTTTGGGGTGCTCCATCAAAACAAAAAGTGTTGCTGGATTTTAGAGGGAGCAATGGATGCTCTCCGAGGCAGGTGAAGCCGTGAGAAGGGGTGGGTGCCAGACGCCTCTCGGTGCTCCTTTCACTTTTAAAATTAACTTTTCTGGCACAACTAACACCGACCATAGTCCTGTTGTAGCCGTAAAGCTCAGGACTTACCCCCCAGTTAGATCAGACCAAGGTAATCTTCCACTTACTCATTTCAGTGGGACCCACCAGAATTAAACAGTGTATTTCCACAAAAATAGCTCCTTTTCTGAGTAATCTGAGCACTTTGGGCTGCTCTGGCCTCAGATTTGGGTGCTGTCAGGTGGAGACAGTTTAAGCTGCATTTTTTTAATGCTGTAACAGGATCCTGAAAAGGGCTGGTGACGCCGTGAGGTTCCAGCCAGGACAAGGAAATCAGTGTGGGGTTTTTCCATGGCTGAACAGCTCCAGGTTATTGTTGTAAGCTGGTGCTGCAGAGCAGGAGGTGGGGGCAGAGAGAAGGGCCGTGCCCTGTGCTCTTGGCTCCTCAGGAGTATTATTCCATAAACATCTTCGGGCAGAGGGCACCTTGAGTCGGCTGTGAATTCCCAGATGTGCCTAAAGCCAGACAAACACGGTTGGGTTTTTTTTTTTCCCTTCTTTGAAACTGAAACATAAGAGAGAAGAAAACTCAGAGCAAAGAAAAGCAGAAAATGATCCTGTTTCTTTCAGTGATTCAAACTTAAACAGCTGCCACTGGCTTTGGAAAAGCATTTTTTTGGCACCATCAGGGTTCCTGTGATCCCTTAATAAGAAATTTCATCTTAATTCGGAGTGTTCCTGTTTTAAATTTGAATACATCAACCGAAACAAACAAAAAAATTCCACTAGAATTCTCAAAGATTTTGGTCTGGAAGCAGCAGCAGAAGCCAGTGCAACTCAAATGTATCTGCTGCTACCTTAAAACCACAGAATCATTCGGAAACCTCCAAGATCATCAAGTCCAACCTTTGGCTGATCACCACTTTGTCAACTAAACCCCATTGTCAAGTGCCACAGCTCCTTGTTTTTTGAACATTTCCAGGGGTGGTGACCCCACCACTGCCCTGGGCAGCCTGTGTCAATGTTTAACTACTCTCCAATAAATAATTGTTCCCCAATACCCAACCTGCCCCTCCCCTGGCCCAGCCTGAGGCCGTTCCCTCTCCTCCTGTCCCTGTTCCCTGGGAGCAGAGCCCGACCCCCCCCGGCTGCCCCCTCCTGTCAGGGAGTTGTGCAGAGCCACAAGGTCCCTCCTGAGCCTCCTTTGCTCCAGGCTGAGCCCTCCAGGGGAGTCTTTGGCCCATCCTCTTGCCTCTCTGCACAAGCTTATACAAAAGCCTGGTTGGGATCTGGGCTTGAGAAGCGACTCCTCTCCTGCCCTACTGAGCCAAACACAGAAAACATCTGAATTTTGCTTTGTGCGGAGCCTTTTCATTTCCTTTACACTTTTCTGGAACCAACCTTATGCTTGTGGAAGGGCATTTTTGTTCATCTGAATTCCAACCAGCAGGAGCAGGACAGGACAGGATGCAGGTTGAGGGAATGCTCATCTTCCCATCGATGCTTTGGCTTCTTCCTTGGCAGGTGTGTCCAGAGGCTCCTGTCCGGGGTGTTCGTGGCAGCAGGGGAAACCAGAGTGTGTCCAAACAAGAGCCTGGGGTTCCCACTGGGATGTGCAGCTCCACTCGTTGCTGTTTCTGCCATCCAGGCCTCTTCCCAACACCCTGGAGCACAGCTGGGTCCCTGTTGTGGTGAGGGGCAGGCAGAGCTGGGCAGGGGCACTGCCACCCCAGGCAGCGTCACAGCCCCTGCCCCGCCTGCTGCCAGCCCTGGGCAGACACCAGCACCCAGTCTCCTTCTCAAATAACAGAGTTTAATCTTCCTTTTTTTCATCTTCTTTTGACTTTCAGTATAAATTACCTCATCTGAGGTGTCACTGGAAATTGATTTGTTATGCTAAATACTTGCCAAATAAATAATGAGCTCCCAAACCAGTCTATATGCAATAAGACAAGGAGTGAATTATTTCTAGTGGGTCCTTTTATCATGCATGGATTAAATTATTTCAGAGCCCTGATTCTCAGGCCTGGGCCATCTCCGAAAATGTGCTGGTGAAACTTAAAAACACCAAGTCCCCCTCTATGCTCTTTTATGATATTAAATGTCACCAGTTTCCTCGTTTTATCACATTATTACAGCCTTTTCTTGCCTGGAAGGAATCAAATTAATGAAAACCAGAAGAATTCAAGGTGCCTGCCTATACATCTCTCATAAAATCATCCCCCACCTTACAGAACAAGTTTCCAGGTGACGCCACGAGGCAAAAGACCAAACCAATTTAAATAAGGCTGATTACAGCCTTTAAAAACCCCAACAACCCAACCCCCAAAGCTGAACCACACTGACGTGTATTTTAAGGTGCTGATAAAGAGAACCAGAACATTTATTTAGCAGAAATGCTCAGCCTTATTTGCTCTGCCAGGTTTTTGCTGAGATGTCTCCTTCTTGGCTGTGTTTTCTCACCTGGTCTCACGCACAGCTTCCAGAGGCTGCTTTCGGGTCGCTGTTCTCAGGTTCGTGACGTGTCCCCACCGTGGTTCTTGTGGGACGCTGGTGATGGAGCTGGAACTCAGCTCAGCAGTGTCTGAAATCCCCCCAAAACTGTCGCTGTCACATCCGAGGTGCATAAAGAAAACGACACAGAGTCCAGGCCATGAACAAGTGGAAGTCGAAGCCGAAGCTTTTCTTTAATAATTTTCTGACTACTTTTATAGGATAGATCGCAAAAGTGTGTTGAGTGGCAATAGGTAATTGGTTCCTCGGCCATCCACCCCTTGAGAGGATTGGCCAAGTCCTAAGATACCTATTCCAAAATATTTTCAAAGTCAAAGCCACAGCAATCTTGCAAAACAGCTTGCAAGTGCAAGAAGTTTATGGAACTGTGACCTTGTTTAAAATAGTTTACATAGGAAAGACAGTCTGCTCACAGAATATTGAGAAAAGGCTGAAGAATTTCTCTGCTTCTGGCTTTTTAGCACCTACAAGAGGCTGCTGTGGTGTGGCTGCTCCCAAACAGCTGCTCCTGCAGGAGAGAAGCATCTGCCCACTGCTCCGCGGGTCTGAGGGGCCAGGAAAGGAACAGCTTTGAGGAAGTTTTGACAAGTTCCAGAACCCCAGAGCCTTCTGGGGAGAGCTCTGCCAGCTCTGTGGCTGGGACTGGCTGGAGGCTTGTCCTGCCTGTTTGGGATGAGTGGCAAGGAGGGATCTGTGCGTGAGGTTTGATTTCTGAGCCTGCAGCCCTCAGACGGAGCCAGAAAGACCTTTGAGATAAGATCGGGCAGTAGGGTGGATGGTGATCTGCTTCCCAAATTCCTCCTGCTGTAATCCAGCACTCCAGTGCTTTCCAGTCCTTGTATCCGTTGCTGCAGAGCAATTCCTGCTTGGATCTTCCCGTGGAATGAACACCCTGCTGGGATCACACCTCACGTATTACAAGATTTCCTCTCCAGAACAAGTGCCCGGCTGATTTTGCAGGGCTGTTTCATCTGAGCTGCAGGGGAGCTCTCGCCCAGGTGTGCCCTGGGCTGGGGTGGCACCAGCCCACAGGGACGTGTGGCCGTGCTGTCCCCTCACCCAGGCAGGGCAACTCAGGCCTGGCTGCTCCCACACCCTGCTCTGCCAGCTGCTCCCCAGCCAGCCCCCTGGAACGATGGCTCTCCTGGTTTAAAAGGTGTGAAAATGGCTGTGGCCACTCGGCAACTTCAGGCCATGGTGCATTTTGCTGCTTTTTAACTGGTTTGGGGGTTTTTGGTTTGGTTTGGTTTGGGTTGGGTTTGGTTTTGGGGTTTTTTTTGTGTGTTTTATAGTCACAGTTTCTTTCTTTTTTCCCGTGCAGCTGAAAGCACTTGGTGTACACCCTTTCTTTTCTTTTTTCTTTTTCCGTATTTTTTTTAGGGAAGAGCTTTCTTAAGGTTGGATTTCAGTAATCCTGGCCAGAGTGAGGGCTTCCCTTGCAGAAGCCAGGTGACTCCTCCCAACAATCTCAGTGCAGGCTGGCACATGGATCTCTCTAAGGACACCTGAACCTGTGTGTGCAGGTGTGACTGGGATGTTTTCCCCCAGCCCTGCTGCCATTTCCTGGAGCAAATTGCATTTATCCTGATTATGGATTTATTCTTATTGTGAATTTATTCTCATGAAAGCATTTTAGAGCTTGAGAGTGGCTGCTGCTGTGATCCCATGGCTCTGTGAGGTGCTGATGGTCATGGATGGGGCAGACAAGGGTGGTGCTGCCCTGCTGGAACCCACACCCGGATCTGCTGGAATGCCCAGGTCTTGCTTGCTCTCAGACCCAGTTGTGCCGCTAGCAGCTGGAAAATAGGGAACTCCAGGCAGAGAAAATGTGGGAGAGGGATACAGGTGTTCGTTTCAGGGGGAATAAAGCAGCCTGTGCTCAGCACCCTTATCTCTGCAGGAACACTCGTGCTTTTACTTCCACGGATTTTCAACAAAGGCCCAGCATCCACTGAAATTGGATGAAGCAGCTGCTGGGGAATGTGGTTCAGAGTCACCTCAGGTGTCCCGTCGTGGGCACAGTGCCAGCAGCAGATGATACAGGCTACCTGGAACGTTGTTCTGCATGGAGGAAAGCATCTTCCAACAAACATCCACCCACCACTCTGCGATTCCATGAAAAGCCTTTGAAGCCTGTGCTCCCTGAATATCAAATTCCTTTAAATTAGCAATGTGGCAAATTATTTTGATAAAACAAGAAAAACCCTGAATTTTCACCAAAGCTCAAACTCTGAACTTTCTGTGTGGTTTCTTTCTCTCTCCCTTTCTCCTCCAAAATTACTGATCATTTTTTGGCTATTTTTGAGGTTCTGAGTTCAAGTGGTGTGGTTGGAAAATATCCCAAAGAGAAGAAAGCAAATAGCAAGTTTGGAAATGGAACTGGGCAGGCAGGAGAACTGCGAGTAGGAACAATTTCGGTAATGGTGCATCTGTATTTGTGCCCCCTGCACATTTGTATTGTTGCTGAGCTTTTATAAAAATGATGCTTGCTGCAAATGATGGATAATCGTGAAAATGTACCTGCTGCACGCAGGCAGCATTCTGCTGGGGAAGGGAACAGCTTCTCCTTTGGGAGAGTTCTTCCCGTGGGCTGAAAACAGGAAAGGAAGTTGTACCAAATTAGAGTGACCGTGTGGGCGTTACACAAGGGCCAAGACTTGGAGTGTCACAAAACGTTGGCCAAGGGTTCAGCCCAGGACAGGAATTTCTACGTGTAACCTTCTAATACACAAATTAAAGTGGGGTTCTGACTAATTAGTGCTCTCAGAGTGGTGTGATGGGCCTGGAGCATAGCTGGGAGATCAGTGTAGGTGCCCAGGGAAGCTGTGGATGCCCCATGCCTGGGAAGTAGAATCCTGGAATCTCCTGAGCTGGGAGGGACCCACAGGATCATCCAGTCCAGCTCCCGGCCCTGCACAGACACCCCAACAACCCCACCTGGGCATCCCTGGCAGCGCTGTCCAAACGCTCCTGGAGCTCTGGCAGCCTCGGGGCCGTGCCCATTCCCTGGGGAGCCTGGGCAGTGCCCAGCACCCTCTGGGGGAAGAACCTTTCTTTCCCCGATACCCTGTGCCTGACCCTCCCCTGGCACAGCTCCAGCCGTTCCCTGAGTCCCGTCACTGGTCACAGAGCAGAGATCAGTGTCTTCCCCTTCTCTTCCCCTCACAAGGCAGTTGTAACTGCAATGAGCTCTCCCCTCAGTCTCCTCCAGCTGAACAGACCAAGTGCCCTCAGCTGTTCCTCTTGGGCTTCCCCTCCAGACCCTTCCCCATCCTTATGTCCCCCCTTTGGACACTCTCTAATGGCTTTAGATCTTTTTTTTATATTGTGGCACCCAAAACTGTTCCCAGGACTCGAGATGAGGCTGCACCAGCTCTGAGCACTGTCCCAGGCCAAGTTGGACGGGGCTTGGAGCAACCTGGGATAGTGGAAGGTGTCCCTGCCCACAGCAGGGGGTGGAATGGGATGAGCTTTGAGGTCCCTTCCAACCCAAGACATTTTATGAATCTGTGTGTTCAGGGCTGGGGTTTTTTTGGTAGTGGAGGTTTGAAATACCAAGGTTTGAAGCTCATTCTAAAGGTCACTGTGCAGCTGATGTGCAGAGCTCTTTGGAGCCATCAGCCTAAAGTGTGATGGCAAATAATCCAGTCATTCCTAAAGGATTAATGCACTATTAATGTGCAGGGTACAGCATAAGAAGGGTTTTCCAGGAGGGAAAGCCCAGTTGCAAAATCACCAGCCTGTCACTACATTTCCCCCTGGCTTTTCAGGGACCTTTTTTTTATCTTTAATCTTGTATAAAAATATCTTTTTTTTTCAGATATTTCCCATTTTTCTTACCACTGCCCTCATTTCCTTGGGATGAGTTGCACGGGGCTGCTCCTGTTCTCTTGTGCAAAGAGGATGCTGAGCTGACCTTGGAAAAATTCCTGAGAGGCCCTGGTAAAAAATACATGGCCTTGGTGTCAGATGACACAATGCTTGTTTTGTTGAAAAACGTTCTTTAGAGCCTCTCATCTGGCCTAGAAACATATTTTTATTTAACTCTTTATTTTTAAAAGGAAAGCTGTGATTCTTGCGTGCCTTTGTGGTGGGGGAAAGAGTGAAAGCGTGGATGTACTACCCAGCTTCCTTCTCACTGAGTGCAGGGAACCAGGATTTCACCTCCAACATCACCTCGCACTGTCTGGAGGTGGCGACATCTGAGGAGCTGGAGGGGGGAGGTGTTCAGCGTATGCTGCAGTCAGTGATGGCACAGAAATGTGGTCAGCAGGAGCAAGGGAGCTGCTTTGCCAGGAAACATTGCAGGAGATCAGGCTGTCCCACGTGAAGAGCCCTTCCTTCTTGATTAAAAACCTTCTCCCGATAAAGAATTCAGATTTGGCACCACTGAAATATTCTGTGATCGACGTTCTGGCTTTATAAGAGGAGTATTAGCAGGAAAATGAAGTGCCACAAAGGACATCTCCCAGGGTGACAATGTCGTTCTCGTGTTTGCAGATTCAAAGATTGCAGATTTTGCATTTTTAAAATCATTTTCATTTGTAAAGTTTTCCCCATTTCATCAGTGTCAGTACCCCACATGCCCAAAGATCAAAATGACACATCTCCTTGGAGGTTAAATGAAACGTTACTCAAATAAAGCTCCTTGGACAGAGCTGCCAGCGATGTGGAAAGGCAGCTCAAGCAGAGAGCCCTGCTGGTGTCCCTCACAGCCCTGCTCAGGCACCTGGCATGTCCAGACCCCAGCAGGGCCATTTAGGACCTGTTTCCCACCTGGTTTGACACTTTGGGTGATGGAGATGCCCTCAGGACAGGGCAGAGGGCTGATGTTTGCTGTGCATCCACGGAAAGCTGTGCACACCTATCCTGTCCTCATCCAGCTGATGTGGCAAACCCATCTTCCCTGGTGATTTTAGGAAAGCCCTTGGCGGATCTTGCCCACCTTTGAGTGGCTGCCAAGGTCGGAGGAGCAGCTCAAGGGTGATCAGGGACAATGTGATGTGCACAACCTGCCCACACTCCAAGCGCTCCCTCCAGCACCACCTTCATTCCTGATTTTGTTTCTTGGTGCCCTCAACCCAACTTCCAGTGTGAGAAACCACATAAGCAGTCAGTAAATGTAGCTTTGTTAACGTGCAGAGTTAACAAAGTGAGAAGGAGGAAATTACTGCTTCAAAACTCCACCACGTGCTATTTGGGAAGAGAAAACTTTTTCTTCCCCCATTTTTCCCTCACACCCTAAGCCAAGCTCTCCCCTGCTCCCTTCTTCTGTGTCTCTGCCTTGGCTTTCCAATGGCCAGTATTCATCTCTCACTTCCATGCTTTAGGAGCAGGAAATCCCAGTGAAACATGGCTTTGGCTCAGTGCTCTACAGTCAAGCCTGCCTGGTGCAACGTGTTACAGACGAGAGCGAGTGAAGCTGAGAGCAGGGCTAAGGCGGATCTGTCTGCATTTATTTCCCTCTCCTGTGCCTTGCTTTCTATTTCTCCTGCCCCGCGGCTGCCTGAACCCAGCCAGGTTTTAATGGGGAGACAGCAGCGAGCCAGGGTTGCTTCATGAATCAAGGGGAGCTGAAATTCTGCAGCACCGAAGACCATTTTCAAAGGCAATTTCGTGGACTATTTTTTTCCTGATTCAAAGTGGTGTCTGGCCACGTTTCTTCACGGCGCTCATCTAGGACATGCTGCCAAGCCTGAGATGTGAGGCCGGGCCAGTGCCACCCACTGTTCTCAGCTGCGATGCTCCACTGCAAGCTGGAGGGAAAGGGAAAGGAAAAAAGCCACGGGTTTTGGTGCCTTCTGCCTTTCCAGGGAGATTCTGAAGTGTGGCCGCATTGCACAGCTTTAGAGAGCACGTCCTTGAAAATTACAGCTCTTAGCTCCATTTTGTCTTCCTACGCAGTGGTTTGGGATTCACAAATATTTTCTGTTGCTAAAAGGAGAGGAGGGATCACAAGGTTATCAGCTGCACTCAGACACTGCCCGCGCTGTTCCTTTGTGGAGAAGGACACTCGGAGAGCCCAATTTTCAGATCTGACATCCCATGCAAGGAGAAGACTCTTCCAAAAATGGATGGGAACTAAAATTGTGAGCACCATTGTCTGTATTTTTATCTCAACTGGGGAACCGGGGCAGATGGGAAGTGGGGCTGGCCCAGAGGAGGTTGAGCTGCTGCTCTGATTAAAGAGCCCCCACAAGTGACAGGGCTTGGAAAGGACCAGCGCAAGTGGCCCCTGGAGCTGCAACCCAGGCCACATCTCCCGTGTCCCCAGTGCCTGGAGCTCACACCACTCCATCCTCCAGCTCAGATGCAGGGAAAGGTTGGAACCGTTTCCATGTGGCAGCAAACTGGGGGCATTTACTGCACGGGGCACAATAAGCAGCTCCCTTTATTGCCCAGTTTATGGGGTGCACTCTTGTGTGTCCATTCCAATTCATCTGCTCGGCAAGCTGGGAGCATTCCCTGGTTCATGAATCTCCAGTGCCCAGCTGGGGACGTCCGTGGGCGCAGGCTCGTTCCTGTTTTAGCTGCAGACATCAGTGGGGTAAAGCATGAGCAGAGCCACGGCACCAGCCACCGGTGTGGAGCCAGAAATTGTTTCTCAGGACGCCTCTGGAAGCCAAATTGCTTCCCAGCACAGTTGTGATAACAGTGCTGCAGCAAATGCCATTTAAATACAATTCCCTGCTAACGCAGGGGAGGGATGAGGGAATACAGAAACCAAATCATTAACGCTGCCTGGATGACTACAGTTCTGTGCGTGGAAGGACAAGAGGGAAGTAAACAGCGGGGTGCAAGAGGACAGCTTTCCCTTGTAATTGTAAAACTTAATGTGCTCTTTAAGGAAGGATCAAAATGACATTAAAGTGAATGCCAGTTGATTTCAAAGGGGTTTGAATTGACTTCTGGAAACTGTTGCTGGTTAAAATTGCCAGGGAAAGCCCATCAGGACTGACATCTTTACAGCCACTATGGCTGACTGGAGATGGGAACTCCTTCCTGGAAATAACTGAAAATATTTCTGTATTATCACATGGAAAGAAAACTGCTGCCTCCTGAGGAGGGACAAACCTCTTGTAAGGTGGCTTTATAAATATTAAACCAGCCATTTCATTTTTTATTTTTTAAAACCTTTTCTCAAGGCTCCCCAACTTTCCTGGAGCCCAGGCTCCTGTGAGGGGAGTGGAGGAGGTGATCTGGGAGGGGAAGCCAGGGTTTCTGACATCCAGGGTTTCTGGCATCCTGCTGAGCCTAAAGGATGTGGTAAATCCAGCCCCAGGACTGGATTCTCCTGAGACTGCCCAGTGCTGGACAAAGTGGAGGTCAGGCCCTAGAAATGGGTGCTTGGAGCCAAGTATCCCAGGGCCCACAGACTTGCAGGGATGAGCGTGGTTCACCAAGGAGATACGAACCTCTATTTCACTGGAAAATGAAGGTTTTTTAAAGGTCAGTGTGTGCTCCCCTCCAGGTCTCCAAAGCAGAGAATCCAGCAGTTTTCCATGAGGATTTGATCATCATCTGCACGTTCCTTCAGTGCTGAAGATTTGGCTTTTCCCACTGAAGATCTGGTCTGCTGGAGAATTCCCAGCTAGCTCAGAGAGTCCCAAATTCTGCTCACCACGAGCAGCACCATGGAGCTTCCCCAAGGATCTCCTTCCCCACTGCTGGGGTGGGGAGCCTCTGGCTCCATCCCCACTGCTGGGGTGTGTTGGGAACTGTGTGGTGTGGATACAGCTCTGAGGGGTTGCACATAAATCCCTAAACACCAGAAACCAGTGAATTTTGGAGCTTGTTGGCTCCACGGTTTAGCAGTGGTGGGGGATGTCCTGTTGAGTAAAGATGAGATATTTAAATACCTGTTCCTTAATGAGGTCCATCCTTCCAAACAGGCACGGAATGGTTATTAGGGAAGGATTTTATTCCCTCAACAGCAAAAGCAACACGACACACATTTAATATTCCTTCTTATTAATATCACATCTTCTAACAGGCAAATCCTGTCAGCTTATTATCAAACTCACAACTCCTTTGACTGAGCAGAAACAAGGTAAGTGAGAGAGGTCAGGGCTGTGTGCCCAGGAGAGCAGCTCACCCTTTAAGAAACCCTTTCCTTCATTTCCTCAGCCTTTACCTCACATTTGTCAGTGACTCATTTGCTGTGTGGCTGATAGCATATTTAATAACTCCCCCTGCTCTGGTTTACATGGCACCCACAGCCCTCCTTGCCATGCAGCATCACTGGAGACCTGGCACTGCCAGGATTAGTATTGCAAATTCCTTGGAAAACCCAGTCTCACTTCACTGGAGTCTCCTAAGGCGATTTGCCCTGTAAATCCCTATTGCAGTGCGCTGGTAATGCTCTCTGAGGCTAATTGTTCTTCCTCTGTTAGTGGCAACAATGTGCCCAGCCTGATGTTAAAGAAGCAGAACAGACTTATTGAATTCCCATGCCAAGTGCTCTGTCATCCTCCTGCCTTTGATGGCCATGAAGAGCCACGCAGTCCTTGAGGCAGGACACGACAGAGCTCATTCTGAGAGCACATCTGCCTGTCCTTACACACCTGTGGCCAGCTGGGCCGTGGGTCTGTCCCTGACAGACACAGCCCTTCCCCAGGCTGCTCCTGCCTGGAGTTCCATGGACTCCCAGAAAACTCCTCACACCCCACTGGGAAAATCTGAGCTGCTCTGGGTCAGACTGGGATCACAGCAGGGATTAAAGCACCAGCTTCCCTTCTCATGGCAATAACTTTTCCACTTCTGTACCAAAGGACTCCCCTCATTCCAGGCAAGCAGCTTGAGCCTTCTCCTAGGATGCATGGAAGACTGGGAGGCCTGGTCCTTGGTCATTCATTGTCTGTGGCTGGAATTGATTTTCCAGTTCAGGGCTGGGATAAGAAATGAATATCAAGAACCCTGAAGGTGTTTAATCAAAAGTCTGTGAGGAATCAGGGCTCCTCTGAGCACATCCATGCACCTAGTTGATGCCTTATGGGGCTACCTAAAAGCAGAGGCCAGATAAAATTAAGAGAATAAAAGAGGTTATATTTATTGAAGGGCCTTCAGGTACATCCAGGGCAGACGAAGCCCCCCCAGGGGCTACACCCAAAATGGACCATGGGGTTTTCACACTTGTATAAGTTTGGTCCGTTTGCAGATCGGGGTTAATCCTCCGATTACAGCTTCAGGTGATGAAGTCGTTCACCCCGAGTTTGCTCCCCCCAGCTCACTGCTGCTCACATTTCTCGGGGCCTGAGGCAGTCAGGTGTCCTTGACTCCCAGGCCAGGAGAGGAATTGTTTTGTCTGACCCAGATGGGAGAGCAGCAGCTCACACTGTGTGTGGAGTTTAGGGTTACACACTGAAGAACTGCAGGATCACAAATACATGAGAAATATAAAAGCTAAAACCCTAAGGCGTCACAGTCTGCCAACCCAGGGTTTCCCCGTGAGATCTGCTGCTCCTGCTGGCAGTGGGGCAGCGCTGGTTCAAACTGGGGCAGCCACGGAACCTCTGTGGGTTCAGCAGTTGCTGGGATAACACCGTGAGCAGGGCCAGGCAAGGCAGGAAGGGAGCTCCCCGTGTGTGGCCTTTCAGGCCTCAGCCCTGCTGCATTTGTCTGCCCTTTTGGTAATTAAATGCACTTAATGAACACACAGTGAGAGTGTCCTGGTATTGATGAGGGTTTCTGCTTGTGATGCTGCTCTGGGAACCAGTGATGCACACCCCTGAGGTGAGAGAACACCCTTCAGCTGCCTTCCTGCTGCTGGGTGGGGGCAGCTGAGGACATGCCCAGGTTCCAAGTAAACCAAAGGGAGGGGAAGAGGTGCGGAAAAAGGAAGAAAAAAATAGAAGAGATGGACAAAAGGCTTGTGTCGCCACTGTTAGGAGATACTGTCCCTGGAAGGCTGTCCTGCATGGCACAGAGGACCTGAGGCTGTGGAGAAGGCTCCTAAATCCTGTCAGCGTGACCACAGTGTCATGATGGCACTCAGGTGTGATGCTGCCTCCTGCCTCCCTTCCACAGGCAGCTGCAGGGAGCTCCAAAAACCCCACCTTTAGGACAAACGACCAGGAGAGGCTGTTTGAACCCTGCTGGCTCCAGTTCCTTCCAGCATCCTGGGCAGGATGAGCCCCACCAACCCCCTGGCTGTCCCCAGCAGTGCCTCCTGTCCTCACCAGCTGGAGAAGTGCCTGTCACTGCCGGATTCTGCACAGACTGAGGGGATTTAGGATAGGGGAAAAGGAGGGGATGCTCGTGCAGCCTATTTAGCCATAAATTCTTGTGGAGAAGAGCAGAGGCTGCTGTTCAGGGGGGAGATAAACCCCACGGAGGAGAGGTGATTGAAACCACAGATCAAGACCAAACTGCTTAAGTGTAGGTTTTAATTGCAATGAGGAGATTCCTGGATACATGATAAGGGAAGTTCTTTACCAGCCTCCCCTGGGGAGCAAGAGAAAAGCCACTGCTTCCAAGGCAGAGTTTAATAAGCTGGTGTGATGGGAATCACAGGGAAGAGGACTTGGCACCAGAGGAGACTCCTTCAGTCCCTCTCTTACTACATTCTTATCTCTGCCTTGATACTCCAGTAATGGGCTTTCTTCATTTAATTAGCATGTTATTAATTAGCAGGATAACAGGGAAAGCAGGTGCCTGCCCTGGCTGTGTCGCTGGCCCCACCACCCTCTGCTGCACGCCCTGGAGAGGCCAGAGATTCCTGAATTCTGTGGCTGAACAACACTTAAAGCGAGTAAAGAAAAATAATATCCAGGTTAATCCCAGGATCTCAGACGCTCTTTAGACTGGGAAGGGGTTGTGCTGCAGGAGGGTGAGTTTGAAGGATCACGCAGGGGGAGGGAAGGTGGGAAGGTTGATGTACTGCAGATGGGCATGCAGAAGGCAGCCTGTGTCAGGGAAAGTTCATTTGATAACCCTCATTAACTATTTTTGAGTAATTTTTGGGCTACTCTGCCTGGCACCTGTAGTTGGTACCTGGTACCTTGGAGGTTGGTGGGAAGTACCTGAAGGGAGCCGACAAGAAAGATGGAGAGGAATTATTTACAAGGGCCTGGAGAGACAGGACAAGGGGGAATGGCTTCAAACTGAAAGAGAGCGGGGTTTGGTGGGATATTGGGAGGAAGTTCTGTGCTGTGAGGGTGGGGAGGCCCTGGCACAGGGTGCCCAGAGCAGCTGTGGCTGCCCCTGGATCCCTGGAAGTGCCCAAGGCCAGGTTGGACACAGCTTGGAGCACCCTGGGACAGTGGAAGGTGTCCCTGCCCATGGCAGGGGGTGGGAATGGATGAGTTTAAGGTCCCTTCCAACCCAAACCAGTCTGGGATTCTGTGATTCCAAGCACTGGCCCAGGAGGGCCCAGCCCAGCTGCCAGCACAGAGGGGTCACAGAGGTGCCCTGCAGTCCCTAGCTCCGCGTTAGAGGGATGATAAAATCCACTGAGAGGCCTCTTGCCGGGCGTGCTGGGACTGGCAGAAGGTGCCCAGTGCCACCAGAGCGGTGGCAGGGACACGGCAGTGCCCTGGTGCCTGAAGCTGCCGGCGAGTCCCGCAGAGAGGAACCCGCAGAGCCCGCGGTGACCCAGACGAGTGGCACACACCAGCCGGCAGCCCCGGCTGTAAAACACAGCAAAAATAACCCTCTGCTCTGCTCTGCTCTTGCCTTAGGCCAGCTTGGGGCTGAGTGCCTGATCTGAGGCCTCTCTCTGCTCCTTTAAATAGCGCCGGGCCGGGAAAAGCCTCGCGCCGGATTGTCCTCAGCAGCCACGGCGTGTGCTGCTGTTTCTCTGGAAGAAATGCTCCCTCCTGCCTCAGCCAGGCCGGGATCCCTGCCTGGAAAAATGGCTTTCTCCTGAGCGTTTGTTATCTGCAGCTGCGTGAGGCTCTCAGGCTGCTCAATTAAAGAGCCCGTTTTCCCATTAACTGTCTCCTCAGACAAATGGGAAGTGTATTTAATGCTCGCTCAGGATGAAGCCAACATGTTTCTCCTGCTGTTTTACACTTTCTTCTTCGCGGGGATTTGTCGTCTCTGACTGTTCAAATACCTTGAAGTTCCCCAGCTTTTACCGTCAGGGAAAGGTAACAAGTGTGGTGACAAAGAGTGAGTGCCAGATGAGCCTGGGAAAATGGATGGCTTTAATAGATGTTGCTGAGGCCCTTTCGCACCCTGCCTGACGCTGAGCAACCTCCCCATCCATCACCCTCCCTCTGCCCAAGGAGAACACAGCAGCCAGGCTTTAAGAGACCTTTCCTCCCCTGCTCCTGTTAGGCAAAGTGCTGGCCTGGCTCCCTCCCCTCTCCTGACAGCCTGAGGAGAGGCAGTTTAGAGAAAGCAAAATAAGCAACAGATCCCCCATCTCAGCTTGATGCTCTTTGTTAACGTGCCCTGAGAATCAGCTTCTTCCTGCCACTGGTACCTTGCTGTACATTAATACAAGAACTGATAAAGTGTGCTCTGAGCCTTTATTTTCCCTTTTTTTTCGCCCTTGTTTTTTCAGCACTGTTTTCCTATGAATCAAACAGCCGAGGAAAACGATGTAGATTTTTGCCTGTGTAAAAATACTTTGCCCGAAATACAAGTCCCACATTGGGTTGATGTATTAATCCTTGTCTCCTGGACAGCAATAATCACTCTCTGTCGTTTGTCAAGCTGCAACTCAGCACTTCAGCTTCTTCCACTTGCCTTTCAGCAAGTTTGGTGTCAGCCCCAAAATGGGGAAGGGAGGGAGGAGGAGGGGAGAGCTCCTCTGGGTCTGATCCTGCTCTGGCCCACACTGTGAAGGGGTGTAATGAGTAACCTGGGTAAAAGCAGCCTCAGACTCCACTGTTCCCTGATTTCCCATCTCCTTCCTAAACCAGCTGTGTCTAAAGAGCAGAGGTGACTGCGTTTATGTGGGACCAGTCTGCCCCAGCTGGGCTGAGCGAGGCTTGGTGGGACCAGCCTGGCTCCTTGGGACTGACCAGGCTTGCTGGGACCAGCCAGAGTCCTCCTCCCTGCCCATGGCAGGGGGCAGGAACTCGATGGTCTTTAATCCACCTGTGCTGGTTTGGACAAATTTGGAGGAAAATATCCTCTGATAGAAGGCAGGTTACAACCACCCCTCCCCCACCAGGTTCGGGAAAAAGGAAATTTTCCTCGAAGGAAAGTGAAAGAGATAAAAACTATTTATTGAACAAACACACAGGAAAGGAATAATAATGCTAAATAATGAGATCTCTCGCTGTGAAGAGAAAACCTGGGAAGATTTCAGAGTCCTTCTGTAGGTGTGGCCTCTCTCCTCCTCGGAGCTGGGTCGGCGAGGGCCCACCCGCCCTGGGCCTCCAGGAAAGAGTCTCCCGATGTGTTCAGATGTTGTTGAAACAGTCCAGAAGAAGAAAAAACCAAAGTCCCAGGAAAACAAAGTTCAACTCTCCATCTTCCGTCAGGAAAAAAGAAGAGCCAAAAAACTGGCTGAAAAGCACCAAGGGTGTTCTCCCCCCCCGCTCTTGCCACTGCAGAAGCAGAGGAGTGTGTGTCGGTGTCCTTGGAACAACTGCTGTGAAAAGTTCATTCAGGTTTTTTCTCTCTCCCTCAGGCTCAGTTTAAAGACACAAAATTAATTTTTTGGCATAGAGCCAAGGATAGGGGATACAACATCACAAAGTCACCCCAAGACACCACCCCAGCCCATTCTGTGACTGAGATCCCTGAGCTCTGGCTGCACAGGGGCAGCTGTTCCTCTTGGCCGGGACAGGGCTCCTGGGTGTTGTGCACGAGCAAGAAACAAAGTGAGGTGCAAGCTGCTGGTGTGATGCGAGCTGTCCCGTTACAGAGGTCCTGACCCTGGAGGGCTGCAAGCACCAGCACTGCCCCCACTGTGCAGGGGGGGTTTAGGGATGACACGAGAGGAGCCCTGGGAGCACTCAGTGCCTTTGTGCTCTGAGAGCAGCCCCAGCTCTTCAGGAAAACAAGCCCTGATTTATCCCTGTGGGTAAATAGCTTCAGCTGAGGACTCCAGCGCTGTCAGGTGCGAGGCGCTTCCCCTACAAGAGGCAATAAAACCCTTTACAGCACTTGCTCAGCACAACAAATCCTGTGCAACCCTTTGTGGTGGTGGCTTTATGTCCTCTGCCCCACAGGGGCTGTGCCAGGCTCTCCAGCCCTGCTGTTGGGTTGTCGTGGATGAAGTGTTGCTGTCTCACCCCGGGCTGTGGCCACGGGGCACATCCCTGGCGTCCTGTGCACTCCCAGCACAACCACTGCTCCTTCCTCGGCCCTGGCGGCCCACAGATCCAGAAATGGGGAAGATTTGGCTCTCAGCAGTTCTGCTTTGAAGTGAAATGGAAATTAATCTGATGACCATCGAGAGGGTGCCTGAAGGATGGGCCACATTTTTCCCAAAGTTTCAGTATTTCAGGAAATACTGATTTCCTGCTTCATCCTCCATGCGTGTTACCAGCTGGAATTGCACCCTGCTGGCAGGAGCAGAAAAGGGAATGACAGGGGGTGCCAGGATGAGGGGATGTAAACTCTTCTTCTAACTCCAGGGTGCAAAGCATCTGCCAATAGAATTCCACAAGAGGAAATTTCTGGCTGGTGCTGCTGTCACTGAAATCATGGGGATAAATAAGACTCCTCCAACTCTCTTTTTAATGTTTCAGAGGCAGGCGTGACATTATTCCTGACCAGGGTTTGTGTGTGTGGCTGACAAAGTTCCGGCCTCCACACCGATAAAAAACATTTCACTTGTTTATACATTTTTAGCAAACAAAGAAATTCGTGTTCATTGGTTCTAAATTACATAATCCTCTTCATTAATTCGCATTCTATTCCCTGTTGGTCTGTGATTCTCGCTCTTTATGCTAATCTGGTCCATATTCTGTGGTTCTTTTGTTATCTTTTCCTCACACGGGGAGTCTCCAGCTTTTCAGGCCTTAACCTCTTCTGTATCTTCTCATTACTCCAACCCCCTTGAAGGGCCATGAATTTAAGAGTCCAGATGCCCAATCTTCAAATCAGTTTGGCTTTGTTTATTGAAGCTTGTCAGGGTTAGTTTTAACACCTTTAAGGTTTCGATGATTTAATGATCAAAGCATCAATAAGAGTCTGTGAAAAAATTTAAACAGTGCTGCCTGAAAGTGGGCAATACTTACAATTAATTATAACAACGAATGAAAAGTTAATTAGGGACGTTATACCATTACCAATGCTACCAGTGCCATAAACTTGCAGAAACACCAGGAAGACTCTTAACCACGTCAGCAGCTGCAAATCTGAGGGGGTTCCCCTGGAGTTCTCCTGTGTCCTGTAGGACCACGTCTCCCATGGCATCTGGCTTTGAAAACAAGCACAGCAAGGGACAAAGGGACCTAAGAGAGGTGCCACCGAAGGGGACAAGGCCTGCCAGCTCAGGATTCCAGACAGCCCAAAAGTCTTGGAGTATTCTCCTGCCACCCATGGCATGGGGGTGTCCCTGGGCCCTGTTTTCCATCACTGCTGGTGGATTCCTCAGGCACGGGCGAGATACCAATGTGTGCGGGGATTTTCGGGTTTGTTTCGGCAGAGCTTCCTTCTTCAGACCCCAGGTGAGCACTCTGGGGCAGCTCTTCATCCCTGTGCCCCCAGCAAGGGCTTTGCACTGGGGCTGCTGAGGAGGGACAGCTTTCCCTGAGGACACAGGGGGATGGCAGCATGTGGGAACTGGAGCATCCCTCCCCCAAGGAGGGAGGAATCACACAGCCAGCACCGACCTGTCACTGTCCTGCTTTCACCCCTGGCTCTTTCATCCCTTCTGTTTCATGACACCTAAGCAAGTTTTACCCACCTGTCCTTCCTTTGTTTGTTTGTTTCTCTATCTTTCCTCTGCAGACCACGTGGAAAAGTGGGATTTTTCTTGTACTGGGGGCTTGCTCGGGCAGGAAGCCTTCAGCACCTGCAGGGCTGAGTGACCCCCATCCTGTGACAGACCCCTGTGGCAGGCAGGGCTGGCCTGGGGGGATTTCAGCTGCTGCAGCCTGGCTGGTCTTCACAGCAGCCCCAGCTCTCCCTCCCCAGGAACTCTTCCCTGACCTCACCTTTGTTTCCTGCTGCCTCCCTTTCCCTGCTGGCTTGGTGCATGAAGTACTTGTTTGAGGCCTCCCAGTACCTGAACTTAACTGGGATTACTGGGAACATCTCTTGAGGTTTTGAAAGACTTCTTCATTGGTAGTAAGAGTTAAATCCTTCTGCCTGCAAAGCCGTATTTAGCTGATGAGATACTCGCTGTAGTTATGTACATGCTGCACAAACCCGGAGCATCCTCAGCACACCTCTGTTGCTGTCACATCCGAGACACACAAAGAAAACGACACAGAGTCCAGGCTCATGAACAAGTGGAAGCGCTTTAGTAATTTTCCAACTACTTCATAGGATAAATCGCAAAAGTGTGTTGAGTGGCAATAGGTAATTGGTTCCTCGGCCATCCACCCCTTGAGAGGATTGGCCAAGTCTTAAGATACCTATTCCCAAATATTTTCAAAGTCAAAGCCATAACAATCTTGCAAAACAGCCTGCAGGTGCAAGAAGTTTATGAAACTGTGACCTTGTTTAAAATAGTTTAGATAGGAAAGACAGTCTGCTCACAGAATATTGAGAAAAGGCTGAAGAATTTCTCTGCTTCTGGCTTTTTAGCACCTACACACCTCAGTGCTTTTTACCTCCAGGGTTTCCCTGACCAGCTTTCCCAATGCTTTTAGAGGCAGTTGGGAAGCTCAGAGTGAAACCCCTGACTGCTGTGGGATCCTGCAGCTCCTGGGCCCAAGTTATTCCCACTTGGAGCAAGACTTAATAGCATGGCTCAACTTACCATGTTCAAAACTTAGTGCTAGCAGTGGTGGTAGACAGAGATCCTGAATATTGGGTCAGTCCAAAATGGAGAGTCTAAAGAACAGGATTTTTGCTTAGATTGGCATCTTAGAAATGGTCATAGAAAAATGCAGCTGTTCCTGGCAGGAGGCAAGAGGCAGAAGTAACATCATTGTTACTACTGCTCTCAGTGCAGCTCTTTTCCCTCAGAGCATCAGCCTGTTCCCTCCTTGGTTCATTTGCTTTTAGTGTGGTCTGGAGCCCCAGGGCCACCAGAGAAAGCTCAGAGAATGCAGTACTGACACATGGGCAAGGACCTTGCTTATCAGGTTGAGAAATGCAAAGCCGTTTATTGCGCAGTCAGAATTCCCTAAATCCCAGCACCCAGCAGGATATCACATCCTAGAAACAGGAAAGATGTTCCCCACAGTGTCCCCCAATCACCTGGGGCATTGCACAGATTTTACCTATGATGGTAATGGGCAAACAATGCCCTATAAGGCCACAAACTCCAATGAACACTTCTCACAGGCCCAGGCTGTCCATAAACACACAATCCTCTCTCAGTCCATCCCCGGTGACCTGGATGCACTCCCAGGGTCACCTCCGGGCCCAGGACAGAGCCCCTCTCTCTGATCCTCAGGGCCTGTCTCTCTTCCAGCACACAGTGCACCCCAACAAAAGAACCCTCCCTTCTGCTGGGGTTTTTTGTTCACCTACTGTGAACAAAATGTTTTAATTTCTCAAGCATTTCTTCTCTTGAATTTTATAAATTTTTTCAAGTTTCCTGACACTATGGGCTGATCAAATCCTGTTCCCATGCCAGGCAGAGCAGGCAGCTCCTTCTCCTTCCCAAAGCCAGGGGAGGGTCTATTTCTATCCCCTGTAGCTCTGCTATCGAGTGCTGTTTTCCCAGGACAGGCTTGGAGTGGAATCAGAATTCCCTCCCTGGAGCCCACACCGACATCCTGCTGCTGCTGTGCCAGGGAGGAGAGCAGGAAAGCACAGCCCAGGCAGGGAAAAATCCCTGTCAGGTGGCTGCCACTCCACAGCTCCCTGCTGCAGGCCAGACCAACCAGGCACTGGCAGGGCAGGGCAGATGCTCCTGCAAGGCTGGATTTCACAGAAACGCAATTTGCCTCCTGGGGCAGCAGAATGGGTTCAAGATGACCCAAAATTTTGTGTCAAGGGGGAGCTTTGAAACTTGCCCAGGATGCCCAGTTCCACATTTAATGCAGAGTATGAACAAGTGGGGGATGCCACCCACCACAGGCACTGCTCAGCCTTTAGTGCTGCATTCCAGCTGTGCCCAAACATCTGTGCCCACATGCCAGAGCCTCTGTTCACAACTGCAGCTGGTGTCCAAGGACAATTTTTTGGGTAGGGAATTTTTTGGTTGGTATTTGGCCATGTGCAAGGTGAACACCAAGTCTGAGGCACCATCTCAGCTCATTTCCTGGCAGGTTGAGTCCCGTGTGAGTAATGTGTGTTCAGAGCCAGGGAATGGCTGTGGTTGGGAAAACAACCATGACTGGTCCTGTCATGGAATCATGGAATGGGTTGGGTTGGAGGGGACCTTAAAGACCATCTTGTTCCACTCCCTGCCACAGGACACCTTCCACTATCCCAGGGTGCTCCGTGCCCTGGCCAAGCTGGCCTTGGACACTTCCAGGGATGGAGTGTCCATCTGGCAGGGCTGGGGCACGTCCCTGCCACCCACTGATTCTATTTGTTGGAGTGAAAGGTGCAACAGGAAATACCCAAAAGACAATTTTTGGAAGATCTGAAGTTCCTTGCAGTAACTCTCAGAGCTGTCTGGGGCATGTAATCTTGGGAGATTTTCTGTAGTTTCAAAACCGGCAAATGGCCCTCTCTGACTCACAAATAACAACCCAAGTCACCAACTTGCCTGCAATTTGAAGCTTGAAAAAGACCTCTTCACTTGGGTCTGTTGAAATGTTTTTGAAAAGATGGTTAAATGGGGAAAGAGGTGGTTAAAGAAGTGGTTAGTGGTTAATAAATGGTTTCATAGCTAGCTTTAAATAGTTCTTGTCATTGAGGCTTTTTGAAATTCATGCTCATATAGGAAAAGCAGAGTTTTTTGCTTAGAAAACATTGAAATGCAGTCTTTTTCTCATTTCCCATTATATTGTGGTTAGTGGGGTTGAAGAGGCTGATTGACAGTGTCCCTCTCCCCTGAACCGGTTCGGTTTCAGTACCTGGTATTTACCCCATGGAAAAGAATTCCTGGAAAACCTCCAGGTGGATCCGATCAGATTTCTACAAGAAAGGGGCAAGCGAAACTTTCTGTTTTTTAACAATAAATTCTCAGTGATTTGAGTTTTGAATGTAGCTCCTCTCCAGACTCAGAAGCATGTGTATGGAATGTACAGCTCCCAGCAAACAGAATATTCCCTCTGAAAGCTGCTCACCTGGGCAGGAATATTTCACATCCAAATCGGAACAAGGAGAGAGGAATAGCCTGAAATTTCCAAGTGGTTTGTCCTAAGAACTTTAATGTGGGATTTAGGAATTCCAGATGCAATTTTCTAGGCTGAATCGATCAAAAGAGATTAAATCTTTGAAGTTTTGGGTCTTTACTGATGTTTGGTCACCAGTTGAACCCTGACTATTGCAGGTTGATACTTTGATTTTGTCCAGGCTTAAAAGGAGTTAGATAAAGGCAGAAAGTTTCCTTCTAGAAAACAGAAACTTTGCTGTCTGAAAAAGCCCCACAATTTGCACTGGAGATAGAACGTGCAAGTTTTTAGATTTTTGTAGCAAAATTATTTCTTGCCAACTACAGCTGAGCATGGCTATTATTACTATTATTAACCAGTTTTCTTCCTTCAATTAATCCATTTTCAAAACCCTTCTGCTGTTTTAGAGATCTCAAACATCAGCATTATTTTTTTCTTCTGAAATTAAGACTAAAATAAAATATCAGATCATTCAAGTGACTTGGTTTAATATTTTGTGTTTTCTGAACTACCAGACCTAACTCTTAGGAAATCCACACAGCCCTTGAAATATCTACTACGAGAAGAAGAACATGGGTGAAAAAAAGCCCGTGAAGTGAAATCCAAGGAGGGAGGACAAAACAAAAAGTTCCTTTTCCCCTCTCAATTCCCTCAGTCCCCTGAGAGCCACAGGTTGCCCTGCAGGGAGCAGGAAATGCAGTTATCCCTCTGCTCTGGCACAGCAAAGGCTAAAACCAAAATGGTTTAACACAGAAACCTGAATAATTTGCAGAATACGAGAGCAGGGCTTTGAGGACACTCCAGCATGGGCAGCACCAGAAGCAAAGTTCAGGAAAAATGACTTTCCTTTGAAATTTTATAGAGCTTATTGTAAAAGGCGAGTGACAAATTTATTTTAAAAATGATGAAAAAAGAGAAGTCCTGCCAGGAAGCACTTAAGTCAGCTGGAATATTTCTCCCCTGATAACTCCGAGTTATCCATTTTCCCGTGGTTCTGCCCAACTGTGGCCCTGTAAGGAAATAGCCCCAGCTGCTCAATAAATAATAGCGCCACCGAACTTTAAAACAAGAAACTATTATTAAAGTTACAAATCTTTGTGGTCTTTATATCGTTAATAAAACATTTATCTATTAATAATGGATATTGTTTCTACCCAACTCCTGCTTCAAATGGGAAGAAAACCAACATAAAATGAATGGCCATTGGAAAATTGCCAATATTTCCTTGCCCTCCCCAGCCAAGGCTGACAAAAGCAGTTCCACTGATAAACTGCTCGTCATTTACAAAGGTTTAAAAATTTTAACAGCCTGACGTAAATTGAGGGCTCCGTGTTTGGCCTTGGGGCCAGGAGCAGCTGGAATTAATCGGGAGAGTCGGCGGAACAGGAGCTGTGGCTTCAAGCCCTGCACGTGTGGTTAGAGGGGCACGGTGCACACATCAGTCCAGCTCTGGATTTCCATGTGCAGCACGCCAGGACACCTCAGGGCCAGCTCCACCTGCAATGTTTGGGAGCTGGAGGGATCCTAAAGGAATAATAATGTGCTGTGAAGGGGCTGAGAACTAAAAATATGGATATGGGGTGGGCAGAGATGTGTGAGCTTGTATTTTTGTATTTTTCTATTTTTCTGTGTTTCTGTTTTTCTAGTTTTATATTTCTATATTTTTATCTTTTTCTAATTTTATCTTATTTATTTATTTATTTATTTATTTATTTACTTATTTATTGGGGGGAGTTGGATATCATTATTTTGGGGTTTATTTATTTGGGGTTGGATATGAGGGAAAGGTTCTTCCCCCAGAGGGTGCTGGGCACTGCCCAGGCTCCCCAGGGAATGGGCACGGCCCCGAGGCTGCCAGAGCTCCAGGAGCGTTTGGGCAGCGCTGCCAGGGATGCCCAGGGTGGGGTTGTTGGGGTGCCTGTGCAGGGCCAGGGGTTGGACTGGATGATCCTGTGGGTCCCTCCCAGCTCAGGATATTCCAGGATTCTGTGATGTGTGTCTGTCTGGCTGTGAATGTTGGGATGGGAATGATGCACCAGGGAAGTCCATTCACAGCAGTGTTCCTCGAAGACGTGGGAAATAGACAGGAATTTCCATTCCCCCGGGCTGGGACACCTTTTCCAGGGGCCTCTCTTAAGGCAGACTTGGCAGCTGCAACGTGAGCCCCATCAGTCCCGTGTTTCTGGGCACGGGGACTCTCCCAAGGCACACGGCCCAGTCCCTGCTGCCTCGGTGTGCCCATCTGTCCTGCTGGCCGTGTCCCTGCCACCGCAGTGGCACAGGCCCATATGGCTGCTGTGATTTCCCGGGAAACGGGGCAGTGTGGGGAAACGCAGCATTTTGGGGCTTCGTGTGCACAAGGAAGACTGGAAACCCTGAAATCCGCTGTCCATTGGACAGGCAGGAGAACTCGAGGAGCTCAAATGTCCTCACTGAGGCCCCCAGGAGTCCTGCACCCACACAGGGCCACAGCGGTGGGAGCAGAGCCCGCCGTGCCCCCACCACTCAGCACTGCAGTGCTCCATGTGCAGCTTCATCCCGCAGCCCAGAATCCCAGGATTTACGGGATGAAGATGGGATTGGTCATTTTCCCTCCTCTCCTTCGACAGAAGCCCCTCCCTGTGGATGCTGAAAAGCTTTGGTAGAGAAATCTTTCAGCTTTCTGCAGCGTTCTGTGAGAACTTTGCAGTTCTCACAGAGGCTATGAAAACACTGCTGTGGGTTTTGTAAACTCACTCCTTATCTTGCACCTGGGTTTGTTATGCAGGATTGTTATGGTTCTGGCCTTCTGATATTTTGGAAGAAGTGTCTTAGAGCTTGACCAATCCCCTCAAGGGGTGGATGGCCGAGCACCCAATTGTCTTATGCCATTCAACACACTCTTTGCAAACCCTGTAATAAAAATGATGATTTAATTAATTAAAGAAGAACACGAACTGCTTTCTTCCTGAACTTGGTCGTGTCATTCCTCGCTGTCAGTGCCGCTCACAGCGACACCTCCCAGCGCAGCCCAGTGTGGAGCAGGGCCCAGCAGGCCAATCCTGCTGGAGGTACTGGTGAGGACGCCGTTTTGGTTTTTGCCTTTTTTTCCCCCCATATATTCTCTGTATTCCTTACACATGTATTTGTAGCCTATTGGATCAGTGGCTAGCTTTCCCAGTAATTTTCCATGGCCTTTCCCTGGGCAGAAAGACAGAAGAAATTCCAGAGCTCCAAGCTCCGGGGGTACAAGGCCCCTATCCTGTCTTGGTTCTTCCTGGGAACCAAGGCTGAGAACAGCTCTTCGAGACACAGCTTCATAAACAAATACAGCGTGTAGTGAGGGGGGCTCCAGAGAAGGGGCCTGATCTGGGGGGGAATTCCATCACCACTTGTCCTCCTAATTGGTGCTTTTTTTTCAATTATACTAATTTCCTAAAACCTATAAAAACTACTCACCCCGTGTGGGTGGGCTTTTGTGGACCTTCTCTGGAATTGCCCCTGGAGGCCTTCAAGTAAAGATCCACTTTTATATTACCTCCTTACTAAAATGATCTCAAGTTTCATTTCCAGGTTGGGAAAAAGACAACAGTGACACATCCTGGTGCTGTTCCTTCCTTTTAATGAGTGGGAGCTGTTGGAGTGAGCTGCCCTTTCTGGCTGCACGGGAACATCCATCCCATTGTCTGGGGAGGATAATTGCAGAGGGCTGGCAGCCCCGTATTCAAAATAGCAGCCTGACCCAAATGAGAACATTTCCCATGTGGCTGAAAGTTCCTTGTTTCCTCTCGCAGAAAAAAATAGGAATAGGGGAAAAAATACTCTATTCTTTTTTAAGGAAATGTTCAAGAGTTGGTTCTGAAGCGCTAAACACCCACAGCTCTCGCAGCCACTCCTCATCAGGCTTGTGCTCCAGAGCCTTCCCCGGCTCCGTGCTGGGGGGCTCAGCTGGAGAAAAGGAGGCAGTGTTATTCCAGGGAGCCACATCACACTGTCACGGTTCCTGTGTCTGGTTTCACTGGAGGAACCTCATCAGCTGCTGAGTGATTAAAAATCATCAAAACACCGTGAGGAGCACATCTGGAGGAAAGCTAACCCTGAGGTGTTTTCTCACGGTGTTTCACACCCCAGCACTCAGCTGGCAGCTCTGCACTGCTCCCTTCAGAGACCGGAGCCTTCACAGGGCTCAGGCGTCCTTTTGTCCAGAGCAGCAAATATTTCATACCCTGGTAACTGCTGCTTTACCCTGGTGGGTGGCACGGGGTGACCATGAAGGATGAGTGTAAGCTCTGGCGGTGGATCTGATGGAAAGACTCATGTTTGCAGCACAGCAGGGACATTCTGGTGACATCTCCTGCTGCAGTGCCTGGCAGCTGCTGGCTTTTCCCTCCACAGGGTTTGTAGAAATGTCCCTCTCCTGCCACTCAGGGCCTGGCATGGTCCAGACACAAAACAAACCGAGCTCTCTGAGGAATAATGAGGAAATAGTGCCCAACAGGCATTTGGTGCTGTTGCAGCTGGGCCTGGGGCCACTCCAGGTTATCCAGAATTACATTAGGAATGTGGCCTGTGGAATCAGACTGAAGCAGGGGGGATGTGTGTGGTGAGAGCTGCACTTTCAGGTGCTCTGTGTTTGGGACATTGGCACCTGGGCTTTAAATGTCTCCATCCAGATGTTCATGAGAAAGCAAAGCTGCTGAGCCTGTGCTGGAGTCAGACCAAGGCCGGCTGAGGTGCCATTAAAGCTGTGTGGCCTCCTCTGTGACAGCACCACAGGGACAGCTGGGGAATGGTGAAGGACAAATTATTGTTTGTAGCACACTGAGCCTCTGCACCAGGAGGAGGGCGAGGGCTGGGGCCCTGCCCTCTGTGTGAGGACGTGAAACCACAAGGAAAGTTGGTGTGACTCCTTCAGCAGCAAAAAAAGGTGCTAAATTCCTTTTTTTTTTCCTCCAAGATGTTACCTCCCCAAAAGATGTAACCTGTCACTGTGATGTGCCGAGAACGGCGAGTAACGACACAATCCAAGTTCCGGAAGAAAGTGGGTATTTAATTAATTATAATTGGGTTTATATCACTTGGTTCCCAAAGATGACAGGAGGTCATTGGATCTTGGACCAGCCACCCCCTGTCCCATTGGCCAAAGCTCACAACACCTACTTCAAAATATTATTTCACTGTGTGCCATAACAGCTCTGAAAAACAGATCCCAGGTGCACAGATAAAACTCAGTTTACAAAAAACCCGTAGCAGTGTTTATCACAGCTTTCATGAGAACCACAGAGCTCTCACAGAATGCTGCAGAAAGCTGAAAAATTTCTCTACCAAAGTTTTTCAGCATCTCCAGTAACCCCCACCTGGAAAGCATTTGGAACAACTGCAGCGCAGGCAGTGCGTGAGGCAGCGGAGTGAGGGTGCAGAGCATCTGCGCACAGGGAACTGGCAGGGCCAGGACAGTGCTGGGCAAAAACCAGAGTTTGTTTCTGCATAAACACCACAGGGAAGAGCAGGATGGAAACTCAGATCTGTAGCTAAAGTTAAAGCACCTCAGGGAGTGGAGCAATAGAGCAGCTTTGAGGGTTGGACTAAAACGGGCTTTAAGGTCCCTTCCAACTCAAACCATTCCATGATTCCATTAATTTCTTACATGGACAGACAGTGATAGGACAAGGGGGAAGGGTTTTAAACTGAAAGAGATTTAGATGATTGGAAGAAATTCCTCCCTGTGAGGGTGGGAGGCCCTGGCACAGGGTGCCCAGAGCAGCTGTGGCTGCCCCTGGATCCCTGGCAGTGTCCAAGGCCAGGCTGGACAGGGCTTGGAGCAGCCTGGGATAGTGGAAGGTTTGGGGTTGGAACTGGATGGGCTTTAAGGTCCCTTCCAACCCAATCCATTCTGTGACTCTATGAAATAAGCATCAGAAACTCAGGAATTAATGAAATTTAAGTGCAAGGAAAATAGAGAAATATGTCACATCCAGATGATTAAGGACTGTAAGTCCTCAGAAAGTTCCCATTACTGGGGCACTGAACAATGGTGATGTTTATTCCTACAGATTAAACAAAGAGAGTTTTAAAGAATGCATAGCGAGTTTTGTTTCTATTTTCACTTTTCACTAATTTTACTCTTGGCTGTTGGGAGGACAGACGCTGAGAATGCAGAGAGGAGCAGATCCATGAGTTCAGTTTTCATTCTTGGCCTTGTGTTCCTTGGCTTTCCACCCCTAGCCTGGGGGATGTTTACAAGCTCAGAAATCATTTTTACCTTGAAATGGATCAGTTAAAAATTAACACAGTTGGAACTAACTTTGAAAGGATTAAATTAGAAGTACTGTGCAAGAAATGTAAAGTCAGAGCACGCCTATAATATCACGGCGAGGTGTTTTATGTTCTTAAATTAAATTTTTTAATTGAATTTGCCTCTTTAAAAATTATTTTGCTTCTACAATGTTAGCTAGATGTTTTGCTCTGCTGTGGAGGAACAGAGTGAAGCTGGAGCAAACAAATTAACTATTGCATATAAACACACAGACACACACTTCCCTTCCAGCTTTATCCCATGGAATTGCTTTGGCCCACTGGGGAGGTCTTTGAGTCATGCTGAACATTCACCTTTCCAGAGAAAATATGGCAATCAAATATCCTCTTCCAGAGCATTTTCCGCTGCTCCAGGTGCTGGGATGGGCTGGGGTGAGCCCTTGACACCATCAATTCCTCCTCAACACCTTCAATTCCTCCTCAACACCTTCAATTCCTCCTCACCACCATCAATTCCCCCTCCCACTGCTGCTCCCAATGGACATGATGGTTCCTGGGAGGAGCCAGGGTTTGTTACTGATCAGCTTCTGCCAAATGCAAATCCTTCTGGGGATAAGGGGTATTATTAATGCCAGACACGGGGGAAATGCCCCCCCTCAGTGAGTGATGAGGTTTTCCCTGCAGGACAGCTGAGGAAGCAGCACCAGTGAGAGGCTGTTATCAAATTATCCACTTTTTCAGGTCCCCAGCCACGTTATCCTGGGATGCTCACTCATGAAGGAGTTAACAGAAAGATGTGTAAATTCACAGAAATTCCAGCTGTGGCTCCAGGAGGGGAGAGGTAACTTGGGAGGGGATGTCCTTATCCCTGCTGCAAAATGAGCTTTTCCTTGGCCATGGGGCAGAGGAGCACAAGGGACTGGGTGTCCTGAGGAGCAGGGTGGGATGGAGCAGGGATGAGCTGCTGGGAAGGGAGGCACAGCCTGGGCTACCACAGGTGCAGGGTGGAGCAGAGCCTGGGGCTGAGCCATGTGGGAATGTGCTTTGGAGCCAGCAGGAAGGGAGGATGCAGGATCCTGCCCTTTCTGCACTTTGGGGTGCTTGGAACCTTCCTCTGTGAGGGGCCAGGAGCTGCAGAGGAGGGGAAAAGCAGCCCTGAAGCACCCAACGGGAGGGATGATCCGTGTGTGTGCTGCGGCAGTGGCCATGGGGCGATCCCAGCTGTGTCACCCTGTGCTGAGCTCCTGGGGGAGTGGGGCAGGGGCCTAGAGACTCCTAAACCATGGACTCTGGGATTTCTGTGGGGTCTGCAGGATGAGAAACCACCAGATTTTGAGAGTTTTTTAATACGAGTCTATAAAGGTCACAGAATTACAGAACAGCTGGGTGGGAAAGGACCTTAAAGATCACCCAACCCCCTGCCAGGGGCAGGGGCACCTTCCACTAGACCAGGTTGCTCCAAGCCCCATCTACCCTGGCCTGGAACACTTCCAGGAGTGGGAGAGGAGGAGGTTTGTGGTTTCTGTGGATAACTCTGAGGGCTGACTGTGATTTTCCCCCTCTTCCCTCCAGCACTTGCTGCTGACTCAGCTCCAAGAGTCTCGCCGATTCTTCACCCTTTGCTTCCACACACACATCCCATTTCCCTCCTTGTCTGTGTCATTACACCAGCCCTCACAATTCCCAGTTTTTATTCAGGGACCTCTGAGCAGGCTGAGGAGAAGGTATCTCATGCCACCCAAGGGCAGCTCCTGTCTGCTGAGCACCAGCCTAACGGGGACACTCAGTATTCCAAACCTGCTGGACCAGAAGCTGCACCTCAGTCTTCTCATCTGATCTAAGTCTACAAGGAGGTTCTAGAGCGGGAAAGGGTTGTGTGTGCATTCCACTCCCTGAAAGTGGCTTGCTATGGCCCCAGCTTTCCCCATCTCCATGGAGCACTGCAGATCCAGCAGTGGGATGCACATTTTCCCAGGGTCGCTGGGACAGTGGGGCAGTTTTCCCAGGGTGGGTCTTTCTCCATACAGACAATGCCACAGACACCTGCCATAAACCTTCTGCTGCTGCTCTCCTTTTGGTTTTCTTCCTCTCCCGCTCCTCTCCTGACCCTTGGAAGGGGTCAGGATGCCCCTGTGCCTCAGCAGTGGGATCGGGCTGCCTCCTCCACAGAGGCACCTCCCAGCAATTCGGCATTGCAGTCACAGCCTTTCTCCAGCTCGGAATTCTAGGAAGCAAATTTTACCCAATAAAGGGATCGATCAGCTGCCCTGTGCATGTTCTCAGCACTGTTAACAAAACCATCACATAAACACTGCTTCAAATCTCTGCTCAGACGCTGCTCCCAAAATCTCGGCTCACAGCGCTCGACGAGATGAGCACAAGGAGCCCTTTTGTGCTGCACCTCCCTGCCCCTCTCACAGCTCCACATCGGCTTTGCTTTCCCCAAAGCCCTGGGGAAAGGGAGGTTTGGGGTGGGGGGAGCAACTGGAGGAGAGCAGGCTCCTGCTCCTGCATCAGGAGTTCCTAAAGCAGAGAAAGAGCAGGAATTTGGCTGGGGAAACCAGGAGGTGAGCAATGGGCTGCAGGAAAATGAGGGTCTGGGTAGGGCCGTGCAGAGGTGGAGGGGCAGGGTGGGAGCAGCCTGTTCCTCTGCTCCATGGGGGAATGAGCAGAATTCCATGCCTGCCCTCCGTGTGTCTGCCTCCAGAAAATGCACACTGCTGCTTCTTCCCCACAGCAGATTCTCTGTACATGAATTATTTTGATAGTTTTTTTGATTGAAAAAGTATCTTAACATAGAATAATTCCAGAAGAGAAAGCAAAGGCTGGTTTGCATTGCAGGCTGCAGTAAAAAAGACGGATAGAGGATGTCACTGAAAAAAATCAAAAAGGGGGAAACACTTCAAAAAAGCCAATAGTTTTTCATAAAATCTTTCATGTTCTACTAAAGGCCATTTTTCAACCAAATGATTCTTTGCCTTGTCCTAGGCTTGAAAAATGTTAAGCAGCATCTCCCAAGGCCACGCTGGAGAGGCTGGAAGGGAAGGGCTGCATTTCACTGAGGGGGCTCCCAGCCCCAGGGGCTGTGCCTGGGATCACGTCTGGGATATTTTGGGCTCTCAGTTCTTTCCTTTAAGTTCAGTTTTGCCTCTGAATTTTTTGGTGCTACTCCTTTGTTGCTCTTAGGAGATGGGTGGTCATGCTGGGAGCATCCTGGGCTCAGTGGGGCTGGAGTCTCTCCAGAGGTTGGATTGACCTGTTGGACATGTTGGACAAGGCCATGGAGTGACAGGACAAGGGGGAATGGCCTTAGGGTGAAGGAGGTCAGGGTTAGATGGGATATTGGGATGAAATTCTCCCCTGTGAGGATGGGGAGGCCCTGGCACAGGGTGCCCAAAGAAGCTGTGGCTGCCCCTGGATCCCTGGAAGTGTCCAAGGCCAGGCTGGACACTGGGGCTTGGAGCAGCCTGGGACAGTGGAAGGTGTCCCTGCCATGGCAGGGGTGGCACTGGATGGGCTTTAAGGTCCCTCCAATCCAAACCACTCCATGATTCTGTGGTTGACCCACTCCGGGTGGTCAAACAGGCCCTGCAGCCCTTTCACAAGGGCCATCCCACAGCCCCAGGTCTGTGTTTGGCCCCCTGAGCTGGGAGAAGGACAATCCTTGTAGGTGCTGTGAGGAGGAATGAGGGTGGGCAGGGCTCATCCCTGACTCTCCCAGCAGATTTGCTTCCAGGGGAGAGTTTCTTTGCTGGCACAGCCCTAAGGACAGGCACAGCCCTAAGGACAGGCACATCCAGGGCCCCACAGAGCGTGCCTGGAGCTTTATCCACGGAACTGTGTGTGCTGGGGGGGGGGGGGTGACAGGCTGAATGCAGCCATCAAATCCTCCTGGAGATTCCTCCAACAACCCCAGTGAGCCCTGGGGGAAAACTGCCTGGAGCTGCCCTCGTGTGTGTCCTGCATCCCTCTGCCCCATCCCTGCCTGCTTGGGCTGGCTCTGCTCTCCCAGAAGCCTGGATCCATGCTCCAGGAGGTCAGGGCTGATGTTGCTGCTGCATTTGCTGTCTCCACTTCCTGGCCCTCACGACTGCTGCCCTTCAGAGGGGGCTGAACTTGCCAGGCTTCTGAGAAATGGACTTCTGTGCACTGCCAGCCTGTTTCCACCTCCAGCCCGAGCCAAGCACCGTGTGCTTCTCACTCTAACTACCCGGAGAGATCTGCACTGAAGCAGGGAATTGCTCCATTACAGGAACTGTGGCTGAAAATGAAGTTGTATTTCTAATGGGCCAAATATGTACATCAGAATGTTACAAAAAAAGGCCCTGGCAATTGCAGTTTAAAATGACTTGGCAGGATCTATTTGCTTGCTATCACATTTGCTTGCTACCTGATTTATGGCCGGTGTGGGGTTTATTGCAGGAATAAAAGACTTGTAGCCAGAGGTCTGTGAGTTATCCCTGCAGGCTCCTGCCCTGCCTTCAGCACCCACCCTGCTGCATCTGGGGGTGAAAGAAGGCAAGGACCAGCCTTTGAGTAAATATTGGGTTTGCAACCTCCATGCTCATCTCTTGGGCTCTTTGAGGGGGTGGACAGGGTCACTGTGAGTGGCCTTGGAGGGGAATTTTTGGATAGAAACCATGGACATTGGGATGGTGTGACCCATGGGAAATTCACCTGGGGATTTCAGTGTGATTGCAGGGATTTCTCTCTTCTTCCTCAGCTTCCAGACCTTTGTGGCTCTGGTCTGGAGGCTGGTGTCTCTCTGCCACTAGCAGGGTTCTGCTAATGCTGTCCCTGGCTCTCCTTGTCTTCCCCTGTGTTTTCCACCGAGCCTATGTCCATCCCTGGCAGCACGTCACTCCTGGGAGCCACCCCTCTGACCCCGGTGAGCTCTGTGGCTGCATGCAGACCCCAAATTCCTCCGGGCTGGATCAGGCAGGGGAGGAAGGAGCAAGATTCCTTTTGCAGAATATGAGTCCAATAATCAAACTCACCATTAACCCCCAAGTGTAATTTAGCTGAGGGCTCAGCTGCCGCTCAGTGTGTCCCTTCAGGGCACTTCAGAGCTGGCATTTCTGTGAGAGGAGTCCCTCTCCTGTGCCACAGAACCAGCTCTTCCCCTTGCTCTTTCCTTGTCTCTGCTGGCTCCTGCCCCCCCCCACAGCTCTTTGCTCTCCTGCTGTGCTCAGTGACTTTTCATGCAGCAGCTTTGCCCCAGTGACCCCGAGCTAGGGACACCTTCCAGCAGGTGCTGAGAACTCCCATTTCTGACTGTTCTTCCCTTTGGACAGCCATGTCCTTCCTGTGCTTTCATGCGAACACAGCCCAAGCCAACCCAGGGTTCAGTACTCCTGTGATGTGTTCACCAGTGCCTTTCTCACTGACAGAGGCTCCTCCTTGCAGCGAGATAACGTCCCCTGTGCCATCAGAAATAACCACTGGACAAACACATCCCAGTCCTGCAGTCTCCCACTGTACTGGTCTGAAAGTAAACCAGTGAGAGATCCCAAGTCAGAACCACAGTTGAAGAGGAAAATTAAAACAAATGCAGTGGTACAGAGACACTGCCAGAGCCAGGACACAGCCTGACACCCTGCCGGGCAGGGCGCTGGCAGCAGTCCCATTAAATGGTGGCTGCAGCCCTGCTGAGTGATGGATGTGGCTCTGCTGAAGCCGTGATCCTGTAGAAGGCTCTGGTGCTCCTCTGCAGCCCCAGTGGTGGTTATGGAGCTCTTGGCCTCTGGGAACCCAGCAGGTCAGGGCTGCCTGTGCTGTTCCAAAGCCCAGATCATGTCCAGGCAGGAATGCTCGGTTCCTCCCCTGGGGCGGAGCATCTCACAGTGGGCTGATGGAATTTTCTGGGCCCTGCAGTGAGGCTTGGTGGCCCATGAGCAGCAGATATCCCCCAGAGGGAGTGATCAGGGATGTGTCATGGAAGAGATAAAGAGCCCTGCCCCAGCTGGGTTTAACAGCTGGGGACAGAATGCACACTTTGGGTTACATCTCACACTGCAGCCTGGGACACCTGGCCATTCCTGGCACTTTGCAGCAGCTGTGGGACACAGGAAGCACAGACAGCAAGAAGCTCTCTGTGTCCTCCACACAGGGTGAGATGTACTCAGAGCTCTTTGCTTCAGGGAATTCTGTCACAGATCTTTTCAGTGACACTGCTGAGATTCCTGGATGATGTTTTATAGCCTGGTGGGAATGTAGAGAGGGAAATACCCCTGGATCTGATGGGAGTAGTGGTCAATGCCATGATTGTCTGGGATCGCTGTACCCTGGTGGCTCTTTCCAAGCTTGTCAATCCCTGTCTCCCTCGGCTCAGGCTTTATGTTTGTAGTTCTCTGCTTTCTTTTCATTATGCAGAGCTAAGTGCAGTGACAGCAGGGTCCTGTCACAGTAAAGCTGAAGTCATTTTAACTGTGACTGACAGCGATCACTGTCACACAAACATGAAGGCTGGAGAACATTGTTTCTCTTCTAGACATCGCCCACTTGCCCTAAGCCAGAGCTATCTATGAACCATCTCCCTGTTCCAAACAACTTCTTCCTGTATATTCATCAAATTGCTTTACAAATTGCTGGGATGGTGCCGAGGTGTGTGATGGGCTCAGCAAAATTAAATGTTTTGTGGTGTCCTTTTATCACAGACCCCAAACTGTGACAGGCGTGTAAGAGAAGAGAAAGTTTTTAGGGTTTTTTCCCCACCCAAATGGTTCAGTCTGAGCTTTGACAAAGACTCAGATAATGCTTGAGCATGAGGTGATGCTTCAGCTCCATCAGGTCTGTTTGTTTTCCCACCAATTAAATCTGAGGGGCTTTCTAGAGAATCAAGGGCAGGAGCAAGCTGGAATTGAAGGAGTAAGTACCCAGGCACCAGATCAATCCCCAGGCAAGCTCAACATCCAGCCTGAACTCCAAGGGAAGCAGCAGGACGTGTGTCAGATTGCGGGGCTGTGTTAGTGAGCACAGTGGTGGCACTGCTGGATTCCATTTCAAGGGATTTCAACAAAATGGGAAGATTGAAGGAGGTCTCAACACCTGCGTTTGGGGGAGACTTTTGCTTGAGCAGAACTTTCTGTTGCCACTCCCTTTCTCTGATGTGCTTAGAATCGATTTCTTGCAGAGCAAAGAGTGTGTGGAAAGAGAAGCCAGCCCAAATGTTGTCTGCAGAGTTTGACCTAGATTTTCCGAGGGATTTGGCTATGCACAAGCATTCACTAATCTAAATTCAACCACCTGTCTCCTTGTGCTGGTAAACCAAAAACTACTGATGCAAATGGACAAAGACCTTTTTTTTCCCCCATACGATTCCTGATCAGCCCATGGCAGCGCAGGGAGCACACTTGCAAACTGAACATGCAGCCAAACGTGGTTTTTTAGCAGCTAAACTCCCTTGAAAAGTATTAATCCTGCACACTAATTAGTCAGAGTTCAGAATCTGATCCCAGCAAATATGCTCACTCAGCCAAAAATAGGAAGATGGTTGCAGATATCCATATGCATACATTCCTGTTCTGCATGTGCAGCGAGCTCTAAATGTGCAGATTTCAGAACAGCCTCGACATGAGAACTTTTTAATTAGGCTGGTGGCCTTACAGAACATTTCCTGTCGGGATAAAGTGCTAAGTAGGGAAAAAGAACTATCTGGAGAACAAAATGCACTTTTGCAGAAACGCTTAGGAGTGTGCAGGCAGCAGATCAGCAGCGCAAAGATCCCCGGTGCCCAAAGGTTCCCCGAGCTGACAGGGACGTGTATCCGAGTGGGAGCGATGTCACTCTGGCTCTCAGGCATTGTCACAGCTCTGAGCCATGGGCTGGACAGGCTGTGGCTTTGTTCCAGCTGAGAGATCCAGGCTGCAGATCCGGCGTGTTGCTCATGAGGGGCCCTGCCTGGAGAACCCAACGTGTCGGCAGGAGATGGGGTGGTGAGCGATGGGATCTGACAGGGAACAGGGAGCACGTTTCCATGGCAGGAGCTCTTCAAACGGCTCCAGTTCCCAGCATTTAGAGACTTTTGGCAGAAGCTCTGTCACAGCTGCCCTGTCAGCCTGGGCCTTCCTGACCACAGGGAACGCTCCACGGGGATGGACATTGTATCCCACACTGCTGTCAACCTGCACTGCTGGACTCAGCCAGTTCTGGAGCTTTCCAAACCTTTCAGGAGCGATTATTTCACCGTCAGAGGAGTTTTGCCTCCAGTGGTCGAGCCAGCTTTAATTATTCCAGACTAACAACTAGAGCAACAAAACCTTGTGTTGTGGTGGGAGCTTTCCTCAGCTCCAGCTGCGATTGTGAGACCCTTTGAGGGTCATGGGGGTCACTGGGGCTTGTAGGAGGCAGCTGAAGCTGAGTTTGCCCATGCAGGGAGCAGGTTTTGCCCCTTTGCTTTTGAGTGTTGTGCTCAGAGGAGCCATCTCACCTGATTTCCTGCCACCCTCCCCTGGCTGCTGCTGCTGGGCATCCTCTGCTCGGGCTTGAAACGTTCATTAGGAACATAATTAACATTCTCATAGTTATGAAAGAGTAGGAATGGGGAAAATTAATTCCATCGGAAGCACAAATCGGGGCTGTGAGCGCTTCTCCTGACCTGAGGGGTCTCAGACATGAGTCTGGTGTTCTTATTATGTCACACCTTGTACAAATAAGGGATAAAATAGCAGCTCCGTGAGCAAGGAGACGTTCAGGAGACAGAGGAGTAGAAACACGAGTTAGAACTTCTGACAGCAGAGTGCTGCAGTAGAAGGTTATTTTAGAACTTGCTGCCTCAAGGGAGTTTGCACTTTCTTGCCTCGCAGTCAGCCAAAGATGTTGATGCCAATTTAGTAGGAATTAAATGTATTCTCTCAACTTCAGGCATTTTTCATAAGTTGCCCTAAGTAGGATCCCTTTTTTCCCCTCTCTTCCACTTTCTCTGGGTGCATGGCTTTTGATCCAGCCTAAAAAGCAGAAGGTTCAAATCAGCCTTACAAGCAGAGCTGTCATTCAGCTCTCTCCTTGGCAAAAGCTGTATTAATATCTTCTGAAGTGTCTCAGCCAGTGATCAAAATCTCGCCTGCATTGCCATGGTAATGCAAAGGAAACTGAATTCCAATACGACAAAATCCCTCCTCTCTTCACCCCGTCATTATCCCTGACGTGGGACAAACAGGCAGCACTGACAACAATCAGGTGTTGCAGCGCTGGAATGGGGCAGGACAGGGAACCTGCCTCTCCTGAGGAGTGCTGGAGATGCTTCTCCTCCCTTATCCTGGACGTATTTGCTTTGTTTCCCGTTACTAGGTGATTTTCAGAACCCTCAGCTCTTGGCCATGCTTTTATATGCCTTTTTTTCATTTTTCTTTTTATTTTCTCCCTGCTTGCATCTTAGATTTCACTTAGCAATAACGAGCTCGTGGCTGTGGGGGTTGTAGAGAAAATGCAGCAAGGCTGGAATAGTGTCCAGCCTTTGTCTTGTGCTCCCTCTGCTCCCACTCAGCAGTCCGTGTCCTCTTCCCTCTACATTATCCCAAGGAGCTCTTTCCTGTCTCCTCATCTGCCCTGGCCAATGATCAACACTTTTGCAGAATCACCTTTGAAATTTGTAATGAAAAGATTCAAATGGCAAAACACTTTGACACCATGGTTTTCCAGCTGCCCTAAACTTTCGTAACTACTTTTTTTAGTGTTTATTTTTAGGAAGTCTTCACCTGCCCAGCTCAAACTCCTCTGCAGGTACTGCCAACCACCTGAAAAGCTGGAGCCCAGCATTTTTAAGAGCTCTTGCAGAGGTGGATGGTAAATACAGGCACCGTTCAATCCTTTTACCCTCCAAGACAGGAGCCAAGATGCTGGAGTCAGCAAAAAACCCAAATCCCCTCCTGCTTCAGTGTTGTGGGTGAACTCCAGCCAAAGGGGGCTGCATGTTCTCAGCCACATTGGGCTCAATAATCCAATTTTCCACTGATGTTTAAGATTATTTTTTTCTTTGTGCCTTGAAGCACTTGTAAAAATGCATTCTGATGCCCACACTTGTTCACCAAGTGAATGTCCCAAGCTAAGTTCTAATGGGAAATTTGACCAGAAATGCACGAAAGTGAAGGTATTTTCCATTCCAGCGTTCCCTATCAGCTCTCTATTTGTACTTACAATCAAGGACTACAATCAAGGCGTTTGTAGCAGCTTTCCTTGCAGAGATGGTGTGTGCATGACTTTCCTATGATACTTCCAAAATTTAAATTGATTCCTTTTATTTGGAAGAAAATCAAACACGAAATAGAGACAAACAGAAAGATCCTGACCAGTTCTACCTCATAACCAAATTTGCTTTCAGAGTGAATGACAGAGAAGAAATGGCATGTTTAAAAAAGAAATAAATAAATTGAAAGTGCCCAGACCAAGTCTGAATTCTGGGGCTGTGTTTTCCCAATAATGGAGACGTGCGGTGCTTTCAACCCTGTCTCCAACTGAAATCCATTCAGACTCCTGCATAACCTCTTGTCCCCTTTGATAACCCAAATGTTGTCACTGCCTTTCAAAGCCATCACTCCTGAGACGTCTCTCTGGGAAGGGCACACGGCACTAATAACAGGAGCTGCACATGAGGGAAATCCATTGTCAGGGAGATGCTCTGGAATAGGATGCAGAGGACAGTATTGCAGAAATGTCACAATTCATCCTCCTGATAATGCATTCCCTGGGAGCTGCACAAAGACAGAGCAGAGAAAGAGAGGCATTTGTATGGCAGCAGCACCCCAGAGCCTTGACAGGAATTCAGGAGGAGCTTTGTATGCCAGGGGGAAAAAGTCGCTTTCCCAATTCTTTTTATCCTCTCGGTGCAGAAACCACCCACGGCAGAGCTGCTGCTCCTGAGTTACAACCAGTGACTCTGGCAGACTGTGCCCATCCCTCAGGGCTACCCTACAGAGCTGCACCCCCTGCCCGGGACATCTGCCCCCCAAAACAGGGCACCACAAACACCCTGTCCCAGCTCTCAGGCTGGTCAGAAGGGAATTACCTCGTGCACAGCTGGCCCAGGAGCTTCCCCAGCCCCAGCGCAGGCAGACCCTGGCCTGAAACTGGTTGGGGTGCACTGTGTGCTGGAAGAGAGACAGCCCCTGAGGATCAGAGAGAGGGGCTCTGTCCTGGGCCCCCAGGTGACCCTGGGAGTGCATCCAGGTCACCGGGGATGGACTGAGAGAGGATTGTGTATTTATGGACAGCCTGGGCCGGTGAGAAGTGTTCATTGGAGTTTGTGGCCTTATAGGGCATTGTTTGCCTATTACCATCATAGGTAAAATCTGTGCAATGCCCCAGGTGATTGGGGGACACTGTGGGGAACATCTTTCCTGTTTCTATGATGTTCTATCCTGTTGGGTGCTGGGATTTAGGGAATTCTGACTGCGCAATAAACGGCTTTGCATTTTCCATCTGATGAGCAAGGTCCTTGCCCGTGTGTCAGTACTGCAGAAACTGCTTGGGAGTACAGTGTGTTCCACCCTTGTGCTCATGCCCTTCCTCTGGTGATGGCCATGGATGCAGCCACCAGGACACCAGAGGAACCTCTGGCCACACACAGCAGTTCTGATCTCCTTGCAAGGCCTGCCCAGGGCCTGCCTCTTGCTACCTTCCCTAGGAAGTTGATCTGGAGCCCAGAGACAAAGCTTGCCTCAAGTCACCCTGCCATGAACCTGGATTTATGCCACCATCCCCACTCAGTGAATCTCGGCGTTCATCACCAGGGTGTCATTAGCTAATTGCTCTTAGGCCTCCCACCCTGTCAGTGTTATGTCCGAGACGCACAAAGAAAATGACACAGAGTCCAGGCTTATGAACAAGTGGAAGAGCTTTAATAATTTTCTGACTACTTTTATAGGATAGATCACAAAAGTGTGTTGAGTGGCAATAGGTAATTGGTTCCTCGGCCATCCACCCCTTGAGAGGATTGGCCAAGTTTTAAGATACCTATTCCAAAATATTTTCAAAATCAAAGCCATAACAATCTTGCAAAACAGCCTGCAGGTGCGAGAAGTTTATGAAACTGTGACCTTGTTTAAAATAGTTTACATAGGAAAGACAGTCTGCTCACAGAATATTGAGAAAAGGCTGAAGAATTTCTCTGCTTCTAACTTTTTAGCACCTACACCACCCCACTCCTGGCAGGGCTGTTTTGCTGTCTCACAACAGATTGTGGAACCACAATCAGGAAAGGTGGATGAGTTGTCTGAGGTCCCACAGCCGGTTTAGTCAGTTCCTGTCCCCAGCTGTGACCTCCAGCTGCCTCCCCGCCTCGCTTCTTTGATTTCACACTTTTTGCAAGCCTCATGAAATAATCTTTCCAAATAAGTGCATTCAGAGAAGAAAAGGGTAAAAATGTACCATTTTTATCATGGAGTGAAGCCTGTAGATAACCCTGATCTAGAGTGGAACAGGGTGGGCTTCCTCTGAGGGGACTGAAGACAAAAAGAGGAGCCCTTGTCCATAAACCTGACTGCAGCAGCAGGTCCTGCTCAGCAATAAGGACCATGAGTGTGTACGAGCACAGGTAGCTCTAGAAGTGATAATTACACACCAATTAATCACTGCCCAGGAACCTGAGAGCACCCCCAGCTCTCTCCTCAGCTCCTGCAAAGACGCTGGATATCCCATTAGAGAGGAGCTTGACTTAGGATCCGATACCCTGCTGTGTCTTAGCCACAATTAAACCACAAGTAAACCACAAGTAAACAGATGAAGAACAAAGACGCTTTTTGTTGCCAAAATAAATCAGAATTATTGACTAAATATTTACTTGTCTGAAGATGTGAGCAGCTCATGCCAATGCAAGCCATGATGCCTCCTTGTTTTATAGTCAGCAAAACCACATGGAAGCTGTTAATTGATTAAACTTCTATTGTGCTTTGCTTGGATAGTTGTGGGCAAACAAAGCCCTTTCTACTCCCACAGCCCATCTGCCTGGTTCATTACAGGGTGGTTTATCCAAGGCTGGTGAAGCTGGACCACATCATGCCCCGATCTGGTTTCTCAGCCTCTCCTCAAATCACAGAATCCCAGAATGTGTTGGGTTGGAAGGGACCTTAAAGATGATTTAATTCCAATCCCCTGCCATGGGCAGGGACACCTTCTACTGTCCCAGGCTGCTCCAAGCCCCATCCAACCTGGCCTTGGACACTTCCAGGGATCCAGGGACAGCCACAGCTTCTCTGGGCACCCTGTGCCAGGGCCTCCCCACCCACACGGAGAAGAATTTCATCCCAATATCCCATCCATCCCTGCCCTCTGGCAGTGGGAAGCCATTCCCTGTGTTCTGTCCCTTCATCCCTTGTCCAGAGTCCCTCTCCAGCTCTCTTGGAGTCCCTTTAGGCACTGGCAGGGGCTCAAAGGTGTCCCTGACCCTTCTCTTCTCCTGGCTGGACACCTCCATCTCTCCCAGCACCCTGGGGAGATAATCCAGATCCCTGATCACCACAAATGGTGACACTTTCCAACCACTCCTTCCCTGCAGGCTCATTGCAGATCAGCCCCCCTGCCCTGCCTCTGCCCACCTCCCCCTTGGATCTGAACATCAAGCTGTGGCTTTTCCTCAGCCCCTGGCACATCCCAAGGCCCTCCTTTCTCCCCTGCAGCCGCCATGGGGTGGTTATGACACCTGGCTTGGCAGAGCTGGTGGCTGAGTGAGTTTTTACACGAAATCTGTTCTATAGAGTGGAATTCCCAAGGCTCCTCTGGCCGAAGGAGACAATCCCAATACAACCTCATTAAAGACTAATGTGCGTTGCAGGCAGCCACCAACATCCCGGCAGCTCCCGCGTGCCGCCGGGGAGAGGCGGATGGAGCGCTATAAAAGCTTTATGAATGACAAACTTGCCAAATTGCTGTTTAAACAAGGAAGCAAATGGGAAGACCATCTGCATCAGATTGAAACTGCTCATAATCCTGTCACTTGTGCCAGCATGGTGTGTTTAAGCTCTTGAGTTGGCGCGTGCCCAAGAGACACAGAAACTTGTAGGTTTTGCCGCAATGTTCCTCGCTCCCAGACAGGATCTGAGCCCCCTTTGCCATTTCTGTGGTTTTCTGATGGAACAGGCAGCTTTCCCCCTTCCTTCATCCCAGAGTGAGCCCCTGCTGTGCTTTGGGCTCTGCAGGCTGGGGACCCTCACGGAGAACCCCCAGACTCTCAGTCACTACTCACTGTCTCCCACCCACTGACCCATAGCGGGGACCATCCCACGGTCCTGCCCTGCCTCATCTCCAGTACCAAACACCTCACCCCTCACCTGTTCCCCCTGAAAGGAGTGAGAGGGATTGGTCTTTACAAACAAACTGTGGGTCTGCTGACAGGTAAAGCCGGATACTGAGAGATGAAAGAAGCAATGGGAAGAACCAGAAATTCCATAGGGAAAGAAAAAGGGAGGGGGAGGGGGGTATACATTAGAAGGAGGTCTCTATTAGGTGATTTGGGAAGTCTGTACCTCTCAAGTACCTCAGCCAATGGGGAAAGAGAGAGGGAGATGTGGCTGGGAAATCAGGATAAAAAGGAGGCTTCGTCCTCTAACTATCTGAGAGACCCCATGGGAAATGGCCCATGGCCTCTCCCTTTATTCAAATAAAGTAACAGGACTCCTCTGTCTCCTTTTTGGACATAAACCTCTGGTGTTTGTGGATTAATTTTCCCGACACCCTTCAGCAAACCCCCACCAGGCCAGCAGTGTTGCTGTCCTGGCTGTAAAGACAAGAAAATGAGACATTAAAATGAATGTGTGAAGTTACGAGATGAGCCTGATCCCATCTGTCCGTTGCTGGACTAGAGTGACCTTCCATGCCCTGCCCCTCCATCCCAGGGCTTCACACCATCCACGGGCTCCTTTCCACCCCTGGCAATTACTCCAAACACCAGAGAGATTGGAGGGAAAGGCAAACCACCAGCCCCTCTGCTCATGTAGATCTTTATCTCATCTCTTCACACGGAGCTTTGAAAGACAACTAAAACAACTTACTGATAATTAGCTCGAAAGACACACAAGCAATTGTGCTTTATCGTGTACAAGCTCTTTGATAATAGGCCAGGCCTTGTGCCATGAATTGCTAATTGATCCTTTCTTAGCAAAATGTTTTGCTTAATTAAAGGGTGTACTGATTTATAAACACCTCCCTAAATATTATTCACTTTTGCATCTGCTGAAAAGAGCTCAGGCTGTTCCTGCACTCCAGCATTCCCTTTCAAATTATTCCATTCTACCCAGCCACGCTCTTTCAATACTGATTGTGACAGATTGAGGAATTATTAAATCATAAATACCAAGAGGAAAAGCCAGTGATACACTTAATGGGAACTGTTCTCACAGCCCCCAAATATTTCAAAGAATGACAAAACCAGGAGGAGACGGGAAGGCAAAACTGAAGCTCTTGGCCGAGCTCTGTTCTCCCTCGTGCTGGAGTAAATCATGACCCAGAGCTCAGCCTGATGCAAAAGCAGAGGAAGGATCTGTCTCATTTTTCCTGCAAGATCGCTGAGACTTAGTTCACACCTGACCCTCTGCTGCCTCCCATGGTGTTTGCATGGGGGGGTCACCAGCACATTCAGTCTCTGGCCCTGCACAGTCCAGGACGTGCTTTTTCACCTTTTTTCCTCTCAGTAAGTGCCGTTGAGGCTTTTTCCCTGCAGTTACCCCATCCAGGTCTGTGCTGTGCTGCAGAGGAATGGAATCCATGGGTGGTGTTCCATAGGACCTGTCTGTCCCCAGAGTCCTGGAGGCTTTAACCTGGGGCTGGTGGCAGCAGGAGCCTGGTCAGGAGGCTGCAGCCCAGCTCAGAGTGTTTGGGATGCCTGAAAGAACACACCTGGAGGAGGGGGAATTAGAGAGATGGACCCTGCAAGGGATCCAGGGCCAGGCAGCTGGCGCAGAGGTGTGGGGAATTTGGTGGGGCATGGGGAAGAGGAAGGTTGGGCATGAGAGGGGAGCTGCAGTTGGCAAGTTTGATCCAGAGGGTCTTTGGATACAGTAGGGTTTGGGGGAGCTTGGCTATGCAGGGAAGGCCAGGCAAGGAAAAGAGCAAAGCTGACCCACACCAGGATCACCAGAGGGTTCAGCTCCAAGTTGGACCAGTGCTCCAGTGCCTCAGGAGGTGCTCAGCTGAACACGAGGTGATGATGGGAACAGTTTGCTTTTCCTGGAGCCTGGGAATGAGTGACTGCCCGGGAGGACTGATCCTGCTGCAGGGTGAGCCACAGAATTGTTTCGGTTCAGCATCACCCCGTGCCTGCCCTGTTCTGGAGGACTGCCCTGGCAGGGGCCACCAGCAGGGACAGGACAGTGGCCCGGTGCAGCTGTGGTGTGGCCCAGCCCACACAGTCCCACAGAGGACAACACTTGGCCATGTTCCCACCACCCGTGAGAGGGGCTGGAACCCCCCAGGGGGCTGTGCTTGGGGGCCTGCAGCAATGCCAGAAGATCCCTGCTGCCTCCCCTCCCTCCCTCCCAGTCCCACGGGTCACCCTGCTCTGCTCCAGCCCCTCAGCCCCAGGGAGGAGCCACCCCTTGCACACCCTGCCCTCCCCATTTCCACGTGCCAGCCATAACAGAGTTTCTATTTACTCAGGGCAAGTCGGTGATTTACTTTCCACCCTGTTTCACTTCCATTCCGAGCTGGATTACTGCCTGCTGCATAAATCCAGCCCCGAGTACCTGAGGAGCATCTGATGAGGCGCTGCCCTCTGGAATGCAGAGGTTATCGCTGTCAGCAGCTGGAAGTCTGTCAGCGTTCAAATGGAAATTAATTGTCACCCAGTGTTTGTTAATCAGCCCAAATACCTCCTTCTCCTTCGTGTTTTCCCACCTCCTCCTCCTTACTGGTGTGTTGTGGGGCACATGCTTGTTACGAGTCTTCACTTTCCATCGTGGGAAAGAGTCAAACCCTCACAAACACTGGTAGGAAAGGGATTTGGGCTGAGGTTCTGGTGCAAGCTGGGGGTTCACTGATGAAGTGGTTGGAGAGAGTCACCTGTGAATCCTCCCAAGCCATTCCATGAGCTCAAACAGGGAGCAGATGAACAGGGCTGGGTGTCCCAGCTCTGGCGTGACACCAGGTGAGATGTGGCTCTTCTGCACGAGGCTTCTTTTGGGACTCTGAGTTTGAGCAAAGACATCAAATGAAGTGATCAGTAAGCACGAGTGACTGTTGAGGAGAGGAAAAATCCACTTGTGTGCCAGGAAGTTGGGCTGCTGGGCTGCCTTTGGGCAACAGCAGGATTTACACCCAGCAGGTACATCCAGCTCCCACGATGAGCCTGTCTTGATAATAAGCTCTAAACTCCTCTTTTACCCAAACCTGCGTTCCCCTCGTGCCCCCTGCACTCAGCACACCGTTTGTTTGCTCTAGGGCATCTCTTTTCAATGGATCTCCACCCCTGCCCGGGAATTTCACACCGTGGAGAAGACCCTGCCCCGCCAGGTGAAGCTGCTCCACCATCAGTCACCCCGGCTGTCAGGAATGTGTGCCCTATTTCCAGGCTGGATGCTGGCTGCCTGCAGAGACATTAAGTATGCTGAGCACTGGATAACACACGCTTCTCTGCATATATTTGCAGCTTGAGAATATGACTGTGGCTGCTTCTCATCCTTAGCCTCTGATCCCTGGCTGGGGCGGATCAGGATTGTTCTGCTCCAGCCAGGGCAGCCGTGCCACAGACACGGCTGGATCTGGCCCCTTATTAACTGCAGGATGCAGTTGATTGTGACTGAAATACCCAGTGTTTCTTGAAATAAGGAGAATAAAAGGTTAAGCTGCCACGGAGATTCATATTAATCTGTTTCAATTACAATATGCACAGCACTTTTGAAAAAGGATTTGAGGCTTCTCCCACACAGACTTAGATGTGGCCACATGAAATATCAATGTTTTAGGGCAGGATTTGCAAAAGCACCTCGAGGAAATGAGGCACCCACTTCTTATTGACTCTCATTGACTTCCCTGATTGCTTTTGAAAAATCCCATCCTTCATTATGGTTATTATGCCATAAGAAATGGTCTCCCTCATTACCACGGGCATGTCCTAGATACTGACAGTACCCACAGCTGTCTAACAAAATTAAAATAAAATAAAATAAAATAAAATAAAATAAAATAAAATAAAATAAAAATATAAACTAAAACACAGAGGTTGCAAAGTGCACAGAGTGTTACCAGTGATGCCAGCCAGGCAAAGTTTTTGAGAAGACCCTTAAACCAGTCTCCTGAATGCTGCACCTGGACTGGGAAGTGCAGCCCAGGAGGTCTCAGCTGCACACCCCATGTCCAGGCACCCCTCTTTTCCCAAGGGCCAGCTGTCTGAAGGATGATTTAGGAGCCAAGGCACAATGCAGGGACTGGCTTGGCTACAAAGCAGCGGTCAAAGGGCTCCAGGTGAAGTTCGGGTTCCCTCTGGTGTTTTTTGAGCATCAGGCTCAGTCTGACCAAGCACCCAAAGTCGTTCATGCTGTTCCCAAAGCTGTTTATTCCTGTTGCCTGTCTGACTGCACTCCTGACCCTGCTCAGGTGCCAGCAGCAAGCCAGAGGGAAGCAGCATTCCCAGAATGGGCTGTCCTTGCAAGAATGCTCTGGGAAGAGCCCAGGATGGTCTTCAGAAGGTTTGGGAGGCAGGAAGATGTCAGGAGGCAGCATGGGGCTGTCTGTTCTTGGCACCATAACCAGTTCCTGTAGCCCCTTTCTCACCCCTGAAACCTTTCCCTTGCGCACTCAAAGTTTTTCACCTCCAGCTTGGGCCCTTCAGGCTCTCCAGGACCCTCCAGCACAACCCCCTATCCTGGGGGTAATTTGGGATCTTTCAGACGAGATCCCAAGCTATCTCCACATGCTCTGGAGAAGCCACATGGACACAGCCATGCTCAGATGTTCTCCTGCACTCAATGGGGATTACAGGGCATTTCCCTGGAGAAACTCACTGGGAAATCCCCAAAACATGGATCTCGGCCTTTTCCACCCCAAAATCTTTACGGAACCACCCTTTTCATTTTCACTCATGTTCAGCAGAGCCTGTTGCTTGACGTACAGGCAGAGTGAGCAAATCTGAGCAGATCTGGAAGTGAGTCTTCCTCCTGCAAAGGTTGGCTTTTGCAGCACCAACCGTGTGAGGAAAAGCTGCAGAGCCTGTTGGGGACAGGGAAATAAAATATAGATCAGCTTTGAGAATCCTTTCTCCTTCACAGCAGGGTTTAGGAGGCAACCAGGCTGTAAGTACAACTCTGCTTAATTTTGCTTTCAAACAGTGCCAAACCTTTAACTATTGATTGCAAGCAAAGGTTCATTAGGGAGGGGAAGGAAGAAGTGGGTTTAGGGAGAAAGGCAGAAATCCCGGTTCATCTGCTTAGAGGCCTCTGCAGATTAATAGAATTAATTTGTCTTGTGGGGCATTAATTGAAGAATGTGCTGAGGTTAAGGACAAGGTCAGCTCTTCCCGGGGTAATGTCTCCTCCATAATTCACTTACCAGCCTATCAGGACAATCTGGGCAGAGTAATCATGAAGGATGGACGTGCTGCTCCCGGGATCTCAGGGAACACAGCCCTGCATTACGGATAACGTCAAGTGGAAGTTGTAGGAAGGTACCTGGCAGCTGTTTTATTAGATGAGACATCCAGCACTACCTCGTATTTCTTTAGGGTCTGCAGTTCTGGATCAGGTCTGGATGGCACTGAGGGACAGTTCTGAGCCAGCTCAGGCTGTCTGGTCCCTCTGCTACACGGCACACCCAGCTCTGGGGCAGGCAGCTGCCAGTCCCACCCCTCACCCTGAGACGAGCCCATCGGTACAAAACAGCTCAGGAATTGTTTCCAGGCTGTGTTATTCCACCAGAGTGACCCAGGCAGGGCTGGGAGCTGCAGCTAAACATGCCGGGAAGAAGGACTTGGCTGGGGTTGGTTTGCTGACGGGAGGATGGAGAGGGCAGGCTGTGACTGCAGGTGCTGCGGCAGTGGGGACAGCAGGGGTGGAGGCTCCAGCACCTCCCCAGCACCTGGCATTTTTCCCTGCAGCCTCTCCCACCTGTCTCAGGTGTGCCCTGCCATGGCCAGGGCAGGGCAGGTGTCCCACAGCGCAGAGGGACAGATCAAGGTGGGGGAAAGGTGAAAAAGGGGCAGTCAGCTGAGGCAGGCTGGGTGAGGCTCTGTGCTTGTGGAGGACAAATGCAGAGCAGGGGTGGCTGTGAAAGTCTGGCTGAGCAGCTGCCCCCGCTGTCCCTGTGGTGGCAGGAACTCGGGACCCTGCAGCTCCTCCTCTGCTCACACAGAGCTGGCCCAGCTCGGGCTTGGAGGATTTGACCTGCCGGGGGTTATTTGCCCACTGGGCAGGAAGAATCTGCCTCCTGCTGCTGCCAGCAGCTCCTTCTGCACAATGGACTCAGGGATTGCAGCCAGGGAGGATTAATGGTGACCACTGAACTCTGCCAGACCCCTCCAGACACCCCTGCAACACATCAGGCACAGCCTGGGTCTGATTCCATGCATTGCTCATCACCTGCTGTTCTTCAGCAACATTTAAACCACAGACACAAGGTTTTAAACACCAGGACTATGTTCCCGTGAGATCAATCAAATATTAGAGCAGGGGCTCAGTAGGGGGAGACTTTAAAATAAGACTCACATAAGCCAGAGCCACCTGATAATTTTTCAGCTCAGTTTGGGGTCAGAGATCTCCAAAGGTTCATTTTAACCTAATTTTCTCTGTAAGCTACAAAAGCCAGAGCCCAGCATGGCAGAGAGGCAGAACAGGGCAGAGCGACATCCCACAGCTGTGCCCTAGGACTTGTTCATCTCCGGAGCTGCCCCAGGGGTGGAAGGGGACAGGGATTTTTTCCCCAGGTTCTTTAAGGCAGAGAGGGCTTAAAACCCTGGTATTGCTGTTGGTCATTCTCTTCCAGAGCCCCCAGGGCAGATATCCAGGGAATGCACCCAGCCCTGCTCCGTTAATGAGCCCTGAGAAGATCACAGCTGATGGCACAAGACAAAGGGTCGGTTTGGCACTCCTTAAAAGCTGAAGAGAAATGAAAACCTACACAAGAAACCATGCGAGGCCACTTTCACTGAAGGTGGGAAGCCAGGCTCAGATATGAGATTTTGTGCCAGGCTTAAATGTCTCTTTGTGACCATGTTTCACCTCCCTTCTCTGGATGCGTGATGACAGAATTATACTCCAGACAGTGCTCCTCTGAAGCAGCACAGACAATATCTGTTTGAATTCCCTTTTTGTTTGATTTTTCTTTTGCTTGTTTGCTATTTCAGCTCTTGTTACCTACCCACTGTTTAGATTAGTGCTGTCTCCAGGTTTCTGAGAGTGACAGAATGGAGTGTTTGGGTTGTCAGGGGATCCATCCCACCTTCCAAATGATACAGGAGATGGGCTGGCAACAGTCACAGGCAGGGTGTGAGGTGGGATGGGTGGCCGGGGAGGCTCCAGGGCACCCCAAAAGCCTTGTCTCAGCTATTTGCACTGTCACGGGTGTTGAGGATGCTGGAGAACACCTGGCTACCAGCTGTACAGCAGCCATGGGCAGCAGGAAGCCACACCTGACCCACCTGGGAACTGCAAAGTGCTATGGTTATACCAGCACTGCCTTTCACACTTCTGCCCCTGACCTGCAGAAACCTCGACAAAGTCTTCCAGGTGTCCTGTTCAGCCAGGAGCTGACTGAACTTGTAAAATTCTTGCAGCATGACTGTCAGTGTTCCTGCAGCCCTGACAGCTGGCTGGGACCTTTGGGAGAGCTGGCTGGTGTCTGGGCTGGCCCTGGTGACAGATATGAGAGAAAAGTCCCAGCAGCACTGCTGCCATCTGCCCGTGACCTCTGTGTTTAATGTCTTACCCCTGAGGACATCGAAGATTTGTTCTCAGCCACTGCTGGAGGTTTTGGAGCACAGGGGTTGTTTGTGGATAATTTGTGCAATGTTCTTTTCCTGTGCTGCAACCCTCTGCACTTGGTAAAAGAATCACTGAAAGCATTTCCCTGACTCTGTCAGAGATTTGGGTCCTGCCCTGGCACCAGCCCCAGCCCCTGAGGGCCAGACAGAGCCTGGCCATGCCCAGCCCTGGGTCTTGCTGTGCCCACGGGTCCAACTTTTCATAGAATCATAAATCATGGAGACCCCTCCCTGCTGGGAGATGGGATTTGCACCTCTCTGGCAACGATGTGCTCACCTGGTCAGAGCTGTGCCCTTTCTTATCACATCAGCTCCGCTCCCCCTGCCCAGCTCTCCCGGGATATCTGCCAGCCAGCACCAGGACAAGTCCTACAAGGCTGAGCCATCTTCCTGGTTCCACGAGCTGCACACTGAGAGCTTTAGATAAGAGAGACCCCTCAGCTGCACCTCCAGGATCATCGAGTCCAAGCTGTGCCCGATCCCCACCGTGTCCCCAGCCCAGAGCACTGAGAGCCACATCCAGACCTTCCTTGGACACCTCCACGGATGGGGACTCCAAACCTCCCTGGGCAGCCCCTGCCAATGTCTGACAACCCTTTCCGTGAAGAAATTCTTCCTGATGTCCAACCTGAACCTCCCCTGGCACAGCTTGAGGTCCTGTTGCTGGTTGCCTGGAAAAGAGCCCAACTTCCCCCCCCTGGCTGCCCCCTCCTGTCAGGGAGTTGTGCAGAGCCCCAAGGTCCCCCCTGAGCCTCCTTTTCTCCAGGCTGAGCCCCTTTCCCAGCTCCCTCAGCCGCTCCTGGGGCTCCAGCCCCTTCCCCAGCTCCATTGCCCTGTCACCTTTCTTAGAGGGCCAAAGGCAGCGACTGCTTCACACCCATAGGTGACAACATCTCACAGGGACCTTGGTGTCCCTCAGTGGAGCCAGAGTGACCGGATATGGACCAAGGGGCAGAGCCTCTCTGGAAATGTTGGTCATGAGTTGTTGGGGTGCACTGGGTGGTGGTAGAGAGACAGGCCCTGAGGATCAGAGAGAGGGGCTCTGTCCTGGGCCCAGAGGTGACCCTGGGAGTGCATCCAGGTCACCGGGGATGGACTGAGAGAGGATTGTGTGTTTATGGACAGACTGGGCCTGTGAGAAGTGTTCATTGGAGTTTGTGGCCTTATAGGGCATTGTTTGCCTATTACCATCATACGTAAAATCTGTGCAGTGCCCCAGGTGATTGGGGGACACTGTGGGGAACATCTTTCCTGTTTATAGGATGTGATATCCTGTTGGGTGCTGGGATTTAGGGAATTCTGACTGCACAATGAACGGCTTTGCCTTTTCCATCTGATGAGCAAGGTCCTTGCCCGTGTGTCAGTGCTGCAGTGAGTCAGCGCTGCTGCTTCACCCTGGGCTCTCCAGGGCCTGCTCAGACCTGGGGGTCGGGCAGCGATTCAGGAGGGCCCACATGGCGCAGGCGCTGCCCTCAGCTGGGCCATGCCTCACCCAAGTGTCACTCTGTGATCAGTTCCCTGCTCCTGCACAGCCCCTGGCAGGAGGCAGAGCTGCTCAGAAAAGCAAACTGCAGCCGAGGAAAGGAGGTGATGGTGCTAAAAGGCCGAGCTTTGTGCCTCTCCATGCAAAGGAGCGCCCATTAATCGCCTCCATCCTGCCGGGCCTCACACACACAGCAAACGCAACAACCCCCGTCTGCCCTAGTTTTAGAAGCACCATGATTTTCCAGCCACTCTGCTGATGCCTTTTAGACCTGAACCCTGATTTTCAAGTGGTTGGAGTTGTCAGTGCTGCTCCCGGCCAGGCAAGAGCAGGACACACAGGAGAGGGGAGAAGAGAAAGGAATAAAATTCACCACGGCCGTTTCAGATGCAAATGACCACCTGCAAACAGATCAAAGTTGCAGTGTGTCTCATGAAGCTGGAGTGTGTTTTATAACGTGTCATGAAGGTTTCAGACAGTTTTTTGCCAGTGGGAGATCCTATAATTAAGAGTTAGCAAGAGTCTCTGCTCACTGCTCCACTTAGGCTGGCACTGCCCACGAGGCAGCTCCAGCAGCACTCGGCTTCAAAGGGATGCGACTCACCTGGTATTTCAATATCAGCGAGACATTAACTGATGTCAGCAAAAGGTCAGCCCCAGCCTATGAGGGAAAACCTGTTATTAATATTTTATTAGGTTTAGTTGCCTTAATTTTTTTTTTACTAAAATTGTTTGGGAGATAATTAAGTCTCATCAGTGCCTGGAGTGCTTAGAAACACAGGAGAATTCAAATGATACCGAACCCATCTTCCTCCCTGCCTGAAATTCAGAGCAAGGATGGTAATGAAAATGCATCAAACTGTGTTCTCCAGCACTGTGCAGTAAAATAGTGCTTTTTTTGCCCTCCTCTAGGTGAAAACCCAAATGTTTTCTGCAGAAATCCTCACACGTGTTTCACATCTGTGGTCTGAGCTCTCAGATTCTGGCCCCAGGTGGCAAGAGGGATGTCCAGGAGCTGTGCTCCAGATGGTTATCCCTCAAAATTCAGTAAAGTCTCCCAAAACCCATCTCGTGTTTTGGGCTGTGACTCCTGGAGGTGTGAGCTTCACCTTTAGGGAAGAGAGGGAACAAGTCCTGTACCAGCCAATGAACAGAGTAGTTCTGGTAGCTGCAGAGGAAAGACAAAAGTGCCACTGATTCCTAATATTTAGACTCCACAAGGCATTTTTCCGTGTTTTCCAGTACAGCTCATTAAAACGTTAAAAAATGTATGCAATGCATATAAGATTTTATACTCTTGTATAATTCATGCCAGCAGTGTGATGGCCATTACCACATTCTGCTGCTTCTCTGATTAACTTGTTACCCTGTATCTGTAATAAAAGGAAAATTGGTTCAATATTTGCCTTGCCCAATATCACTCCCTGACTAATCTGTTATTTTTTCCACTCCCTCTTTGCTCCCAGATTGTTGGATCGGATAATTCATCCATAAAACGCTGTCCATTTCATTAATCCAACAGACACGGGGAAGTGGAGTGGGGAATTCAAAAGGAGGCCACAGGTCTCCCTAATCCTGTAGGTGTGTGATAACAAATTCATGAACCTGATCCCAAATTCAGGTGAGGAGAATATCAATGATGGCAGAGCAAACTGATGGCTCCAGACTGTGGGCTTGGAACGCCCCAAGGGTACCTTGGCAACTTCTTTATAAGCTGTAAAAGGCTTGGCAGTGCGAAACTGGGAATGGGTGAAAGAATGCAATGTGAGCAATGATTTGCTTTCAAAAACCGCCAAACACCTTCCAGTCCTGAAATCAACATGCAGGGGCTCACTGACAACCTGTGGAACACCCGTGATGCTTCAAAACACTCAAAGGCACTTTGCTTCATAAAAATACAACTTCATTCCCAGTTGTGTGTGCTGTCAGTGCCTCTCCTCCCAGGCAGGATAAAACCAAGAGAAGAATCCCAGGAAAACCTGCTCTTTTTTTTGGTGGTAGGTTGTCATAGCAGGAACTTTTTGCTTTGTTTGGACACGTGTATGAAACTTTTCCTGGACGATAACGCGGTGATCCCGGCAGGAGCAGGGTGCGTGGTGGCATTTAGGGAGTGCAGGAGCTTCTTGGAAGTTTATCCAGGTGGAGTAACTGCACGGAGCTGCAGGCTCGCCCTGGTTGTGGATAATCAGGTGTTTGTGGTGGCTGTCAGGTGGTGAGGAGGAGGAAAGACCTTCTCTAGCACGTCATGGTTCTTCTTCTAACAGAGACCAAACCAGCAGGAACCCCTGGGGAAGCTGCTGGGAACTTCCACCTGGAGCCCAGCCTTGGGGAAGGGACAGTTTTCCTAAGGATTGCTGGTCCTTGCACTGCTGCCTCCTCCCACTCCGGACTCATCCTCTTCCAATTTCCCTATAAAGAGCCAGCGAGTTCCAAAGCCACTGGGAGGGACAGGAATTGCCATGGCAGTACTGGGTTAGTGACTGGGCTCGATGGTTTTGGAGGTCTTTTCCAGCCTTGAGGATTCTCTGATCCTCTGTAGCACCATCCCATGCGGCACCTTCTCTTTTTCCCTTTCAGAATATCCAATAATCCTGGGGTAAAATACAGTCTGTTTAATAACATGCTAATAATCTGGCCACCAGCACAGGGAAACTGGGACGTGTTCCAGTGGTGGAATGGACAGGGAAAAAACAGGGCATTTTTCCTTATTCCGATGGGGAGTAGGGAGTACAACAGCATGAAACACCATTTACAGTAACCCGGTAACAGCACCGTGAAACCAACAAGGCTCAGTGTTCGCATGGAATCGGAATATGCTGCAGAACAACCAGTGCCTGAGTGGTTGCAGAATTTCTGATCAGCCCACAGAATGGGGGGAAAAAAAGGGAGAAAAGGAAAAAAGAAAAAAAGGAAAAACGGGGGAAAAGGAAAAACTTTTTCCCCACATGTGGCTGAAGAGAAAATGGAGGCAGGAGGGGGTGGCACTCCCTGGGTTTGTAGTCGGTAGAATGCAGCCCCTAAAACTTGCACTAGAAATTGCCACATCCCTGCATATTCCCACTAAACACCCCAGGATGGTGCAGCACTGTGAGAGCTGTGCAGCAAACACACCGAGGGTCAGTCCTGAAGGCAGCTCAGGCAGCACCCTCTGTGAGCTTTGCTGTGAGAAAGAGTTTCTCAATGCAAATGATCATCGATTTCCTGACAAACTCGGAGAAACTGCCAAGAATTAGGGCACACGCAGTAAATGAGGAGGTCAGTGCATAATCATGGCTTTCAAAAGAGGCTTCCCGAGGATTTCAGAGCCCTTGTTTGCTGCTGACAGGCTAAAGATCACTGATTATGCTGTGCAGTTCCCAGCTCTCCAGTTACAAGAACAAAAGTGAGAAGTGGCTGATGAATGGGAAGAATGAAGCTGGAGTGAATCCTGTGCAGGGCCTGCTCTCCGGGTGACATCCCAACACGGTAATTCAGCCTCCTCAGCGGAGGGACAGACCTTCTGCACTTCTGAAAACAAACAAAAGAAAATGCTGCAGCCGCTTTTGAAGGATGAGCTCCTGTGACATCTCCTGAGAAGACCTAGCCAGGGTTAGATTGGTTCTGACTTTATTGAGCTAAACCTTGCAGCCCTCCAAGGATGGGTATTTCTTCTGTACTGACCTGTTCTGAAACCACACCACGCTCCTGGTGAAAAGTGAATCACAGAATTCATTTAGGTTGGAAAAGACCTCCAAGAATATCAAGTCCAAACTTCTGCAAATGTTTTCCCTATTGTCACTTCTGCACCTCCCAAACTGAAATTCAAGGTTTTCATAATAATCAAAGTACGTGGGATAGAATCACAGGATCACAGAATGGTTTGGGTTGAGAGGGACCTTCAAGATCACCTCATGCCACCCCCTGCCATGGGCAGGGACACCTTCCACTATCCCAGGTTGCTCCAAGCCCCATCCAACCTGGCCTTGAACACTTCCAGGGATCCAGGGGCAGCTTGGGCAGCCTGTGCCAGGGCCTTACATACCATAAAATGCTTTAATTACAGTACTACTCCTTGCTCCCTAATTAATCCCTTCATTTTATTTTCTGTAACCTTTCTAGGCTCTGGTTTCTCTCAGTGTCAGGGGCCATGGTGGATGCACAGCAAAGCTTTCAAGAACTGAACTCTCCTGATAACACCTGAGAACTGATACCTTTGAAAGGTTTGCAAGATGTCCCCACTATATTTCTTTTACAATAACCTTGTTTTGTTGAAATTCTTCTGAAAACCATCCCTCTTGCTCTGGCTGCCTGCACACAGACACTTCAGCTTTTTGAAATTATAAGCAGTTTACTTAGAGTGTGGCAGTTTGGAAAATCCAGGTTGCTTTTGCACGCCTGGCCCTTCCCACGTGTGGTGCTGAGCACCTGGTTCAGAGGCAGAGCAGCCAGGGGGATGAAAGGAATACCTGGGACAGGCAGAAATGCTTCTGTGCAAAGGGGGAGAGGTGCTTGTTCTGGGGAGGTATCAAAGTGTTGGCTTCCTCTGAAGAGAGCTGCCAATTCCCAGTGGGAAATGTCCCGGGTGGGAGGTGGCTGCAGCCATCCAGCTCCCATCACCATGTGTCACCTGGCTGAAGTCCCCTGCCAGCACCTGGGAAGCTGAAGCATTATCCAAGGCTCCAGAAAGAAAGGAGCCTGATGCAAAAATGAATGTGCAAACATTCTGTTTAAAAGACCTGCTCAGGTAAACAAGGGCAGAATTCCCTGAAATTTGGCAGTTCCGTGATCTGATTCGCTGGTGGATGGCAGGGGGACTCCTGAAGCTCTTCCCTGAAAATCTGAGCTGTGGGTACCTGCAGTGTGTGGGCAAGTGGAGATTGTTCAGAGCAGAGCTGGGCTGTCAGGGGCCTCCTAAAAGAGGAAATCCCGCTGCACTAACAGCCCACTCTGCACTTCAGAAAGGCTTTTGTTATTGTGGGTTATTTATTTTTTAAAGATCCCTCAATAAAGTCTGTGTGGAAACCTGCTAAACTTGAGCTTCCCTAAAAGCTTCTTCTTGAGTTATTTTCTCCTTTCACCCCTTTGATTCCTATCTGCTGTAATAAGCAGAAGGTGCAGTTTGGCAGCTGCAGCCTCCCCTGGGAGCGCAGCGGGGCTTCCTAGGGCAGGACAGCCCTTGTGTCCTCCCGCAGTCCCTTCCGGACGGCTCCCCACTCCTGCTCTCTCAGCTGCCAGCCTCACCAGGCAGGGATGGCGAAGGAGGCGAGAAGGGTCACTCCCCATGAGGGTTTCAGAGGATCTTTGATGGTCACACCTTGACCTCGCAGCCCCCAGAGGCAGAGAGCCACGTGGGCAGGGTGCAGGGGGGTTTTGTCGGGTCGCAGGGGTGGTACGTGGGCAGGGTTGGGGTACAGGGACCAACAGGGAGAGCCCCAGGGAGTGGCCAGGACTGGGGCAAGGGGAAAAGGTGCGGGAACAATGAAAACCAAACCTCACACGTGTCCATACTAACTGCTCTCCACCGTCCAGAAGGAGAATAGTGAGATACCAGCTCTTTCCATGACATGTGGGTGCCAGGAAGGGGGTGATATCCTGGGGCGTGATATGTGCAAAGAGCCCCTGTGTTTCTAAAGGGTTCAGTGATGCCCATCTGCCCTGCCCAGCTCCCACTTCACCCAGCAGCCAAACTCCCCGGTCTCTCCCTGCCCTCTGCTTCCAGCTGGCATTTCTCCCTCACTCAACCCCTCACCACACAACCTGCTCGTTTGAGGGCACGTAAAAACACCAGTTGACACACAGCAATTGTGGTGTTTGCTTTAAACTGATTAAAAACCACTTTATGAGGCTGTTAACCTCCAGACCCTGGAGCTGCTTGGCCCCAGCTGCCTCGGGAAGCGAAGATCCCATGGAAACAAAAAGTCCCTCCCCAGAGCCAGAGCAAGGCTGCGCTTTATTAATAAAAGCTTGGAGCTCTGTGTCGTTCTGCCACCCACCCTGGCAGGGATTTATCACCACAAGGCTTCAGTCAGCACAAAGGACAGACCTGATATTTTCTAATTGATAGGGTATCTATCCAAAACCTATTCCCACACTTTAATGGGATCCCAGGAACACCGAGCCAGCCTGTGGAGGTGGGGAGCTCATCAGGAGCTTTAATGCTTTCCGTATGCAGCAGAAAATGCCATTTGCAGAGCTTTCTCCCCAGTTCCATCCATCTGCCTCTTCCAGCTATTCCTTTTGTCTCTTATTTATGGCTGTAATTTTGATGCCACAGTTACTGTACATGAGCTGCTGTATATTTCTCTTATTTGCTTTGAAATTGCTCTTTCCAGCTCATCTCCACAATCATTTATTTGCCCACAAAATAACCAGGCCTTGAACTATTTCCTGGCAACCAGTTTTGCAGAGCCCAATCACTTTTTTCCCCCTCTGTAATGGTGTAGATACATCCTTTATTATTGCACTTAAATGCTCATTAACAATTCATGGAATCTTAAGTGGCTGAAAAAACAGGTTCAGGAGCTAAATATTTCTAGAGAGTGTCTTAGCCCAGAGTCCTTCCCTGCAAGTGCAGGATTCAAAGTGGTGGAGAGCACAGCTCAAAGTTGGTATTTTCAGGGTAATTGCGTTTTTTAATTAACAGTATATTTAATCCATGCCCAAAAGCAAGTGACACAGCTGCTCAGGGCCTGCTGTAATGGGCTAAAAATAATTCTGCACAATTTATCCTTTATCTTACCAGCCTTTCCATCATGGACACTGGACACTTTGATGGTGAACACCCTGACCCTAAAGCATGGGGTTCCTGTGGTTATCGCCTTCAGCATGTGCATGGGCCCTTCTGAGTCCTCACCCAGCAAATTCTGGTCACACTGAGGTTGTGTTTAGGCTGAATGACACATGAACACCCTCAGGACAGGATTTTTCCCCATGGAGCACAGACAAGGATGGTTGAGGCAGGGAAAGGCTGTGACAACCTCTGCACCCACTGCTCAGGGCACCGACCCCAGGGCAGAGGGTGTTCAGAGAATGATGTCCCCATTCCAGGGCACTGAGGAATGTTCCTTTTCTGCTCAATTTCACAGAGTTCCAGTGTCTGGGTATACAGCAGAAAGGCAACTGTTGACAGGTTAAAATCTTCCTCTTCTGCAGAGGGCTCACAAAGTCCCCAGTGCCTGTTTGTGCACCACCTGAGTGAGAAAATCACAGAATCACAGAATATCCTGGGCTTGGAGGGACCCACAGGCTCACCCAGTCCAACCCCTGGCCCTGCACAGACACCCCAACAACCCCACCCTGGGCATCCCTGGCAGCGCTGTCCAAACGCTCCTGGAGCTCTGGCAGCCTCGGGGCCGTGCCCATTCCCTGGGGAGCCTGGGCAGTGCCCAGCACCCTCTGGGGGAAGAACCTTTCTTTCCCTGATACCCAGCCTGACCCTCCCCTGGCACAGCTCCAGCCGTTCCCTGGGTGCTGTCCCTGTCACAGAGATCAGTGCCTGTGCCTCCACTGCCCCTCAGGAGGAAGCTGCAGACCCTGGTGAGGTCTCCCCTCACCATCCTCATCATCATAACCTTTAAGTGAGCAGTCCTCACATTTTAAGTGCTTCCCAAGCAGCAGCCGAGCCTTTCAAAGCAGCAGCAGCCGCTCTCTGAGCTCGTTTCTGCCACGAACAGCAGGAGTGAGATGATGTGATACAGAGGCCTCTGGGGCCCTGACACTTAATTGTCCTCTGCTGAAAAGCCGATCAATTTGGAGACTCTCGCCGGGGGTCCTGCCTTTATCTTGATCTCTTCTTTCTTTCCATGTAGCACAGGGTTTCACACACATCCCTCCCAGCACAGGGCGCTCAGGAAACACATTTTTCTCTGGCTCCATCAGAACATCTTTTAGTGTTGACTGTGAGCAGTGACACCAGGGGGTTCAATATCACAGGAGGAGCCTGTGAGCAGGGAAATCCACTTTTGCTTCCCATGGCTGTCGTGCAGTGCAAAGTCCATAATGTGCCCTGCAAGAGATGCTCTACAGTGACATGGCCAAAGGAAAGAAAGAAATTTCTGGTGTTTTTCTCCCAGGGAGGAGAGTTGGTCGTCACCAGACTCCTGTCCTGGGAGGCCAGAAGGGATGGTTTGACCTCATCTGTCAGCTCTTGTGTATGACAGACACCAGCACAAGGAGAAACCATGGCAGCATTTCTGAGTTCAGCACTGGGAGTGGTGGAAATCCCTGGAGAGGAGGCACAGCAGGGAGCAGGATGGGCAGGAAGAGGTGTGATGGAAATCCCTGGAGAGAAGGCACAGTAGGGAGCAGGATGGGCAGGAAGAGGTGTGATGGAAATCCCTGGAGAGAAGGCACAGCAGGGAGCAGGATGGGCAGGAAGAGCTGTGATGGAAATCCCTGGAGAGGAGGCACAGCAGGGAGCAGGATGGGCAGGAAGAGGTGTGGTGGAAATCCCTGGAGAGGAGGCACAGCAGGGAGCAGGATGGGCAGGAAGAGGTGTGGTGGCTGCAGGAAGGGTGCTATACCTGGTGCTGCTGCAGGAGGCCCATCCTGAGAGCTGGAAGCACAAGTGAGGTGGAAAAGTTGTCACCAGAGGTTCTTGGTGTGGGTAGAGCCAACCTGTGAAAGCTAGCAAGAGCGACTAGCTGGCTCCTCAGGGTCCTGTCCTGTCCTGTCCTGTCCTTGGAGACAGATCCTGATTGTCCTGGGGATCCTGGGTGATCTGAGGCAGGCAGCTGTCCTGTGCTTTTGTATTTCAGCTGGCAAAGGAGAAATCTCAGGGAATTCCTGGTGATCCCTCGTGAGCTCTTGCCATCCATCTGTCCATGCCACGGGCACAGGGGATGTGAGCCAGTGCACACGCAGGAGTGAGGGCTCCGTGCAGGGCTGTGGGGGACTCTGCCTTGTGCTGAGCCCTTCCCCAGTGGGGCTCATCCTCACGGAATTGTTCTGAGCGCCAGCAGGCGCTGCCACACCAACTTCAATCATTCTGATTCAGGTCAGCGGCTGCTACAGCTGAGCCAAAGTGGCCTGGGCAAAGGTAGAAATGGCCACCACGATGAGCATGAGCAGCTTGGAGAGGGGACAGAGCAGTGGGGTGCTGATCGTGCCACAGCTGATTTAGGGAGCAGATGTAATTTTGCCAATACGGTTTCATTTGTGCTTGATGTTAGCTGGAAGCAGCTGGTTTTGAAACAGATACTGGATGCCTTAAATGGCAAATATTCTTCCAGTGACTAGAGAAGACAGACATGGGGAGATGCCAAGATTTCTTCTCCTTGGGAATCTTGTGATGAGAAAGGGTGGCACCCACTGAGCTGCTCCCCAGCAATCTGAGCCCAGGTTAGAGCTGTGCCATACTGGAGCTGTCCTTGGCACCCAAACCAGCAGCAGTAGGGAAGAGACTGCAGACCTGGCTGGTGGCCCTGGGAGCAGTCACTGCCCCAAGCCCAAAGTGAGCCTTTCCTCCCGACACCCCATGGTAACTGCTGGAAGGGCAAAGTGTGACTGGGAAAGGAAAGCAGGAGCTCCCAAAAATATTCACAGCAGTTTTCAGAACCAAAATAATTTTACTGGTGGGCTAGAAGAATTCAAACTTTGCGTATTTATCAAAAAGCTTTTTAAATGCCGTTTTTTGTAACAGCATTCATGTTAGTGGCACAGAAGGGGACGTATAAACAAATGTGTCTTGGGGTGACTTTATGATGTGTATCCCCTATCGCTACTCTATGCCCACCAAAATGAAATGATGTTGCTGCTTGCCCTAGGTGTGTAACAGAGTTGCTGTCACAGCATTTGTCATACCGAAACCAAAGCTCCAAGGTGGCCCTTCTTCCACAAGCCAAGAGCTTCACCCGTCAGACCCATGGATGTGCTGGAGCCTCGTGGGCTGGGATGGACAGGCTGTTTCCATGCTGGTCCATCAGCGTGACTGAAACCACCCCTTCTCCCTCCCAGAAGTTGTGCCTGGCTCCACTGTGGTTTGCCCACTTCTCTGGTGAGGAACCAATGCAAATAATCGACAGCCAGCCAGATTGGTGCTTTGCAGCCAGCGCAAACTCCCTTTTTAGGCTGTTAGCAAGAGCCCCCAAAGCCTCACGCCTTGCTTTTGTCTTCTGTAGATACCACTTGCCATGGAATGGGCCTTTCATCTCAATAGGGCTTTTAACTTCAAATGTGTCAGATCTTTAAAGAACTGGAAATCAGTAACAGGCAGGGAGAAACTTTATTCTAATTTGTTAGATGTGAGAGAAAAAGGAGGATGTAGCCATTTCAATGAGCACAGGCTGTGTTTGGATGGAGGCTCCTGTTCCTAAAGGATCGCTGGGTTCTTTCTCCCCAAAGGTTCACTGAGGCCCTGGCACAGGCTGCCCAGAGAAGCTGTGGCTGCCCCATCCCTGGAAGTGTTCCAGGCGAGGTTGGGTGGGGCTTGGAGCAGCCTGGGCTAGGGGAAGGTGTCCCTGCCTATGGGACAGGTCCTTTCCACCCCAAGCCATCCTGGGACTCCCAGTGCCAGGATCCACTGTTAAATCCAGCCTGGTCACAGCGACTCCTGCTAAGGAAGCACAGCCAGGCTGTGCTGTATCAATGCCACCAGGTGTGTTTGAACCTTCCCCAGTTTTGCTGTTGATATTCCACACTGAACTGCAACAAGCGGCCTGGAATGAGGGGCTGTCCCAATGGACAGAGCTGCTGCTCCAGCTAACGAGGCTGGAGTCATTAACAGCCGTGGGGAGGTAAGAGTCACACTGCAAAGGAAGCTCCTCCTTGTGCCTGCTCCAAAGACCAACTTCTGAAGGCTTTGTGGCTGCTGTTTGTTTACCCAAAGCTGAGAAGGCTCTTTGATGTAGCCATATGCCATGTGGAATTAAGGATCCTTAATCAAAAACCAGAAGGAAGTTATTATTTCCTGCTTTGTTCTGCAGCTGAAGTGAAGAGGCATCTTAGGCACAAGCTGAAGAGCCAACTCCAGCTCTGGTGTTCTTTCAGCTTTACCAAAATTGGCCCAGCACGGTGCCTGGCTCACGGTGGGGAATCCCAAATCCTGTCAGGGTATTTATCTGAGGAACAGTCTCCTTTTGGAGAGAGCCAGCTCTGAACATGGGGAGAGATTTTGCTGTCGTGTGTTAGACCCTGATGAGATGAGTTAGAGCTGTGCTGAGCTAGGGGATAAAAAGAATGACAGGAAATAAAGATATTTTTCTGAATTTTCTTCACTCTGAAAGATTTGGGCATTGAATACAGAGCCCCTGCACTAGAATGTAACTGGAGATGTTTAACTCCTGGCTCTTTCCACTCTCACAGGCAAGGGAGTTATTACTCTGCAGAGTCTTTCTCTACTTATCACTCTGTTTGAAGTCACATCACCTGGAGTCAAGAGAATGTCTCAGTTTTCATTTTTGTAGTATTTTATTCTCTGTCATTGCACAGAATGCTTGAAATACAGCAGTGAGTGGAGGTTAGGAGGAGGGTAGGCAAATAAAAACCTGACTGCCAATGGATGCTAAGAAGGACCCAGAGCATATTGTAATTTTTAAATCACTCCTCATTTGAAGGGGAGAATGAACTGATTCATGATTTCTGGATGCTCAGGATTGGCAAAAGCATCATTAATCTCGTCTCCTTTGTGCCCCTGCAAAATTGTATTGATAAGGCAGCATTTACCCATTGCAGAGTGTGAGTGCTTTGTGCACTTGTGTAGGGCCTGATGGAGAAGGGTCCTCACAGCCTTCATTTAGGCCTTAATACAACATAAATTACAAACCCCATTGTTATTGCCAGCTCCAGGCTGCTCTTCAGTGACAGAAACACGAGTGAACACCTATACTCCAAGGCAGCAAACAACCACGTTTTAAACTCTACAAGGGAGTCATTTTAATAAGTCAAGTTTCTCAAAGCAAAATTATAATGAGTGAGGAGCAAGGTGAGTGTAATTGGAGCGACATGAAATGCAGAAAACGAATTAATTTTCTCCTGCAAGGTCTGGGGAAGGTCACAGAGAGGCAACACAGATGGTGATAGAGGATGCAAAATGCTGTAAATATTTAAACGGCTCCCAGAAATCCCTGATTTATTCCAGAACATTAAAGCGTTCCGGCTTTGGAGTGGCAGCAACGTGTCTCAGCAGTTCCTGTGGTTTGAACACAAAGCACATCCCAGCTTGTGGCTGGCAGTGGTTTGGGACTTTATGGAGGAGCAGAGGCAATAAAGAGAGGGGGTGGGAAGAGGGTTGGCCGTGGGCTATGGAGTGTTTCATTTGCAGGCTCCAGCCCGGGCCAGGTCAGTGGGCTGGGCAGTCATTGCTGGCTGATGGCTCTTCAGGAGCCTGTGTGAAAAGAGGAGGTGGCTCCAGCCCAGTTCCCTGGTGGCCAAGTGTCCTTCCCATCAAAGCCACCTCCTGCACTGGCAGCCCCTGGCTGTGGGGGGACATCCCTGCAGCACAGGGAGCTGCTCTGAGGGGGTTTGACACCAGCAATTTTGTGTTCCCTGCAGACAGGGCTGGTGCTGCAGCAGAGCTGCTCCTGGGACCTGAAACCAGCCCGGGTTCCTCAGCAGGGGTGGGAACACAGTACTCCCTGATTTCCCTGGAGCAGCACTTCCAGATTTCAGCTGTGGCAGATGGGTCCCCTGGTCCTGCCAGGACATCCTGGTGGTCACTGGCATCCTGTGACACGTGCCAGGGCCTCCTGAGAGCTGGGCACAGAGCAGCAATGGCTGTGAGGTACCAGCACCCTGCTCCCCACGCAGCCCTGCAGAGGCTTCTGCTGCTCCCCAGGAGGTGGAACAGGGCTTTCCTGGAGAAGTCTGGCTGTCTACTAACTGGCTGCATCTCCCCGAGGAGTCACGGGTGTCACAGATGTTTGATGGCTTGTGCAGGACACACTGTGTGAGCCACAGAGCAGGGGAGGGGAGGACATCTGGCTGTGGGGGCACTTGGAGACTGTGTTTGGGGTTAGAGATGAGGGTGGTGGGCAGAGGGAGATGTCCATCACGGTTTGGTCAGTCAGGACCTGCAGCTGAGAACCCAAATTGTTCCCTTTCCCCTGGACCATGTCTGTGAATGTTTCTCTCCGGTTTAATTTAGCAGCTCTGTGGAAACACTTCCCCCAAGTCCTTCAGTGCCTGATGCATCCATGGAGTGCCTGGGACTCCAAGAACCGTGGTGTGCCCAGGCCATGGGCTGAGCAGGCTGAAATGGTTTGGAATCAGGCCTCTCACCCTCCTGGTGCCAAAATCCTCTTAGGAAGCACAACCCCGCCAAATGCAGCCCTCAGATCCCGCTGACCAGGTCCATCCTTCCATGCTGATGCACCTCTGGACCTTCCAAAGCTGAACCTGCCTTTGGTGTCTGAGATACAGAGGGGTCGGCTGGGAAACACCTCTGGACTTTCCCTCTGCACGCACTGAAATCTGCACCGTGGGAGATTTTGGAGAGCTGTCAGAGTGAAAGAAATTGTGAACAGATTTTTTGTTGCCAGTTCGGAGGAATTTCAGAGGCCCCCAGACAAGCAGAGCTCCTTGCTCTCTGTGTCACACATGTGTCACCTTGGTCCCCGCACTTGGGTGAATGTGCTTGGTGCTGGTGAGCATGTGAGTGTGAGAGAGCATCAAACCAAATATTTCCCTAAGATCACACACTGAATTTCATTACCCTAACTTTCCCTAGAAGGACACTCATCCCTAGGAAAGATTTCTTGCTCACAATGTTAAATTCATGTGGCTCCAGTGAGAGAATAACAAGGCACTTGACATCTCCCAGTTTCAGGATAACTTTGGAGCATCTGTTTTCACTCATTTAATTTCTCTGTCCCAGAGGGGACCCAGCCAAATGGCCAAGCTTGCCTGCGCTCAGGGCTGACATGATGGGATCTGAAGAGGAGTTGTGTGTGAGTTCTGTGCTGCTGCTGAAGTTGGATTCATTAGCCAGTTTCCCCCCAGAGTTTTCAGAAAGTTTCTGCTGTGTTTGAAGGATAATTGCCATCCCTTGGTCTCAGGGGAGGGAGAAACAAAGGACTTTGTGTTCCCCTTTTGATTCAAACTCAAAGAGTGACAGAGGCACGAAAAAATAGCAGGTCCAGGGAATTCTTCAGTAGCACATTAATGGCTCTGCATTGGAAATAATGTGTGGGGTACCACAGGGAGCCTGCCTGGGGACGGAGGGGACAGTGAGGATTGCCAGCTCCTCTTCTGGAAAAAATGTCCCTGTGCTTGTACCTCTCTGAGGAATCAGGGAATGTGTGACTGGCAGCCAAGCTTTCCAGAGCAATGGTTTTGAAGGTATTTCTCTGTGTACTGCCAGAGATTTATACACTTGAATGCCTCTGGCATCTTCCTGCCATCACATCGCTCTCCTTCCAGCCTGCACAGCCCCAGGTGTTGGGCTCAGCCCACACCTACCGAGGATTAATGACCTGTAGAGCTTAGAAAACACCCGGAGAAAGCCCATTTTAATTTTGCAGTGCCCTGTTTCTCTCACTCTTCGTCAGGCCAATGCCTCGATTCCACTGATGGGATCTCTGCTGTGGCATCTTGGTCCTTCCAGCTGTGCCTTCCCTTGCAGCTGCAGTCCTGGAGGAGCAGGGATCCTCCCCATCCATGTGAGCTGTGCAGAGGGACCCAGCTGTGCCCTCTTTTCCCAAAGCCTCACATGAGCCATTTCCCGTGCTGGGGCTCCCTCTGCTCCAAATCTCCAGCTCTTCCAACCTCACCTTTCCCCGTCCTTGGTTTGTGCAGGGAGAGAGCTGCTCTCGGGTTATCCCGTGGTTGCTGCCCAGCTGGGAGCAGTCCCAGGTTATCCAGGTGCTGGGGGCATGTGCACCACCCCCTTCCATGCCCAAAAGCTCTGCTGCCTTTCAAATGAAACCAGTGTGAAACTGTGTGCTCTGCAGCTTGGTGCCCTCCCAAGGAGATGCTCACAGGCCTGTTCCCAAACACAAGCAACGGAGAATTGAATGTATTTCCAGCTCTGGATCATGGCAAACCCAAAATGAAAAGAATGGAAGAACCTTACACCCTCCAGTAATTAAAAAGACGAGTAGAAGTCCCTGGAGAAAGATGATTTAGGTGCCTAAAGAGTTGCTTTTCTCTTCCTACCATTATCATAAATTCTTCCTATTTCACTCCATTTGAGAATTCCATAATGATTATTTAATGGTGACACTCTAACATGATTGAATAACTAGCTTTTCTTTTTTTTTTTTTAAAAAAAGGGTGAGAATTTTGCCATAATCCTTTCATGACTAACACAGAAATTGTCTCCAGTACAACTTCAAACACATCAAAGATGTGTTTTGGTGCTAGAGTGTATTTTGCATAATGGATCTCTTAAGCAGTGCAAGTGCCACTGGATCACATAAGAATGGCTTTAATGGCAAATATTAGGGTTTTCTCTAAAATATTTAAAGGCACTAAGCATTCCGTGGTTTAAATCCTGCTTCCAGTAAGCAACTGCTCATAATTAAATATCCCAATGTGTGTTTAGTGCATCCCTTGGGGCTGTTCAGTGTCTGCTGCTGAATTACATCCATGGGCAGTGTGGGACAGACCTGCACGTGTTCCCTGAGCAGCCCAACTCCCTCTGTTCTCAGAGATCCCGTCTGCCTCCAACGCCCTGCCAGGGACCAGCCTGGAGAGAGGAGAGGAGGTTGATGGCCAATCCGTCACGTCTCAATTTCTCACTTGAAAATTCAGTTTTTACCACGTAAGAAGGTGTGATGCCCCGTGGGATTGTGGATGCTCTGGAGAAAGGTGTAGGTGATGAAAACTTGTAATGAAAGATGGAGAACTTCACCATTTGGGGTTTCTGCTTGGAGCAGAAAATCACTGAAAACACCTTTTTTTCCCTAAAAAACTAGCTTGAAACCTAAATATTTTCTTTTGGCTCCCGTGGTCCCTTAAAGGGGCTTGTGAGAGAAGGTGCTTTTCCCCCCAGCTGAACCCTGAACAGCCACATCCCTCATCCAAACCGCGAGACCCAAGGAGATCTGTGCTGGAAGAAGTTGTTCAAAGTTCCATTGGAGCAGCTGCCTGGGGGGGGAACTGCAGGATCCAGGTGAAAACAAAGTTCAAAGCCTTCAGCTGCCCCTTGCTGTCCATTCCTCAAAGCAAATCCCTGTTTGCGCTGCATCCAGCCTGAATAATGAACCCTGCAGCCAGCGCTGCTGGGGCCTCTCAGCCTTCCCTGCAAGCAGTGCATGGGAGCTGATGTGAGCAGGGGAGGCTCTGGGAGCCAAAGTCACACCTGAGCCCACACAGAAAAACTGGGCAGGAATTCCTGAAGCCCAGCACAAGCCACGGCCCTGTTCCCCTCCTCTGGGAATCCAGGAGCCCTGGAAGGAGCTCCCAGAGCAGACCTGGCAGAGCCACACCTGCAGGAGCTGCTCAGCCACGCAGCCCTCACACTTCTTCCAGAGCTTTTCGTGCTCCTCTTAATTCATGGGAATGTGTTCCAACTGCAGGGGAGTCAAAATACCTCATTCCAACATCAAATGCGTTTTGCTGCTTAAAATAGACATTCGAGGCAGGCACGCTGCGGATTTGAAAAGCCAGCAGCTCATCCTCCTTCTCCTTCCCCAAGCAAGGAATCCATGGGGAGATGGTTTCATCCATAGCAGCAACTTCCAGAGCTTGGGGATTCATGGAATAGCCTGAGTTGGGAGGGACCCACAGGATCATCCAGTCCAGCCCCTGGCCCTGCACAGACACCCCAACAACCCCGCCCTGGGCATCCCTGGCAGTGCTGTCCAAATGCTCCTGGAGCTCTGGCAGCCTCGGGGCCGTGCCCATTCCCTGGGGAGCCCATTCCAATCCCACAGGAATGTCACACCTGGGAAGCACGGCTGCTCCCTGAACCAGGCAAGGCTCCTGAGCTCTGTTCCTCGGGGTTACACCCTCCAGGCTCAGCCCATCTCTTTCTCTTTCCCTGCTCCTCCAGCCCCTTCTTCCAGCCAGCCCCTGGCCCAGCACCACACCCGGGAGAAGGTGCACAGGGAATCTCGCACCATTCCCAGCAAAAAATCACAGCAAAACGGGAATAAACAACATGAATGTGCCCTTGTCACAGCAGATAATTTCAAAGGCTTCATGTTCAGCTCTGATTCGGAATGAAGCCAAGTTGGAGGATGCTGAAATCCCCCGTGAGTTTGGACTCCCAAGCTCTGCTCAGCCCCGGGGCTGCACAGCACGCACGGAACGCAAAGGAACTTTAAAATGCAGTCACTCATCCCTCACATTAAAGCTGCTTTTCCTGCCTGCTTCTCCCTTGCATCCGCAAGGATTTCCCCCAGGTTTCACAGGACAAACAAGGAATTAATTTCTGATGGCTAAAATCTAGTAGAGCCGTGCTTTCCCTCCTGTTCAGACCAGTGTAAGCCCTCTTGTCCTTTCTCCAGCTTTTGCACTTTTTGTGCAAATTTTCCTAAGAATTTTAAGATTTTTTTTTTTTAAATTTTTAACTGATGACCAAGATTCCCCGGGGAAGCTGGATCCATAGGGCGAATGAAACCACCCTTGTCTCCAGCACAGTGACAGCAGCTGTGAATTTGGCTACCGCTGGTGCTGCACCAAGGCTTGACTTCCACAGAAACAGCCATATTCATACCAGGTATTGCAATGTATAATTGTAATTATTGTGCATTTCAGTTACCGATGTTGTTTCTATCAATCTCAGCTTGTATCAGACCCTCCAGTGCGAGTGCCCACAGTCACGGGTCTGAAGGGACATGCTGGCAGTGGGAGAGGGAAAGGAGAGTGTGAAAATCAATGGGAAAACCAAAGGATAGGAAGAAGAAGGATCGTAGAAGCCAGGATCACACAGAATGGTTTGGGTTGGAGGGACCTTAAAGCTCATCTCATTCCACCCCCTGCCATGGGCAGGGACACCTTCCACTGTCCCAGGCTGCTCCAAGCCCCGTCCAACCTGGCCTTGAACACTTCCAGGGATCCAGGGGCAGCCACAGCTGCTCTGGGCACCCTGTGCCAGGGCCTCAGTACCCTCACAGGGAACAATTCTTCCTAATAGCCCATCTAAACTAATCCTTCTCCAGCTTGAGGCCATTTCCCCTTGTCCTGTCACTCCATCCCTTGTCCAAAGTTCCTCTCCAGCTCTCTTGGAGCCCCTCTAGGCACTGGAAGGGGCTCTCAGGTCTCCCTGGAGTTTCTTTTCTCCAGGCTGGACACCCCAGTGGAAGCTGTGAGAGGGATCCTCCTCAGGGGCTGGGAGCAGCCAGAAGAACAAGGTGCAAACACAGTCCAGGCAATGGCTTGGGAGAACCCTTCAGCATTCCCAGGTGTTGGGTGTTCCTGTTCTGCCTCACTGAGTGTCTCCAGGAGTGTCCACCATGCTGGGACAGAGGGAATGAGGAAGAGCAGTTTGTGCGTGCAGTGAGGGCAGAGGGTAAACTTCAAACAGCTCAACTGGGCAAACCCAAGACGTAAATTAAAAAAAATCCGTGTCAGTCAGGCTGTGAGGCCAGCAGAGCAATTTCTCTGACTTTATTTTACATCTGTGGAGCAGAGCAATGAATGTAATGACCTTTGGGTGCTGACAAATGACAGAGGAGAGAACCCACAGAGCCTAAACTACAGCAGATGCATCCTTGGAGGCTTGTGATGAGCCCCAGCTCGTCACACGGGCTGGCAGGGCATTCCCAGGGGCTGGAGCTGCTCTTTGCCCTTGGACAGGGCTGTGGAGCAGCAGAATCTCCCTTTGGAGGTGGAGCAGAAACCCTGAAATGTGGTGAGCTCCTGCTGTCACCTCTGAGCCAGGGCTGATCCACAGCACAACCAGTGCCGTGCTGGGACACCTCCAGTTCTTGTGCCACCACAAGGGGAAGGAGGAACCTTCCTGGCACAGGAACATCTCCTTAATCCCCTCTGGCCCTTGGGAAAGTGTTTGCTCCCTGCTCTGCCTGGTGGTCCTGGGGAGCAGGGGAGCCTGGGCTGCCCCATGGCTGCAGTACTGACACACGGGCAAGGACCTTGCTCATCAGGTGGAAGAATGCAAAGCCGTTTATTGTGCAGTCAGAATTCCCTAAATCCCAGCACCCAGCAGGATAGAACATCACAGAAACAGGAAAGATGTTCACCACAGTGTCCCCCAATCACCTGGGGCATTGCACAGATTTTACCTATGATGGTAATAGGCAAACAATGCCCTATAAGGCCACAAACTCCAATGAACACTTCTCATAGGCCCAGTCTGTCCATAAATGCTGCGGTGGGCCACGGTTCCCGCCACGGGACCCTAAAACCGGCTGGGCAGAAGGTCCACTGGTTTGACTCCACTGAGATCACTGAGCCCTAAGATGGCCGCTCCTTCTTCCCCCTCAGGCAGTCTTGGCGGGAAAAGCCGTTGCCTGAGGCGGGAAAGACGTGACACCCAGCCCTGGCCCCATGGCCGCCGCCTCTCCCTCCCCCGGTCACCTCATTGCTCCCCCATTGGTTGGTGTGCTCCCTCTCCGCCCCCCTGGTTTCCCACTGGTTGTCCCCTCACAAACCCCACCTCTGTAACGCCCCCCTTGGCTGCTGTTGTTGGTTTATCGCTGTTAGCACCGCCCTGAGCCAGGGGATATAAACCTCCTGTCAGGGGATCTCTGAGAGGCTTTCTTCGGTGCCTTCCCTCCCTTCAATAAACCCGTTTGTGCTTCACCTTCAAGCCTCCCTCGCTGCCTCCTTCCCTCTTCACGCCTTTACCACCGGTGGCTGAGGTGAGCCCCTGCCGGATCTCGCCCGAGCTCCCGCACACGGGCAGCGCCTGTCCTGGCCGGTAACAACAGCCAAGTGCCCGGTCTCCGACCTCAGGAGCTAGCTAAAGGGTCGGCACCGTGGCACATAAACACACAATCCTCTCTCAGTCCATCCCCGGTGACCTGGATGCACTCCCAGGGTCACCTCCGGGCCCAGGACAGAGCCCCTCTCTCTGATCCTCAGGGCCCAACTCTCTACCACCGCCCAGTGCACTCCAACACCTCCCCACATCACTGGACCTCCCAGGCTTTCCTGCTTTTCCCACAGGGCTGTACAACTCCAGGCCTGCTGGTTTGGAGCTTTTCCCATGAAATCCCCTTTCCACAGATGTGCTCTAACTCTTAAGGTGATCTGAGTGTGCGTTTCGGTGTTGCTGATGCCTCCCAGCTGTCCCATTGGTATGCTGGCAGTGCATCCCCCCCGTTTGCCTTATTTATAACTTAACCCGCGCCAAAGGGTTATTTTCATCCAACGTAAAAAATGGACACTTACAAAAATGCATAGGTTTTAAATTGCTCAGCTGTTGGAGTTGTTATAAGAACTAGCCTGGGGAATAACTGGTTCCTTCTCCCATTAGGCTCAAAGGCCATTTCCATACGGGCTGCACAGGGAATGGGATTCGTTCCTGCTCCCACCACACACGACTGTTTCTCTGCTGTTCCTTCAAGCTTCAAGGTCCTCCTAAATGCTTTATTACCACTGTTGAAACACCACAGTTTGGAATGTGCTCAGAGAAAATCTGGCATGTTACATTTAAGTACCAATTGCTTCTGCTTCAATGGCGTTGATCTTTGCTTTTTTGCTGTGTCTGAGCCAGGATGATGAAAGGAGATTCCCCCCCTTTCTCAGCCACTGAATCCTGTGAGATGAAAACAGGACTTGGGAGCCACAGGCAAAGCTGGTTCCCTGCTGTTTCTGAATGCCCTGTCCCCCACCAGCCAGGCTTGGAAAAGACAAGGTGGCCTGTGCCCGCATGGATGAAATGCCCGGGATTGCTGCCTGCCTGTGCCCGGCTGTGCCTGAGCTCCCCTCCCATCCCACACTCTGCTCTCCTGACCTCCTGCGAGCTCCCAGCACCAAGGGGGGTTGGGGCTGTGAGGAAGGTGCTGGAAAGGCAGAGCCCATGGCCAAAGGCTGCCTCTGCCAGGATTACTGGTGGTGATGGAGACCGGGAGTTGGACCAGGACACCCTGGTGCTGGTATTGTACAGCACAGAGCTCTCAGCAACTTTCATCTGCAGAGCATCGAGCAGGGCTGATCCTGTGCCTTTAATGTCTATCACTCACATCTCCACTGCTGAGCTTCCTTTGGGAATTTTACTTTGGATTTCACCCCTCAGTCCACGTGCTCTTTGGACAGAACCTCTTAAAATACAGTCCAAGGCAGCTCACCTGGCAGAAAGGGTGATGTAACACTGCAACAGAAAATGCTAATGAGTTCCAAATTGTGTCAGGAAAATCAATGCTCATCCTCCAGAAGGTTTTTATTGGATAACTTTCTTCTTGACTTGGTTATTGTTGCAGAGTCCTACAAAACGAGAGGGAAAGAGGAAGGTAAGCAAGTGCAGTGCATGACAAACAAGCTGATTCTTAAGTCCAACATAAAACTTGAGGGTTTAGAACAGGCTTTAAATATTGGAGATTATAAACTGGGAAGATGGAAAGCAGACACAATAAAACAGGAGGGACAACACAGGAAAGATCTGCTCTTAACAGCTTTTTGTTGCACAAATATGTTTTGTTAAACAAAAGCCAGTCCTTCATCCTTCCAGGTTTCCAATGGAGAAGGACACTTCCCAAAAGCCTCAGGAACCAGACCTCACCAGCAGGAGCTCAGTGGGCCTGGAGCTCACGGCTCAGGAGTGGCTCTTCCCCTTCTCAGGGGTGGTGGGACTTGCAGTCCTTCAGCATTTGGGTTCTCTCTGCTCTCCCAGTTTTGTGGAGGGCAGGACCAAGGAGCAGAGATCTCTTCCATCCTTTGAACATTCCAGCCTTGGAAGAATTTCCTTCAGTCCATATGGGGGGACCTTTATGATGCTTCAAAGTCAGTGCAGGGATTTCTCTCCCTGGTCCCAGGAGGGCACACAGGTGCTTTAAGGGTGTTTTTACCACGCACAGGGACACATCTCAGCCTTTTCCAAAGTGATCTCCCAACTCTCCACCATGGCTTTACACATCAATGGATTCCATGCTGGAAGGAAAGTGAGGGGTAAGTCTGTCCTGTATTGTTTCTTTTAAAGGTTGTGCTTTCGCAGCCTCTCATCCACCAGAAACTTTTCTGGGATGCTTTAAACCTTAATTTCTTTCCAAGATATTTTTTTCTCTGAGGTAATTTGCTTGGCTTTTTCTCTCGTAGTGGGCAGCCCCGTAACAGATGACAAGAGGGCCCTAAACAGCCACGTCTGCTCCCTCCAATTGTCACAAGCAATGAGCAACCTCCTGTCGCTGTTAAGTACTGAGAACGGCGAGTAACCACACAGTCTAAGTTCAGGAAGAAAGTGGTTATTTAATTAATTATAATTGGGTTTATATAACTTGGTTCCCAAAGATGACAGGAGGTCATTGGTTCTTCAACCAGCCACCCCCTGTCCCATTGGCCAAAGCTCACAACACCCACTTCAAAATATTATTTCACTGTGTGCCATAGCAACTCTGAAAAACAGATCCCAGGTGCACAGATAAAACCCAGTTTACAAAAAACCCGTAGCAGTGTTTATCACAGCTTTCATGAGAACCACAGAGCTCTCACAGAACGCTGCAGAAAGCTGAAAAATTTCTCTACCAAAGCTTTTCAGCATCTACAACCTCCTGAAGTAGCAGCTCCGTCAGCATCAGAACGAGGTGCTGCAAACCCCATGAGATTACTCACGATGCACACAAGACCTGCCCCCTGGTTATATATATATATACATATATATATATATATACATGTATTATATGAAAGAACTATTCAGACCTGTTTCATTATGAAGTAGAGCCTTTCTTTTCTTTAGTACAGAATCAGTTATTTATTATAATCAGAAACAATGATACATTCCTAATACTTCTGCACCCACCCCTCCTACAAGGAACACTTAGAAACNACACCTGGTTGGCAGGTGTGTATATATATATATATATTCATCAATATTTACCCCAACTGAGGATTGCACAGAAATACAAAAAGGAGAAGCCCAGCATGGAGAATCTGATGGCTGCCTTAGCTGCTCACTCAGTGTGCTTTTTTAACAACTCCTTCAGCTCTCTTGTCACAGGAGCCCTTCACATTGACAAGTTTAACTCAGGAATGACCCCTGCAACAGCTCCGCTTCCAGCAGCTTCTTAAAGCCTAAGCTTAAATGAGTGAGGTTCAGTGAATAACACGAGCTGTGTAATGTTGCTGTCAAATCATCACAGCGCAAGGCTTTAATCTGTGGTCAGATCCAAACCCTTCCAATCAAACTCCAGCCCCAAATTTGGAGGCTGCAGAAGCTTGGACTTGGCTTAGCCTTTAAATTCACTTGGGCTTGACAAACACCACCATTTCTGAAACTGGTATTAGGGGGACTCAAACACAAAGGGTACCCAAAGCTGGTCCTTTGGTTTCCAGCAAAACTGCTGTGGTTTGTAGAGAATTGGGATGGATTTTCCTGGGAATGGACCAAATTATTTGGAAATCGCAGAATCCCAGAGTGGTTTAGGTTGGGAAAGACCTCCAAGGTCACTGAGTTGAATTGTTAACCCAGTACTGCCAAGGCCACCACCAACCCATGTCCTCAAGTGCCCCCCACAGCTTTTAAATCCCTCCAGGGACGGGGACTCCACCACTGCCCTGGGCAGCTGTGCCAAGGCTGGACAGCCCTTTCCAGTAAGAAATATTCCCTAATATCCAATCTAAACCTCCCCTGGCACAGCCTGAGGCCGTTCCCTCTCCTCCTGTCCCTGTTCCCTGGGAGCAGAGCCCGACCCCCCCCGGCTGCCCCCTCCTGTCAGGGAGTTGTGCAGAGCCACAAGGTCCCCCCTGAGCCTCCTCTTCTCCAGGCTGAGCCCCTTCCCCAGCTCCCTCAGCCGCTCCTGGGGCTCCAGCCCCTTCCCCAGCTCCGTTCCCTTCCCTGGACACGCTCCAGGCCCTCAGAGTCTTTCTTGTGAGGGGCCCCAAAACTGCCCCCAGGATTTGAGGTGGGGCCTCAGCACTGCCAGGACATGTTTTTTAAAAAAAATTTCAACTGTGCAGGCCAACAAAGGATCCCTTCCTTAAGCTGGGCAAGACAGTGGATCAGGGATGCCTTCCCAGCTGCTGGGGACAGATTGTCTAATAGAAAATTTCCTCTTTTATTCTGAAGTCTCTTCATTCACTTTTGCAACAGTGAAAAAAGAAAACCCCGGCTCTGATACGCACTTTTCCCAAGAGCTGAGAATTCAAGAAATATATTGTATGGAAAGTCATGGAGATTGGGAGGAATATTTGATGAGGGAATAAGGACGGATGTAGCATCACAGCACTGCTCTGGGAGACATACCTGGGTTGCAACATCTCTATGTAACCCACATGGAAATTCGTTAGTTCTGCTCCCACCTCAGCTGGGCTGGCAGAGGAATTCTTCAGGAGGATGAGGAAGGTTCTGGTTGAACATAAGCACCACACAAAATTCCACAGCTGAACTTTGCAGAGACACGAAATTCTAACCCTGCCTGTGGACTGAGTCTGGGAAAAGAAGCTTTGTCAACAAGCTGACTCAAATTCCCATCTCCAAACAGGTGGAGACCTTGAAATACCACTCTGCACGTGGCTCTGCCTTCTAAATTCTGTTAATCTTTTAAGTGCATTGGTGTATCTGACTCATTTCTGGAAGGAGAACAAAATGTTCCTTTGCTTTATCCCTCAGAAATTTGGTTTTGGGTCTCAGTCATCTAACTTCTCCCAAGTGTCTGCGGAGAGAGACAGAGGCTGGCACCTCCACCGTGTCATCCATAGGATCCTATACTTGAGGGATGAGTTGTCCTTCAGAGGTCCATCCATGCTTTTCATCTCTCTCATTGTTCTTCAGCAAGAAGAACTGGGGAAGATCATTCCTTCATTCTGAGGAAATGGCCTCAGGATGCCCCATGGGAAGTTTAGATAGGATATTAGGAAAATTTCCTCATGGAAAGGGTTGTAAAGCATTGGGACAGGCTGCCCAGGGAAGGGGTGGAATCACCACCCCTGGAAGTGATCAAAAAACTTGTGGATGTGGCACTTGGGGCCATGGGTTAGTGGTGAACATGGTGGTGGTGGGTTGATGGTTGGACTCGATGGCCTTAAAGGTCTTCCCTGACCTCAGCCATCCTCTGATTCTGTGATTATTATGGTCTGCTAATGATCTGTGAACAACTTGTAAAGAGCCAGGGAAAAGGAGTTGGGAAATGCGGCCTAATGTCAAGAGGCTGATAAATAATAAATCTGTTAAAAATAATCACGAGGGGCTGATAAAAATAATCATGAGGGGTCTGAATGTGCCCTGGCAACATTTTGGGGTCTGCAGATGAGAAGAGACTGGAAGGCACAGCTCTGAGCAGTTGGTGCTCCAGGAAGGAGGGCAAAGCAGAGCAGAGCAGATGCCCCTGGCACTGCAGACATCCAGCCCTCCTTGTTTTCCAAGTGGCATTTTAGCAGCTTCTTCCTATAATTTACCAAAGCATCCTTTTTTTTCTTCACAAAGAGAATAAAAAAATGGTAAAATAACTTTGGAAGTCAGGTTATTCCTATGCCTTAATACCTTCCAACAGATGTTGTTCTTACCGAAAGCAGAGTTCCTTGAATTATTAATGGTTCCCAACAGCTCAGCTGGAAATAATTTAGCATTTGAAAGAGAAAAGTCACTCTCATTATTCCAAGTGCAGAAACATTTTTGGTTATTGAAAGTATTCTCCTCAAAAAAGAGAAATCTGTACAATTTGTATCTTTTCCTCCAGATGCCAGCAGGAGCAGCAGATCCAGGGAAGCCTTTGTGCTTGCTGAAGGTTAATTGATAAAGTACAATGGAAGAGAGAGGACTCCATATTCCATTTCAAATTGAGAAGCTCTTACCTGATCTCGTGGTGCCTTTAACTTCACCAGATTTATTGTACTTGCAGCTGGAGATCATTGCATTCTTTCTGAGGCTTAAAGTGACCAATTATTCACTGCAATCAAACTTCCCAAAGGATATTGGCCATGTTGGACAGGGCTTGGAGCAACCTGGGGTAGGGAAGGTGTCCCTGCCTGTGCGAGAGGGTGGAATGGGATGAGCTTTAAGGTTTTTTCCAACTCAAAACATCCTGGGATTTATGAACTTGAACACCAGGCTGTTGGGCGTTGCCCCTTGGATGGCTGCTGGGAGAAGAACATCGCCCATAGCCCCTTCTCCCCTGGGAGGGGAGGACTGGGAGATGTTCTTGGGAATGTTGGTGCTCCAGACTCACTCTGGTTTCTGGAAAAAAACAAACAGGCTGGGCCAAGCTGTGGCAGGTTTGTAGCTTATGGCAGAGCATCTCCGCTGGCCACACTGAGAGATGCAAAGAAGGGCCCATGGCTGGGTGGGACCAGAGCTGGGATGGTTTTTCCCAAGAATTCTGTGTCCCCTGCGAAACCAGCCCATGGAGGAGATGAGTGGATGTTTGCTTAGCACTCAGGAGAAGGCGGCCAGGACGCACTGCGTGGGGCTGCTGCTCAGAGTGAGAGCGTTAAGTCTGCTCAGCCAGGAACTCGTCAGGATGGCTTTCCCTTTCCAGCATGGATTCCTCAGGCGGCATCCAGGGACACTCCAGGGGCACGTGCCCAGGGTTCACAGCTGGAGGTGTAAGGTGACAGGGCTCTGCGACAGGCCTTGGTCCTCTGCTCCCCACAGTCCTTGCAGCTCGTGAGGCACATTGTTACCGAATGCTGAGATTGCATCGAAGTGAAGGGAATGAAATGCTGATTATTGTGATTACTCACCGCCGTAAACAGCATCGGGCTCCTGCCCTCGGTTGCTCATCAATCGTGGAATCCCAGAATGGGTTGGGTTGGAGGGACCTTAAAGCCCATCTCATTCCACTCCCCGCCATGGGCAGGGACACCTCCCACTATCCCGGGTTGCCAAGCCCTTTCCAACCCGGCCTTGGACACTGCCAGGGATCCAGGGGCAGCCACAGCTGCTCTGGGCACCCTGTGCCAGGGCCTCAGCTCCCTCACAGGGAACAATTCCCTCCCAGAATCCCATCTCTCCCTGTCCTCTGGCAGTGGGAAGCCATTCCCTATGTCCTGTCCCTCCACCCCTTGTCCCAAATGACTCCCCATCTTTCTTACAGGTTCCCTTCAGGAAATGAATTAGGTTACCCCAAAACCTTCTCTTCTCCAGGCTGGACACCCCCAATTCCCTCAGCTTTCCCCACAGCAGAGGTGTTCAGCCCCTGCTGGGAGGGAGGGACATCAGGAGCACGAGCTGCTCGTGGGTCTGGGTGAAACAGGACTGTGCAGGGGTGCAGTGGAGATAACCCAGGGGGGTGTGTGTGTGTCAGAGCCCTCCTCGTGCTCCAGCACACTCACTGATGTATTGATCTTCTCCTGAAGGTCTCATAAGCCTTGTTTCAAATGAGTAACTCAGGGTTGCACATGGCTTTCTGATGACTTCTCAGAATTATGACCCAATTTATGCTTTCTGTAATAATCAGCACAATAAGGCAGTAAAGCTGTCGTTGCTGGATACACCAAATTTATGTTTTATCACTGAAATACAATCAATACAATGAGAAGCCGATACTTTATGAGTTAGCATTGTCTTCTCAGAGTCTTTCCAGGACTCTTTCCTCAAGTCTACTCTGGGTCTAGGGGAGGTTTATGTCCATATTAGCCCTTCCTGCAGCTGTTCCACGTTAAATAAACCTCCCACTGCTGCTGAGAACTCAGCCAACATGCTCCACAGTAATAACAAAACATTTCCTTTACTGGACTTTTTTTATATCCAAAGCAAAGCCATCAAATAAATAAATAAAGTTTTCTCCCAACACAACACAACACAGCACAACACAACACAACACAACACAACACAACACAACACAACACAACACAACGTGTCACGCTGCTTCCCCCAGTGTGAGCTCCTTCCATGCACTGCAGAAGCAGCTCCGAAATGGTGAATGATGCTTTGCATTGCTTCAGCTGCTGTCAACAGCAGAGCTGCAAACGCCCCAAAACGTTCATTATTGGACTCCCAACGCTCTGTGAGCTGTGCTCATAAACACGCTGTACGTCCAGAGATGCTCACACACTCTTGCATTTGTCTCTACACACACATTTTCACATCTGTTTCTGTTTCCAGGTGAGAAAGAGAAGTCCTCAGATGGTTAAATACCATTTCCCACTGCAAAGAAACGAGCTAAGGGGAGATCCAGGCAAGGACTTCTGATTCCCTTTTGCTTTGTTTTGATCCCAGCAAACCTCTCCCCTGCTGAATTAACAACCACAGGAATCACTAATTCTTTGCAGATGAATATTTTTATGTCATTTCTGCCCCTCGCCTGGGGTGGTTTTAGTGAGGCTTCTCGAACTCCACGGGCACCCCTGGCAGTGGAGCTGGGAGTGCAGCTTTGATCTATGCCTGTGAGCAGTCTCAGAGGGTGACAGAGTGCCCAGGACAAAACTGTGCCCAGGACAAAATTGTGCCCAGCCTCGGGTGGCTGGGAGAAGGAGAAATCCCTAATCCAGCAGATCCTTCTCCTGTTGGCACTCATGCCTTTTCCCCAGGCAGGATGGAGCCATTAATTGTCCTGCTGATGTCTGACACAGTTCTGAGGTCTACCAAAGCCTGCTTTCAGTAAAACCCAGGTTTTGCTGTCAGCCCTGGTGCCTGGGCACCTGCCAGCACCCTTGTCCCCAGCAGAGCCCTGGATTGCCTTCCATAATGTGTACCCTGAAAAGCAAAAGCTTTTAAATCCCCACAACAAAAGGTCCTTTAATTGCAGCAAGGCTTTTATAGCCACTGGTTTCCCGGCTTTCTTCTCTCTGTAAAATACTGATTTTTCTTCTTAGATTTGTTGCTCTTTCTCCCCTGTTAAATTGTGTGTGCTCCCCCTTTCCAGTTAATAAAATAATTCCGATGAGCAGTGCTTAGCATAATTCCAGACACTGATGTACGTGCTGCTCAAAGCTGTGCTTTAGGAGAATTCCATTTCTGAGGGCAATGTAGCATGGAAAGCTCTCCAACCCTCTGAAATTGCATAAAGGGGGACCCAGAGAGCATCCAGAGGGATACTGTGAAAAACATTATTTTATGGCATATTTGAGGGCTGGCAGAAGCTGGGCAAAGCCATCCAAGATGGAATAAGAAGCAGAAAGGTTTACGGGGCAGAAAGAAATGCTGCTCTGAGGTGCTGGAGTGTGCAGGGATGGGAACGGAGCTGGGGAAGGTGCTGGAGTGTGCAGGGATGGGAACGGAGCTGGGGAAGGGGCTGGAGCCCCAGGAGCAGCTGAGGGAGCTGGGAAAGGGGCTCAGCCTGGAGAAAAGGAGGCTCAGGGGGGACCTTGTGGCTCTGCACAACTCCCTGACAGGAGGGGGCAGCCGGGGGGGGTCGGGCTCTGCTCCCAGGGAACAGGGACAGGAGGAGAGGGAACGGCCTCAGGCTGGGCCAGGGGAGGGGCAGGGTGGATATTTGGGAAAATTTCTTCATGGAAAGGGTGGTCAGGCATTGGCACAGCCTGCCCAGGGCTGTGGTGGAGTCCCCATCCCTGGAAGTGTTCAAAAAACACATGGATGTAGCACTTGGGGACATGGGTTAGTCGTGAACATGGTGGTTGAACTTGATGGTCTTAAAGGTCTTTTCCAGCCTTAACAATTCCAGGATTCCATGATTTGAAGCCAGGTAAGCCTGAGGGCTCCAGCACAGTTATCCCAGCACACCTGTGGAGTGATGCAGTGATGAACTGGACACCAGGTGTGTTCAGGGCAGGGCTGCACTCAGGCAGTGCGCAGCTGGCTTCAAAAAACCCCATGAAGTTTCAAATAAAAAGAATCTGTTTGTTTGCCTCCAGCTTTCTGGGCCTTTTCAATACCCACAACTTGCATTTTTCAACTTCTCTCTGTAATGAGGAGGCAAACGAGTTACTCTTCATTAAGTATTAAAGCTGGCATAATGGAGTGATCCCAGGAATCCAGGGGCTGGCACCTGGCACTAAGCTCGGGTATTGTGACAGAGCTCTCCATGCCAGGGAGGCAAGGATATTTCAGGGATGGATGTGTCCAGCTCCTCCTTCTGATGCTGAAAGCCACAGGGTTTGGGGAATGAAAGGAGGATTCCTGCTGAGGTGTTTGGAGACGGGGGCTCTCCACAGGTGGAAGACACTCCCGGCCACACTGGAGGGAGGCTTTTGTATCTATATCTATACCTATATCTATATCTATCTATATCTATATCTATATCTATATCTATATCTATATCTATATCTATATCTGTATCTGTATCTATATCATCTACATCACATATATCTAATCTATATCTACATCTACGTCTATATAAATACCTATGTCTCTATCATCTATACAATCAATATCTCTCCAATATTGACATATATTGGTACATATACATCCATATCAGAAATAAATGTATATCTTGGTGTTAAGTTCGGAGTTGTTCTCATCACAGCAGCACAAAGGGTGCCTCGCATCAGCACGTGCACATCCCCAGCAGGCTGGAGCTCTTTCCCAGCAGCAGGGAAGTGTTCCCAGTTTAGGCAGAGCCTACAGACAAGAGTCTTAGCAAACAGGAGCAGTATTTGGGGGTTTTGTGCTTCTCTGAGCCAGCAAACCTCTCCACATACTTGCTCAGCCATCCAGTGCAACACTCCTGGTGCTCCTGGGCATGGGGAGATCGGAGTTGAAAGCCAAGAGGACTCCCAGCCCTCCTCCTGAACACCAGTGGAGTTTTCTTTGTGTCCCTGTCCCCATCTCAGCCCTTCCTGACCTGCAGTGCACCCGTGCCAAGCTGTTTGTGGGGTCAGGCACGAACACCCCTCAGCTGTTCCAGGACACAGAGCTCAGCTGGTGTCCAAACATCCTGCCTGTGATATTTGGGTTCACACAGCTCTCCTGTGCCTGAGAAACTCTCTCTAGGTCTTGATTCCCTATCTGTAAAGTGGAAAATAAAAAAATTTGATAGCCAGCCTGTCCATGTGAGTGGCATTAATGGCTGAAAGCATCACTGCAGCACCAGGGAGTTCTCAGGGGTGGCTCTGGTGAAATCCCTGGGGGTGGAACAGGAGGAGCACGGTGTGTGCAGCATCAGCTGTGCACGGGGCTCAGTGACCTGGCTGGGCAGACTCAGCTCAGTTTCCTCCTCTTTAAACCCCCCTGCCATCAGCTCAAGGCTAATGGTCAGGCTGCCTTTTCTGAAGAAAGAGCAGTGAGTCAACAGTGCAGAGGAGAAAACACATCCATTCACTGTGTTCATTCAACAGCTGAGAGTGAGGGATGGAATTTTGGAAACCAGGGATGATTCACGACAGGAGAAAAAGAATTGAGTTTGCAGAAATGATAGAGGAGGGGGGAGTGAGTGATTTAAGCCACCAAACCTGACTCACTGGTTAAATTAATCCCAATGTATGATTTCCATCTTCTAAAATAGCAAAGAAAAGCTGTACAAATAGGTGGAATCATTCATTGAAAGCCTTTTATCATAGGATTTTTGGCTTGTTTGAGGGTTTTTGAAACCTCTTTCCATCTCTCTAGTCTTCAATGAGTCAAACAGCATCCTGAAGCTGGAGGTAATAATTTGGTTACCCTGTTTCCCATTGCTCATTGACTGCCATTTTTTGTAAACCAACATTTCAGTTATCTCAGGAGCCCTATGAAGCAGCCCCAGATCCAAGCTTTTGCCATTCCCTTTCTCCAGCATCTCTACTTGACATGAAAAAAAAAAAAAATCCTTCCATGGACAATCACGGAAGGACCAAACCAGGCTGCAGATTTAGGGGAGGGTCCTGTCTGTGCAGGCAATTCCTGATTGCAGCTCTGTGTAACCTCAGCAGTCCTCCCAAAACAGCGGTGGAATGAAGCTGTGACCATCCAGCTGTCACCGTGAGCTCAATCCATCACCCCAGCAGCTGGGAGTTGGTGGCTGAAGTCCTGCCTCGGCTCAGATGAGCTGGGTGAGAGCAGCTCAGGAGAGTGGGGTTGAGTGCAGTGACATCTCTGGGTCATGATGTGGACTCAGCTTCATTTTCTAAGTTCTCCCAAGTGCTGCCATCACCCTGGGCACGAGGATATGAAAGGAAGGCTTTCGTGGAGAGGCAGGAGTTTTTATCCCAGGTATCCTTGCTTTAAAGCACCCTCCTCCACACACATGTGCCTTATTTAAGGTCAGAAGCAGAAGCTGCAGCTCTCAAGTTAAATCCGAGTGTCCCTGAATATTGGGAATTTATAACTCAGTTATTCTCCCATTCTGTACCCTTTTAAAAACTCCTCCAAGCTTGTGCACCCCCTGATACCTGTGCTTTCTCGAAGTGAATTACGAGCTACAGAAAAATGGATGTGCACCCCAAAAATTCCTTTTCTTCTGCAATAATCCCTCACTCTCATTAAGGAAGAGCTAAAAGTGGCTCCTGGTTTCCCCAGCCTAAACCTTGACAGGGCTTTGCACAAGTGCCACTTCAATCTGGCTGTTCTGGACGTGTCCCAGTGCAGAGTGCACAGCCATCCCTGGGCTATTTTTGGCTCCAAGAATGGATTGATCCTTCTGCAGTCACCTGGCAAACACAGAAATGCTTGGGAAGAGATGGAGAGCAGGATACTGGGGGACAACAATATTGGGAGCCCCTTGCTGATGCTAAATTCAGTGAACTTGACTTCTCAAACCCAGCATTTCAAAGGGAAAATCTGGCAGGGTTGGGTTTTTTTTCCCCTCTAAAAGACCCCACCACACAAGGCAGTGGATTTTCTACTGTTAATCTTGTATCCAATTTTTTTTTTCCTCTGTGCTAACAGATTGACCTGGAAGAGCAGGATCCTAATTGCTCAGAGATAAAGTAATTGAGTGGTCTCCTGGGCTCCACTCGGTACAACAGACTTCAATAGAGTTGACAAATGTCGATCCATAACCCAGGATTAATGGGGCTGCGCTTGGCTTCCCGTTCAGTTTTCCATTTGCTCCTTTGGTCTAACTAACACCCTGATTGCTTTGGGAAAACTGACAAATCCTTGCAGTTAATGAGCCCCTCTAGTAATTCATCAAGCAGGGTTTCTAAAATATAAAGAGCACTGAGAATAAAACGTTGATTCTGTGCTAAAGGAAAAAGAAATCCTTCTCTCCCCAGATCCTGAGGAGCAAGGAAGACTTTGCTCCTCCACAGCTGGGAGCTGGAGTGACTCTTGCAGTGTGGTTTTATTTGCCAAAAGCGTTTGGGATTCCAGGTCAGGTTGGACAGAGCTTGGAGCAACCTGGTCTAGAGGAAGGTTTGGGATGAGATGGGCTTTGAGATCCCTTCCAACCCAAACCATTCTGGGATTCTGTGACTCTCCTGACTGATTCCTGGGGTACCTCTCACTGAGCACCTGGAATTGCACACAAAACAGGCTGGGAGTTTGCTTTCACACCCCTCTTTTAACCTCTCTGTGGAAGGATGAACAGACCTGGAGAACTTCTGTAGGGAATGGGGAGGCTGGAACCACTCCCCCAGTGCAGATTCCTGGTCCCCAGAGCCCTGCCTGGCTCAGCTGCCCCACATGTCACGAGCGAGGCTCTGCCAGGTGCTTTTCCTGGAGTATCTCTGGGGAGCTCTGAGGAGCAGCTGTTCTAAGCACGCAAAAAAAAAAAGGCATTAGAAACGCTTGATTTTGCAGTCAAATGTTTTATCTGGCCCTGGGCTCAATGGCAACAAACTCTGAACTTCTTCCCCCTGGGGGCTGAACCTCCCAGCCTGGTACAAGCCCCACCGAGTTATCCCCACCAGCAACTGAAGCTGGCAGCTTTCCAAACTCTGTATTCCCTGGAAAATGTCAACATTTCTGCGGAAATTCCAATTTTTTCCTCGGCTTGATTTAAACTAAAGTTCCTAAATGGGAACGGGAGAGAGCCAAATTGCCATTAGCAGTTGCAGCTCTGCTCTGAGTGACGGGGAGGGGCTGCAAGGGATCTGTTTCTATTGTGACAGCCGTGCATCTGCCCATCACCCCCTTTATTTTTAGCTCTTGGTTGTCTTTCTTAACGCAAAATGAGCTCAGTTTTACCTGTAGCCTGGGCAGGAAACAAGTGCCATTAGGCTGCAGAAATAGTCTGGTTTAGCAGCGACTTCAGCACATTTGTCAGTCCCTGAACCTGGATCTTAATGCAAAGGAGGGGAGACCTGGCAGGAAGGATCTGGTGCCTCTGCCAGGCTTTTCCTCCCGAGGGCTGTGCCTGTACTGGATGAAATGGGAGGGCAGGAAACCTTTGGGGACCTCCCAGAGCTCCTGTCCATGGCCAGGTCTGTGCACTGGTGGAAATGGAGGAGCAAGTGGGCCTGGGGTCTGCTAGAAACTGGATTTTGTCCCTCACAGCCCCTATTTTACCCCAGTTTTGTGCTTTTCAGAGGTGATTATCAGTAGAAATCATCCTGGCTGGTGCTGCTCAGGGCTGGGCAGCTGCCTGGCAAGGGCTGTGTTGCCTCCAAGGTGCAGTTATGGACAGGAGCCCACCAAACTGGAGCTGCTGGTGGACACCCCTCCCTCTGGACTTGACCTTGGGGCTGACACTTTGTCTGTCCTACCTTCACCCATTTCAGGATTCTCCCACTGAGCTTCCCCCACTTCACCCAGGTCCCTGGGTCTAAGCCTAATTGCTCTGATGCATCCTTGGAAAGCACTTTCCATGGAGCCATCCCACTGCTGCCAGCCTGGAGAGCAGCGTCCCCTCTGCCCAGGGCCAGCAGAGGTGTCTGCAGCCCCTCTGAGGTGACAGCAGCAATGTGGGGTTACCCCCAGCATGGATGCTTGGGGTCCCTGCTCCAAGGGGCCATTCCCAGATGCTGGTCCCAGCTCCCATCCCAGATGGGCACAACGCAGCAGAAATCCCTGATTTTAATGTGTTTATCATTTCCCAAATGTACTTCGTGTTCTTCTGGAGCCTTTCCCCCCTCTCTGGGCTTCCTCCTCGGCGTGTGTGCCTTTCTTTCTCACATCTCTCTCTCCAATGCCAATCTCTGAGGATTTTTTTCTCCTTCCCCACAGAATTCCACGCCACAGCCAGCAGACCTGCAGACCTGTGAAGGAACATTGACACCTAAGCTCTGCTACACTTCGTATCTCATTCCCAGCTGCGTGAAAACATCAACGCCCTTGTCCTGTAAGAGCAGCAACCAGCTCCATGTTCACTCCTTGAGGAAGTGACCCATTTTGGAGAGAGCTTTGCCAGAATTCTGGACTGCTGCTCTGGCAGTGTCAGATGTCTCCAGGGGGATGTAAAAGGGGAGAAGTCCTAAAATCTCTAGTTGGGAATAAGGTCTGCAGGGCCAGAATTATATTTAACCCCTAAGCTGTCTGTACCCTCCAAAAAACCTACGTTTGGGCTTTGGATTGATGGGTGACTCTTGCCCTGGTGGGCAGCAGGGGAGGGGGGGATTCTGCCCCTGTGACCCCCTCAGCTGAGACCCCACCTGCAGAGCTGCCCCAGCCCTGGGGCCCAGCACAGGGAGGACGTGGAGCTGCTGGAGAGAGCCCAGAGGAGGCTCCAGGATGAGCAGAGGGCTGGAGCAGCTCTGCTGGGAGGAAAGGCTGTGAGAGCTGGGATTGTTCAGCCTGGACAGGAGAAGCTTTGGGGTGACCTCACTGTGGCCTTGCAGGGCCTGAAGGAGCGGACAAGAAAGATGAAGAAAGACAATTTCCAAGGGCCTGGAGTGACAGGACAAGGGGAAATGACTTCAAACTGACAGAGAATGGGTTCAGACTGGATATTAGGAAGGAATTGTCCCCTGTGAGGGTGGTGAGGCCCTGGCACAGGGTGCCCAGAGAAGCTGTGGCTGCCCCTGGATCCCTGGCAATGCCCAAGGCCAGGCTGGACATTGGGGCTTGGAGCAACCTGGGACAGTGGAAGGTGTCCCTGCCCATGGCAGGGGGTGGAATGAGATGCTCTTTAAGGTCCCTTCCAACCCAACCCATCCTGGGATCCTGTGCTTCCGTGCAAATGAGGAACAGGCTGTAAAAGTGGGACGCCGGGGACGGGCGTTAATGCGATCGCTTTGGAAAGCTGCAAATTAAGAAGGCAGCACAGCTGGGTCCCTCCCTGTGCAGAGCCACTCTGGGGGACTGGGGGGTCACGTCAGGCTGTGCCTGGCACTGACAGCAGGGCTGGGACAGACACAGCTCGGGCTGTTTGCTGCAGCAGCTCTCTAAGGGGCGAAGCGAGAATGCAGAGACGCAGATCATTTGTAGGAGAAAATAAAAACAGGAGAGGATTATTTAGTCAGTCACCTTGTCTGCTGCGATTAGTTTGGAGTTTAGAGCAGGAATCTGTGTGCTGGAGGTCTTATTCTGCATCTCACACTGGACTCGTAAAATCTGCCTGTAAACCTGCACATGGGAACCCGGACTGGGAAGCTGCTTGTTTTATTCGTGGGATGTCCCCACAACATCTGACTCCTTTGTAAGGCCGCAGCAATATTTACATATTTTGCCCCTGCAGGGGATTTACAAATCCCGTAAAACAGCACAAAATCCTCTGTCAGGTTTCCAGACTGGGAGGAACCTGGACCAAACCCCGGAGCTGGCGAGGCATGGCTGGTTTGTGGGCACGCGAAGGACTGGCTCCAGAGGGGGACAGGGATGATTTCCCTCCCTCGGGAATCCTCAGAGCACCCAGGCGCAGGGAGCACTGCTGGCAGCAGGGACGGGGAAGCAAAGCAGGCAGGAAAAGCTGGCTTCAGAGCTGGGCTGAAGAGGCAAACAAGCCAAGGTGGCCATGGAGAGCCAGGCAGCACCAAACCCTCACCTCTCACTGAAACCCCAGCCAAGGATTTTTACCCTGATGGGGTAGAGATCCCCATTCTCAGCTGTCAGCTGAAGATATCTGAAATGGCCTGATTTTCAGAGAATGAAGCAGGTGATACTATGTTTCACAGAACCACAGAATGTGCTGAGTGGGATTTGCTCCTGGTTACCCCGAAAATATCAACCCTGTGGTCTGTAAGTGAAACACAACAGAGCTAATGGTTAAAACTGAGGAACACAGGTATGAAAGAGGCCCCTGCTTCTTCTTTGCTCCTCTTTCAAATCAAATATTTAAAACAAAATCTTCTTTGATTTTACTGTGAGTCCTGCAATTTTCTTTGCACTTTTCCTCACAGTTTTGTTTGGGATGATAAACTTGATTTTTCCTGTTGCTGGGAAAAGCTTGGGACAGGCTCACCACAACCAAAGTAGAGAGTGAAAGAACAAGTTTTCCAATGTACTTCTGAGTTCATACAAGTTCACAGATTAAGAGGATCACAGAATGGTCTGGGTTGGGAAGGACCTTAAAGCTCACCTTGTTCCAACCCACCTGCCGTGGGCAGGGACACCTTCCACTACCCCAGGCTGCTCCAAGCCCCGTCCAACCTGACCTGGAATTTTTAAGCCTTAATTTCTAAAATCCTGATGGTTTTTAGTGATTAAATCCTCACAGCTCCTACAGCACCTTTCCCAGCTGCAGGGAAGCAGCACCAAGTGGAGCACTGGGACCTTTGCTAGGTCTCCAAAGCAATTGAAAAGCTTCCTTTGGATCTCCACACAGGATAGAGCAGCCGTTTGTACACAGTGGTCAGAGGTGAAGTGCTGGAATTCTGAAGGCAGTTCATGCTGCACTTGGGGTCCCAGGGGTGCTAAGCCGCAGTCCCTGGCAGGTATTAAAGCTGCCTGTCTGCAAAATCTTCCCTGTGACCAGGGAGAGACCATTTCTAGTCAGTCTTGTGTTTAATTGCTGTTTTCATGTCCTTATCCCTGTAAAAATACTGCAGAGGATGTAGAATTTATATATAGATATAGATATATAGATATATATATATATATATACACAAATTATTTTTCTCATGAATTATTCCTGTGGCTGAAATGGAGCCCGTGAGCATGGCCAGGAGCAAGGTAAACGCACAGCTCAGGCACAATGCTGGGAGTTCTGTGGTTGCTAAAGTCTCCTTGGCTTATTTTTCCCTTTTTGGGTCAGCAAAACTCCTTTTGGGACAAACAGTGACAAGGAAGAGTGATCCTCCCTTTCCCTAGTGCTGCGTCCCAGGACGTGCCCAGCACCCCAGGCTGGACTGTGTTTGAAAGAGTTGGATTTGTCTCCCAGAGAGAATCAGAAAAGCTTTGCTGAAATATTAATTTGCCCCTGAAAACACCCTAAAAGCAACCAGCAAGCAGAGAGCTTCCCTCGATGGGAATGTGGAACTGGGACACTGCGGCCCAGCCCGGCTGCTGGAGCAGGGCTGTCCCTGCCTGAGCCAAGCCGGTCATTTCTGTTTTCATTCAGCTGAATGAAATGCAGATAAAAACACCTTTAGAAGAAACCAGAATACAGGCAAATGTGTAAATTTGAGCTCTATGCCACAGTCGGAGTGCAGGGCTTGCAACATAAGGCAAGGGAAATTATCGCTATTTTCAGAAGGAATGTGGCTCCTAGGGCATTCTTGCCACTGATTGATCCTGAGCAGGAATTGTCAGGGTGCAGGGACAAGCCAAAAGCTGCACTTTCATTTCTTACTCTGAATTTAGCCAGAAGTTTTTACTTTTTCCCCATGACGTTGGTCTGGACTTGGGTAGAGGCCTCTCTTGCTTGGGTCTCTTCAGAGAGCTGGCCTGGTTTGAGGAGCAGAAGGACTCGGTGCAATTCAGGCACCAAGGCAGAGATTTGGCCAAAAGAAGTGCCGAAGAGGTGTCCAAATCTTGTCACACACACCAGACAGCTCTGCATGGGGTGACAGTTCCGTGCTGGGTTTGGCTGAGCCAGGGAAAGATCCTGTGGGCAGGGACCTTGGGATTTCCCGATGTGTGAGTCTGCAGAGGCGGGGAAGTGGCTGTGAGGGTGGAGAGGCTGCCAAGTTCTAGGGGCTGGTTCACAGGGACCTTAAATCCCACCCAGTTCCCCCTCCTGCCATGGGCAGGGACACCTCCCACCGTCCCAGGCTGCTCCAAGCCCCAATGTCCAACCCGGCCTTGGGCACTGCCAGGGATCCAGGGGCAGCCACAGCTGCTCTGGGCACCCTGTGCCAGGGCCTCCCCACCCTCCCAGGGAGGAATTCCTTCCCAATATCCCATCCATCCCTGCCCTCTGGCAGCGGGAGGGCATTCCCTCGTGTCCTGTCACTCCAGGCCCTTGTCCCAAGTCCCTCTCCAGATTTTGGAGCCCCTGGAGATACTGGAAGGTGTCTTCTGCATTTTCATATAATGAGTGTTCCTATATCAACAGCAACAGGGTTTATGCTGCTTTGTGTGTCTGTGAGGGGGTAAAATCCTTTTCTCACTAAAAATCAGGACTTGTAGCAAATAAATCCCAGAGTGCAGCTCTGGTGAGAGAAAGTGACTCCAGCCACCACTATCCTTAATAAATAGGCATTGCAAAATCATCTTGGCTCCCTCTGATTCACATCAGGGAGCTTAAATTTGCCATTACAGGGAATCTGACTTGTCAAAATCCCATCTGTAATTACAAACCTGCACGAGGAGATGGTGAAATGGCGGGAGAAGGAAGGAACCCATTAGGATTTAGCTGCCAAATGTGCCCTGTTTCCGGAATGATTTAAAAGGTTGAAATCCACAGCAGGTAAGAGCACGAAGTGTCACGTCACAGTACCAATAAATTCATGCAGGGACACTCACCGACCACCCTACTGAAGCCTGGATTTACACTCAGTCCTAGCAGAGCCAGGCTCCAAAGTAAATATAATTACCTGGGCAATAGCCCTGAACTCTTGCAAGTCTGATTTGTGCCTTTGGCAGCCAGACAGAGCAAAGAGCTGCAGGAGGAGGGAGGGATGGAGGTGGGGCAGGAGGTCACCAGCACACCCTGAATCTCAGCATCAGTTTGGAGACACCAAGCTGCTCCTCTTTTTGAGAGCCTCCCTGGGAGCAAAGCCTGGCCGGGAGATGCTCTACCAAGGATTTCCATCACCTCTGGGATGCAAGCCCAGGGAGCCAGGCATCAGGATGGAAACAAGTTCCGCTAAAAGGAAATGAGATGGGTGGGAAGCAAAGCTAAAGCTCGGATGGGATGTGTGGGTGCTGTAGCAGGAGGGGCAGCAGCTCAGGTGTCCCCTCCCAGGTGCACGGTGACATTTTGCTGTAGTGGGAGGTGTGACAGAGAGAGCAGAGCTGCAGGCAGGTCACAGGTGGGTGCTGCCAGCTGCCAGCGTGAGCTCAGCACGTGGTGGCAGCTGTGGCTCCTTGGGGTCTGCTCCGAGGTGAGACGTGGAGTTGTTAAGTACCTGTCACTGCCGTGTCACAGGGCAGGGCCTCTGCCAGTCAGCCTGGCCCTGCGGGCTCTGCCTGCTCTGTTTTCCATCCTCTGAACCACGGCAATGTCTCTGGCATCGAGTCGACTGTAGAAAATCAATAAGCAGCACTCTCAGCTCGATGGAGCAGCAGGAGACAATTGCAGAGCTCAGGACATGCCCAGATGGGCCTTGGCCCCACCTGAAACGGCTGTGCCCCTAAAAACCTCTCTCTCACCACCTTCTCTGTGGGGAGGGTTTTAAACACTGGTTTCTGGCTGCTGTCACAGCTGCAGGGCAGAAGAAAAGAGCTTTCTGGATGGGTATACACAGCTTTTTTTGCCATCCAGCCGTGGCCAGATGAGGTTAACCCCGGGGATGCACAGGAAACTCCTCCTGGGGGCCATTCAGTTGTCACCCCTGGGCTGGGGATGCACTGAAACACCCGCTGTCACCTTTGCTTAGAATTTTTCATAAATGGGATTATTTTAATTCAAAAGAGCTTCAAGCCATGACTCCCAATTGCAGCTGCTCTCTGTTCTCCCAAGCATGGGTAGTAAGGGGATAATGTGTTCGGGGTGGGGTTTTTTTTTCGGCGAAAGCTTTTGGAGGGTACTTCTCATTCAGAGCACATCCTTGGTGGGCACCACCCTGTGCTGCCAGAGCTGCCCTGATGCCCAGGCACGAGGAGGAGGAGCAAGAGGAGCCTCCTCAGAGCACAGAGACACCCACGGTGGTGGACACGGCAGCACTGGGCTAATGCTTGGACTCGATGGCCTTAGAGGTCTCTTCCCGCTGGTGCTCTTTAGGGTCCCTTCCACCCCCACCCCTTCTGTGGTTCTGGGATTCTCTGATCTGGTTTTGCCTTGGCTGCCGGCTCTTGGTGATGGCATTGAGGGACCCAGCTCTGCTGGGGGGTGGCAGAATCTCTGTGGCTGCTCAGCACGGGCAGGAGAAAGCAGAGGTACAAAAAAATCTGATGTACAAGCAAGGGAAAAATGCAATTCAATAGATCAAACAGATCAAACAGAACTCCTGCCTGCTCAGCACTGCTGTCTTCATGTTAAAATGCTGAGAAATACTCACACATTTGTCTTCTCCAGTCCTTCCTCAGGGTGTGCCTGAGCTGGGAGTGCCCTGTGGGACCGAGCAGGGACTGGGCCAGGCGCAGACTCAGCTCAACACTTTTATCAAGGAATCAGGCCATCCTCATCCCAAAATGCAGACCGTGGCTCCCTGCACCCTGTGTCACACAGGATGATGTCCCAGGTGTGGTCTGGCTCAGGGAAAGCTGTTGGGTGCTATTGGAAAGGAACTGGTGGGACAAGGAGTGTCTTGGAATGGTACAAGGGCTCTAGGTGGTGAGAAATGAGCCTCTCTGAGGGTTCTGGCTGAGCACAAGGGGCAGGGTCAAGCCTGTTTCCCTCATTTCCCAGCCTGGAAACCCTTGGCTTAGAGCACAGTCCTCCTCTGAAATGATCTCTGCTCCTGAGCCTTCCCTGGGAGCGCCCAGCAGCTCTCAGACAGGGCATCCCCAGCAGGAGCCCAGCCCTTGCTGCAAGAGGTGCTTCGAGTGCCACGAAGGTTTCTGAGCGCTCACAAATCCAAAATGGAATTCAGGAGCGGAGGGAGAGCAACCTCCAGGGCTCAGGGCACACTGACCTGCTGGCCAGCAGCGTGTCCAGGGGGGGCCTGGCCCACAGGGGATTTTGTGTTTGAGGGCCTGGCACCTCCTGTTCTCACAGCTTCCCTGAAGTGCAGCCTCCTGCATTCCCTGCATCGCGCAGCGACAGAAGCCTGTGCACTTCTCCTGGGGTGCTCCTAGGGGCTGGGGAGAGAGGAATTTCCTTGATGGGATGTCTCCATCTGCCTCCAGCCAGTGTGGCTCCCAGGCAGACAAAGTGTGTCCCCCCCTAACCAAAGCTTTTTGTGGAACAAACATGTTCTGTGATTTGTGATGGCCGTAAACTAAACCACAAGCAGTTCTACCTCAACATGAGGGAGAATTTCTTTACACTGAAGGTGTCAGAGCACTGGAAGAGCTGCCCAGGGAGGGCCTGGAGTCTCCCTCTCCGGAGACATCCCACACCCACCTGTGTCACCTGTTCGAGGTGACTCTACCTGGGCAGAGGGGTTGGACTGGATGATCCCCAGAGGTCCCTTTCAGCCCTAAGGATTCTGTGAGCTGTCCAGCCCCTTTAACAACCTTCCAGCCCTATTGATTACAGCTGTGGCACCATCTCTGGTCAGCCCCTGGGCTTGTCTTGCTGCCCTGGACAAGTTTGGGAGCAATCCATGCCCCAGTTCTCATCCTGCTTTGCCAGCCGGGAAGAAGGTACCCAAAGGAGACTCTCAGCAGCCCTTTCCCCTTCACCCTCCATCACTTCTTTCCGTAAGCACGTCGATTTGGGGAGACAGGACTGCGTTCTGACCATGGTCTCCAAGGCAGCCCAAATTGTATCACCATGTGCAGGACACACGGTGCTGGCAAATGTCCCCAAGCTGGAAGGTGGCAGCTGGGAGTGCACCAGGCACAGGCACTGCCCATGGGGGAAAGAGGCACCACGGACACCTGGGGGTGACCCGAGACATCTGGGCAGCGGCTGATGAAAAAATGTGTCACTGTGGCCACCAAGCTTCTCTGCCTGCATCCTGATTGTGGCTGAGGTTGCCTGAGATCTCTCTCCCGTTTATCCCTCTCCAGTTTCCACATTTTCCCATGAAAACGCTGAACCTGGGGGGTTCTGCCTGCTCTTTGGTGGTGTGAAGAGAGCAAACAGTAAGGAAAGCTGGTGAGCACTGGGAGAGGCGGCTGTGTCATACCCCAGGGCAGCTGGGATGCTGGGACTGCCGGGGTGCTGCTGCTCATCCTCCAGAACAGGAGCACTGGGCAGGAAAAGAAGGTGGCACAGGCAGGAGAGGGAGGAGGAAGAGGAGCAGCAAGAAGCCCCTGTCCAAAGGCAGTACAGGCAGCTGGAGGAGAAATACCCCAGCAGGAGCTCAGTGGAGTGACCCAGGCTGGTGACACAGAGTGGCTCAGCCGCCTCCCCTCCAGCTGGCTGCTCACTGAGCCTCTCTGCATGCTCTGCCCATGGCTTTTGGGAAATCAGCACTGCCTGACAGTTAGCAGGACTCAGATATGTTTTGTCAGCTCCTGAACGGCCACGAAAGAGGAAATGGAAAGATTATACAAGGCCCAAGGCAGGGAGGCGAGAGATTTTAGCTGTGAGAGTGCCAGAGCACAGCCACAACTGGTCTCAGGGTGACCAAAGCCGTGGACGGCACAGCCCAGGATGAACATTTGTACACAACAGGGCTCTTCTCTGAGCACAGCCCCGCTGGGCTCTGGGGCCGGGGCTGCAACTGGAGCCCAAACTGGCAGCAGCAATTAGGAAAGCTCCTGGGAGGGGAGCAGAGGGCTCCCGGAACACGGAGAGGCCCCAGAGCAGATCTGCCAGGGTTCCCAGTGTGTTCCTGGGTCCTGGGCTTCAGACCACAAGAGCGCTGTGGGCTCCTCCTCGGCAGGCTTGGGGGAGCACTGGGAGGCTGGAGCTCAATCCATGTTTATCCACACTGGTCCGTGCCCTGTGGGAGCACGCTGCTGGAACGAGGGGTCTTTATGGGGAAGGGATGACAGAAAGAGCTTAGTAAACACCCCTCACACCCTAAACACTCCGAGCTCCTGGGGCTGAGCACTCCTCACTCCGTAAGAGAAACAGTTATTTCCCCGCGCAGATTAAATACGATGCAGACTAAAAGCACGCGGATAAAAGCAGCCAAAACCCTGGGATGAGCAGAACGTTGCAGGAAAATACGAATGTATTCCACTTGTAGCACACTAAACATTATCTGTGGCAAGAGTAGGTTCAATCGGACACCTCTAGGGAGGTGTAGGTGATGCCTTCGGTTTTAACTTTTATATTTTTCAAGTTCTGTACTGTTTAGTGTGTAGCTCTGAGGTTTCTTGTAGCCTGTTCACTTCTGCTCTCTGTGCTGGGTAGACACAACAAAGCCTCTCCAGGCCTGCTCTCCAAGGACACTCAGACCGTCCTAGGCCCAAAATGTGTAAACCAAAGACTCTGTGAGGGGGCCAAGCTGAGGGGAATTACATCATTAAACTGAAGCTTTAACTGGAGAATTAACCCTGATATGTAAATGAACCAAACCTATAAAGGTGTGAAGAACTCGTGCCCTGCTGTCCATCTCGGGGTCCATCCTGGCAGTGGCCTCTGGCTCCCCAGGGTGTGCCTTTGAAGGCTTTCAAATAAATACCCACCTTTATTCCCTTACTCCTGTCTAGTCTCTGTTTCTAGGAGGACAGTTAAGGCATCATAGAAGTCCTGCCAGAGCATGGATGGAATGAGATTCCTCAGCTGTACAGGTTCCTGCAGCCCTGGCTAGGGAGGGAGATGTAACAGGAGGTGATGGTTCCATCCACCTCATCTCCAGACAACACATTTGCATGGTGTTTGTACGGATAAAATCCATTAGCTGGCTGAAAAAGGGACTTTTCAGTGCTCAGAGCAGCCTGGGTTTGCTGTCAGTAATGTTAACGGCAAAAATGTTACCTCAGGAGAGACCAGGAGGGCTCATTCCCAATGCTTTCATCTCCATCCTTCTCTTTATTTGAAATAATTTAATTAATTTAATTACAATAAAAAGCAGACTCTGGTGCACCTACATCCTACAAGGTCCACCCTCTTAAACAACCTCATTCAAGAAATTAGTTGAGTAAAATATACTGAAAACCATAATTACATCCCGAATCCAGTTTATCAAGTAAAATCTCTAACGTACATTTGGCAATCAGCTTCCTGTCCCTGAAAGTAATTTTTTCCTACAAAAAATTTGGGCCTGATGTTTTGAGCTGTCAAGGATATGAAAACCCGAGGAAAAACTCAGTTGCTCAGCACTATGGCCAATCCAACTCGTTAATGCACTTTTCTCCCCATTCCAAAAAGAAAAAGAAATAATCCAAGATATTTGGGAACAATATCATTCTTCAATATAAACTGTGGATCACACTTCAGAAAGAAATCAGAAGGGAGGGGAGCAGAATGCTGGTTAGATTTCTGTTGTGTGTCATTTTTCTCTTGCTACTAAATTCAAAGGAAAACAAAGTCCACTATAATCAAGAGCAATTGTTATGGTAGGAACGTTTATAAGGTACAATGAATATAAATGGGCCACTTTTCCTGCAACAGAGTGCAAGGAAAATCCTGTTAAAAACAATTACTTAGAGTCTCTGGCAATAAACCCAGCACTGAGGACCCCTTGAACCCAGAGCTCCTGGTGTCCGGCCACCAATTGTGCAGTCAGGAGTTAAGAGGATCTTTAGGCAAGGCTGCCATCAAAATGCCTTCCCACAGTCCCAGGAGCAGGACTGATGCCTTTGGGAGGACCAGCGGGGTTCAGATGAATGGGCTCTCTGCTCCCTGCAGCTCGAACCACGCTGGGAGCTCAGCCCTCCGTGCCGGGGAGAGGTTCGGGCTCCTCACCTTCGGCGTCTGGGGTGGCAGGGACAGCGGGAGACGCCCTCGGGGAAGGGGGATTCAGGATCACACTGACACTTGGACTGAATGACTCAACTCTTGTTCAAACCTCGTTTTCTCCAAGACCGTGAGTTCTCCCTTCAGGCTTAGCTGGTGATGGTGTGAGGTTGAGACGTTTTGGGCACTCAAGCCTGAAGAGACAGGTCTGGATCAGCCTCCTGAGGATCCTCTCAGAGCTGACACCTCGTGTGTCAAGGAGAAGTGACAAATCTGGATGAAAGGAACAGTTCTTGGACGCCTCATTGCTCCCATTGCCACTCTTTGGGCTGTTCAGGGAGGGGGCTGAGTGAGCCCAGAGCATCCCTGCACCTGTGGTGGCTGCGGGTGTCCTGGGCATGGCCTGCTCTGCCTCCCGCCCCTTGGATCCCAACCCAGCTCTTTCCAGCCCTTTCTGCTCACAGCAAGGAGATTTTTAGTCCCAAATTTGTAATGAGTTCCTGGGAAGGAACAGATTCAAACCAAGCTGGCTGAGCCAGGGGAGGCTGAACGCTGACAGCCAGGGCTTGGACTCCGGGGACTCTCCAAACGCCAGGGCCTGAGCAGCTGTGAAATGGGGATTGGGAGGCAGCACTGGAGCAGCCTGTCCCTGCCTCTGCTTCCCTGAGCTGTCACCACCCAGGAGTGTCACCAGAGCCACGGGTTGAGCTGGGCTGAGGCAACGAAAACACAGTAAGGGAGGACAATCTCCTCTCCATTCCCCAAATCACTGGCTATCACCACGTTGACTTAATTAATTGTTAACATCTCTGTAATTAAGCAGTAATAGAAATTATTCCCTCTCGGTGCTGATGAAGATAATGAATAACAATCATGGCTGCTTTGTTTCCCAGCACTAATCTGTTTTGAAATATACATTGATTTTATTTTGATTAGGGCTAAACCCACTTTCCACGCCGCAAAAAAACCTCTCTGATTTGAGTAAATTGCTGTTGGCATTTACATTATGATAATCAGCTCAGAATCAGCTGCTCTCTTCCTGGGTGTCATTTGCTTACTTCCTAGTCCACTGTAATTTGGGGGTTATACTTGGGAATATTTAATTATGGCTTCCTTTCTGCTTTGCTCCGTGATCCACGTGTTCCCCGTCACTGTTATCCATGGAATGGTGCACAACTCTGCAAGCTCATCCAGGCTGGTTCTCCTGGTGCTCTGACAGTGCTCCAGACCTGCTGGGCTGCCTTCCTTAAGCCAAGCCCAGCTTCAAGGCCCTGGCAAGAGTGGGAATTTGTGAAAACTCCAAAGAAAACCAAACCTTACGTGTTGGTTTTGCACTGAAACCCTGTTTCCTGTTATTTTCCTGATTCGTTTGGAAAATCCCAGGAGTCAGAGCCTGGTACCAAACTGCCTCAAAAATACATTCTAATTATTTCACTTGTGCTCCTGCCTCTGTGCCAGCCTTCCTGTCTGCTCTGTGCTCATCCCGGTGCCACTGAGGTGGGGGCCTGGGTTTGGATCTGGTTCGGATCCCAGCTCGGATACCAACGTTGCAGTTAAAATCCCTGGACTCAAGTATTTCACTACAAACGTCTGAATTCTTCCTGCTGCTTTTAGGGCAGAGTGTGTATCTGGCAACAATGAGATATTTTTTAATCTCAGGGTGGAATTCTTCATTTAAATTATTCACAGCATTCAGTTCTGGCATTTTCTAAAAGGAACTTTTTCCGGCTTGAAAATGTTTCTGGTTTTTTATTCAATGTTTATTTTGATTTATTTTCTTTTGAAGAGGAGAAACATATCCTTTTCAACAATTCTGTTCTTGTATTTTCAATTTCAAATCATCACAAAAGACATGTTTTTCTTTTGAACTGGAAGACAACTTCTGTCCAGAGCAGCAGCCCAGCAACCAAATTTTTTTGGCCCGGTAAGTTTAACCAACATTTTTTTTTACGTTCCTGTAGCAAAACATTTCAAAAATTCTTTGCTGTGAAACTTCTCCCATCATCCTAAGCCAAGCTATCCAAGGAGAAGTTTATTTCTGATGTTTAAAAATATTTCAAGTTCTCCAATATCCTGGGAATGCTGCTGGCCTCAGCCTGGGAGGAAGGGTGCACGACCACCTGCCGCCTGCTTTTGTGGGCTGAGGAAAGTGTGAGGAAGATTGGTCTTGGTGATCTTGGAGGTCTTTTCCAACATTAAGGATTCTGTGATCTCTCCTCAAAGCCTCTTCCCTTCCTTTGCTGACCTCGCCTCCTTCCCCAGGCTCTGCTCAGCCCTCCCCAAGACTGCAGGGAGGTGGGCAAGTGGTGGGGGGGTATCCTGGAGGCATCCTGAGTGCAGGTGCTCGGGGTGATGCAGGACAGAGCATTTTCCTTGGAAACACGAGGGCTGGAGCTGCCACAGCTATTTCAGATTTCTCCAGCCTGGGCCGGGGCCTAAGATAAGCCAAGTCCACCAGCACTGCTAGGGCAGCCCAACCAGAGGAGGAGTGGGCCAGGCACTCATGGACATGGCAATTCAGGAGGAATTCCTTCACTGAAAGGGTGGTCAGGCACGGGAAGGGGCTGCCCAGGGAGGTGGTGGAGTTCCCGTCCCTGGAGGTGTCCGAGGAAGGCCCAGACGTGGCACTCAGAGCTCTGGGCTGGGAACAGGGTGGGCATCGGGCACAGGTTGGGCTCAGTGACCTTGGAGGGCTTTTCCAACCTCAGTGATCCTGGGATTCTGTGACTGGGCTTTGTGGATGCTGAAAAGCTTTGGTAGAGAAATCTTTCAGCTTTCTGCAGCGTTCTGTGAGAACTTTGCAGTTCTCACTGAAGCTATGAAAACACTGCTGTGGGTTTTGTAAACTCACTCCTTATCTTGCACCTGGGTTTGTTATGCAGGATTGTTGTGGTTCTGGCCTTCTGACATTTTGGAAGAAGTGTCTTAGAGCTTGACCAATCCCCTCAAGGGGTGGATGGCCGAGCACCCAATTGTCTTATGCCATTCAACACACTCTTTGCGAGCCCTGTTATAAAAGATTAATTAATTAATTAATTAAGATCAGAACTGCTTTCCTTCTGAACTTGTCATGCCATTCCTCGTCGTTAGTGCCGCTCACAGCGACAGGGCTTTACCCCCAAAACCAGGCAGCATAAGAATTGCCTTAAAGATTAGTCGTAAAAATAATTTGAGCAATCCATGAGTCCGTACCACCAGCTTAGACTGGTTCCTGCAGGGATCAAGATCTGACTCCTCTCTTTCAGGGATGGGCTGCTGGAATGTTTTGGTGTGTGAGAATGGAGCACATCACCTGATCACAGAATCCCAGAATCACTGAGACCTCCAAGGGCAGCGAGTCCAAGCCGTGTCCCATCCCCACTGCGTCTCCAGCCCAGAGCTCTGAGCGCCACATCCAGTTGTTCCTTGGACACCTCCAGGGATGGAGACTCCAAACCTCCCTGGGCAGCCCCTGCCAATGTTTAACAACCCTTTCTATGAAGGAATATTTCCTGATGTCCAACCTGGACCTCCCCTGGGGCAGCTTGAAGCCGTGTCCCCTCCTCCTGTCACCGTGTCCCCTTGTCCTGTCACCAGCCTGCAGCTGGATCCTGTCAGCTGCTCATTAACATGGACGTGGATGGGAAATGAGTTGGGTTTTTTCCTTAACAACAGCAACCATTTCATCACCCAACAGCCACGCTGGTACATCCAAGAGAGATTTGGAACCAAAGTGGCACCATAATTCTCATTGTTCAGGTCTGGCACAGCAGGATCCCACATCCGGCCCTGGGAATGACATCCTGCTTCTTTTCCAGCACTTACTCAGGGGAAGGACAGGTTCCACCCCCTTCCACGTGCCCACTCTGTCGCAAGGAGAGGGGGTTAAACACTGATCAAAGGGAACAGCAGAGGGATGGGGTGGCCATGCAGGCAAACCCTGGTTCTGTAATTGGAATCATTCATGGCCCAGGGCAAACAGAAACAAGATAATGCAGTGCAAGGGGCGGCACAGAGGAAAAGAGGCTTTGAAAAATGCGAAGGCAACCTGCAAACATGCAAGGAAATCTGAACCTTTCACTTCAAAGCATTTAAAGTCCGTGTTAAAAGGCTGTTTCTGAAAGGTTTCCGTTCTGCTGCCTCTTGTGCACAATTTTTGTTTAACTCAAGCTCCCTCTCAGAAACATTTTTTTTATTTCATGCTTGAGCTCTGCTGCTGGTTCTGGGAGAAGAGGCGCTGTGTGAGTGTGTGAACACAGGATACCAGGAGTTGTAAAGACTCGTGGAATAAAAGAATGTTTAGGTTGGCAGAGGCCCTTAAGGTCATCGAGCCCAACAATGAACTCAGGAAGGCAAGGCAGGGGAGGGGTAGGGAATTCAAACCAAGGGAGGGGTAGGCAAGGCAAGACGAGGAGAAGGAGGAGTAGGGAAGGCAAGGGAGGGGGCTGAAATGCTGCCTTGTCTTCCCTTGCCTTGTGTGCCCCTCCCTTCCTGCCAAGCCCATCACTAAACCATGTCTCTAAGCATCACATCCACACTGCTTTTACATCCCTTCAGGGTCCCTCTGCCCTGGACAGCCTCTGCCAATGCTTGATAACCCTATTTGATAAGAAATTTTCCCTAATGCCCGACCTGAACCTCCCCTGGCCCAGCCTGAGGCCGTTCCCTCTCACCCTGTCCCTGTTCCCTGGGAGCAGAGCCCGACCCCCCCCGGCTGCCCCCTCCTGTCAGGGAGTTGTGCAGAGCCACAAGGTCCCCCCTGAGCCTCCTTTTCTCCAGGCTGAGCCTCTTTCCCAGCTCCCTCAGCCGCTCCTGGGGCTCCAGCCCCTTCCCCAGCCCTGTTCCCTTCCCCGGGCATGCTCCAGCCCCGGCACTGGAGGTGTCCCAGCAGTGCCAGCGCAGGGGACAGTCACTGCCCTGGTCCTGCTGCCACACTGTGGCTGACACAATCCAGATGCCATCGGCCTCTTGCCCACCTGGGCACACCTGGGCTCACGTCCCCCCACTGTCACCAGCACCCCCAGGGCCTTTTCCAGCTTTCCAGCTGCTCTGCCCCAATCCCGGAGCATTCCATGGCGTTGTTGTGACCCAGCCCTTGGCCTTGCCGAGCCTCATCCACCTGAGCTCAACCCATAATCCAGCCTGTCCAGATCCCTCTCCAGAACCTTCTCCAGCAAATCAGCTCTCCCACCCCTCACTGTCCCCTGCAAACTGGCTGAAGGTGCCCTCAGTCCCCTTGTCCACACAGTCAATAAAGACATTAAGCAGGGCTGTCCCCAATGCTGAGCCCTAGGGACACCCCTGGTGCCCAGCACCCAACTGGATGTAACCCCATGGAGGATCTTTAACCTCCAAGACTGTGGATTTAGCTTTGATTTCTTATGGCCAAGCCAAACCCGAAAGTCTGGACACTTCAAGTTAACACTTCTTTGGCCACTCCATGGCCACTCCATGAAGGCTTCAAGTGGAAAAGCAGAGAAAACCTGAGTCATGGCCACGAGGGCACTTCCCAGGCATTTGGGGGAGCAGTGGTTTGCATTCACCAGGCTCTTCCCACGAGCTGCAGGAAGGATAATCCTGCAAAGCCCTCGTGCATCACAGCTCCCCGGGCAGCCTCTGCTGCCACACAAACGCACGGCTCTGAAATCCCATCCCCATCTCCCGGCAGATGGGGCTGGCACGGGGGCTCTGGCCATGGACGGGCACGTTCCCAGCTGCTGCGTGGCCGGGGAAGGGCCGGCTCCACGTCCTTTGCTTGTCAGCATTAATCAAGCATTAAAGCAAAGGACAAGCAGATTTTGCTGATTTAATGGATAATTCCAGCTTGTTTGGCCCATCTAATTCAAACTACTAGAACTGAATCTGAAGTGACTACTGCCTGTCTCTGCTTATCTTTGTCAATAGCTTTAGACACAGGTCAGTGCAGGTAATCAGTTTTCAAGGGACTCTTAAAAATAGCAGGAGTTTCTATTTAAATATACTTTTTTTTTCATTTGTAAATGCCCTCTTTCCCTCATTATTGCCATTAGGTTTGGGGATTTTGTTTAGATTTTTTCCCTGCAAAATGATTTTTTTTCTTTTTTAGCATTCTGAAAATAATTTCTTCCGTCTCCCTGGTGAAGCTCTACTGACATGTACATGAATTATGGCTTGCTAAGGCACTTTTCTTCCTGAAATAGTTTGTAAAGGAAGGGAATGAGCTTTGTGAATATTGACTGGGCTTGAAACAACCCTGTGAGTGATCCTGATTAACGTGGTCATGGTTTGAGGAGGAAAACATGGATGGGCAAAGGATTCCAACACAATCCAAGGAACATTTTTTTACCAGAAGTGCTGCACACTCCTTTTTTTCCTGCACACTCCTTTTTTCCTGCTTGCACAAACATAAAAGTCCAAGTGAAAGCTACAGGGAATTTATAGACAGAGACAAGCTGCTTAGATGATCAAATAAAAGATGTTTAAACCTCATCAATCTTTCACGAAGCAGAAGGGAAATTTGATTGTCTCTGACAAATGAACGACCTTTGGCAGTTCTGCACAAAGGTGAAGCAGATCCCAGAGTAACAGCACAGGCAGCAAGGGCAGCAGTGGAGGTTCAGATTTTATAGCAGACTCTTTATATGATGAAGTCCATCCAGTAAAAAACCTCCCAACATCCCGTGGCTCCGTGTGGAGCAAATTTAGGAGCAGCTGCTCGGAGACATCGCAACTTTCCCTGTGGAAACCCCAAAGCAGGAACTTCGGCTCCTAAATATCTTACTTGGGCAGGAAGAGAAGTCAAGCAAAGGGCCAGCAGGTCCTTCTATCCCTCCTGGGAAACACTGTCCTTTACAGCCTCCCCTGGGAGCACAGCTCTGTGCACAGCAGAGCACGTTCTGCTCTCTCAGGTGGGCCATGGATAATGGCAGCAGGCTCTGGACTGCAGACCGAGGATCTCGGGGATGCTTTTGAACTTGCAGGTGAAGATTAGGGAGCAGAATGGGGACAGGTACAGCTGCTGGAGCTGGGGCTTTTGGACTTGTGAGAAATCAGCTGTGCTGCTGCTGCTCCTCAGCTCCTCTGAGCTCAGCAGCTGCGTTTATCCTGAAGGACAGATCACATGGATATTCCATGGATTGGAAATATAAGGATGATTTAAGAGCTCCACAGGCTGACAAGACATCTTCTCCAGGCTGGTGAGTTAGGGCTTGTCTCTCTTCATCAGTTTGATTGATCTCAAGGTCACCTCAAAGCCCAGTCCTGCAAAACTCTGGGCCTGGCTCCAGGCTGCTGCCTCCAGGTAACTGCAGCCTTCCCAGTAAAGGGACCAGCTCTTCCCATTCCTGTGCCATCTCCATGCCACTCTGCCATGGACTGGGGCACACCAGGGCATGGAAGCACTGGAAGTTCTCCAGCAGCTCCCACCTTGTACCGGGGAGTGGATACCAGCCTGTGGCAGAGAATCCAGGGATGCATCCAGAGCAAGGCTTCCTAAAGGTTCCTGGGATAGGATCTAATGCGCACTTAATTGGAATGTCTTTCATGCAAGGAACAACTCCAATAAACAGAAATACTGAGAGCAACACAGAGGTGCCCCCCAAAATGTCGATGTTCTTATTTGCTGTGTCTTGGTGAACTTCATTGTGTGGTACCTGCAGCACAAGCTGGGGAGAGATTGGAAGAATTGACCGTTAGTTTTAAGGATTCGCTGTGTAAGGCACTGGAAAACTTGCAAGACAGGAGACATTTTTAAATGCCAACCTTTGAAATGTTAAATAAGAAGACAGAGAGTCAGGAGCTTCCCTTTCAAACCCATAAAACTTCAGTTTTCAGAAAACACTGAAGTGGATAATCAAATAGTCTATCTGTGAGCTCACAGAGGAGTATAAAGGGATGAGTAACAGTCTGTATGGATTTGTCAAGAACAAATATGTCAAACCAATCTAATTTTCCTTTATGACAGTGCAAAAAAGCCTTCTGGATAGAGAAGAAACAGACCATGTCATAGATCTTGATTTTAGTCAGGCTTTTGACACTGTCTCCTCTGATACTTCCATGAGCTAGAAAAATATCATCTAAGTGAATATATTATTGGGTAGCTGCAAAACTGGTTAGAAAATTATAGATGGAGCAATCATTGACAGATTACTGTCAAAATACGATGCTTGCAGTATGGACTGAGCTTTCAGCACTTTCATTAATGGTCCCGATGATGGAACGGAGAAAACACTTCTCAAGCTGGCTGACACCTCCACATGGAAAGGACTGCCAGGATTTGGGAGGAGTAGACTCACAAACGAGCTGCACAGATTCAGAGCTGAGTTGGAGATGATTTGAAACAAAAAAGGGATGCTGCTTGGTGGGCGTAAGTCCGCCTGGAAAGGAATGGTCAGCTGCAGGAACTCCAGCTGGGAACAACTGGCTGACGAGCAGATCCGAAGGGAAGCCTGTGAGATTGTTGTGGATCAGGTGCTCAGCAGGAGAAGGCAAAGCCTCACTCCACCCGAACTGTGGTTTGTGAGCCATGTCAGAAACTCCTCCATCAGCCTATCTCGTCAGCTTTGGACACATATGGTTAATTCTCAGCCAGTCTTCGTGTCCCTACAAAAACACTGTGTTCTCTGAAAAGATTTCTCCTCAGCTTAGCAGTGGCATATTTAGCTATGAACATATTGGGCTTGGAAGGCAAGGCAGGACTGAAATTGTGGTGTGACTGTGGAGCAAACTGTCCAACTCTCCCATTAGTCGGGGGTTTTTTTGTTGCCCACTTGTCTTCCTCAGCACGTTGCTCATGAGAGTGTGGGGGTGGGATCAGCTTGGGGAACCAAGCAGGCTCCTGGTAAAGCCTCATCAGCAGAAAATTTTGCTGGTTGATTAAACAAACAAAACCAGTGTTGGAGGACAAGGTCCACTTTTGCTTTCTTTCCAAATAATGGCTTTCCTTCTCCCCACTCTGCAGCGGGATGTGAGTCCTTGCAGCCCGCTCCTGCCTTTCCAAAGGAAGCCACACAGAGCCTTTCCATGGGAAACGTCCAGACAAACCCTTTGCAGCTCCCCAGGCCTCTGCACACGAGCACAGAAAGTCCAGGGAGTTTCAGAGCCCTCCCCATCCCTCTCGCTCCCTTTTTTTTCTGGAGAAAATCTGATTAAAGCTGTGCAGGAGAGAAGCAGATGGCAGTTTTGACGCGAGGTGAAGACAGCTTAATCTCCATCTGTGCTGACATTTTCACATGCCTCCCTGCGAACGCTGGCCCCTGATAAGCTCTAATGCAGAGCTGGGGGGTCTCGATGCCCTTTGCTGGAGGATTTTCCAGGCGGGATGTTGGGAGCTGGCAGACACCGGCCACGGGCTGTGACCCTTGCAGGAGACACTGATCATTACCCAGCGGCTCGGTGATTGGGCTATCAACATAATTAACACCCTGAACACCTCGGCAGCGCTGAGCTCGGGCTTTCGGGAAGCATCTGCTGCAGCCCTGCCCTGCCCTGCCGGCTCCATGCTCCAGAGAGGCAATTAGGGAAGCTGTGGAGCAAGGTCGGGGAAGAACGAGGCACAAAAGCAGTGCATCTTCTGAAGGAGAGCTAATTACAGAGGGTAATTCCAGGATCCCGAACACCGAGAGCTCCTGTAAGTCAGAGGAATCTGGCAATTAAGGCAGTGATGCCTTTTCTGCTCAGTTTCTAAGTAAGGACAAGGAATTTTGGTGTTGGAGGTTCGAGTGTATCTGCCAGGGCCCTTCCCCAGTGGAGTTTGCCAGGCCTCCTTTGCTTGGATCCAGGCAGCTTTTGGAGTGGCTGCGGAGGGCAAGCCCAGGGAATGTGGTCCTTGCTGGGAGCACGTGGGACTGGGAGCCCTGGGACATCACTTGCTCACCTGCTGGGATGGGAGCTGCTCCATCCAACCCCCTCCACCGCCCGGGACAGGCAGGCACTGCTAAAACACAGAGTTCAACAAAGCTCTGTGGAAATGGTAAATCCCTTCAAGGTGAAACGCTGCAAAAACAGATGGCCCTGCAGCAGGGCACTGGCCAGAGCACTCGGAAATGTGTTTGCCATGGGTTTCCCTGCCAGAAGCTGAGGCACAGCCCCACGTGCTCTGTGCCAGCCTCCAACGGGGCCCACAGCACCCAGCAGAAGAGGTGAGGCGCTCAGCTGGGGAAGGCAGGAGCGTCTCAAATCCAAATCCTTGCTGGAGAGCGTGAGGAAGACGCTGAAAAGGCTTAGCAGTAGCACTGGGGATTCAGTGCTCCAACACAGGCAACTGGAAAACACTTGTCATTAAATGGAGCAACCAAATCACACAGAGCAGTGGGAAAGGTGGGGTTTGATTGAAGTCGGCTTCTGACGTGAGGGAAGAAAGGAAAGCAGGATAATGTTACGGCCCAGCTGCAGTCTCAAGGCTCCCATTAACATCAACAGCACAGCACATTTTTTGCAAAGAAGGAATCAAAGCCCTGGGTGTGGGGGACACCAGAAGAAGGGGAGGAGAGAGTGGTCCAGTGGAGAGCCCAGAGCTGATGTGTCAGCATGAGTCAGGAAGGCTGTTCCCGCTGACTGCCACCCTGGGATCCATCCCAAGGCTGCAAGAATGGAAGAGAAATCAGAGCTACAAATCCCTCCTGAAGACCTGAACTGCCCGAGGGGATTAGACCGGGGTTGGGCTGCACATTCAGGACAGGTTTGTGAGCAGGCTCCAGGCCAGGTTCCTGGGGTCTCAGCAGGACACAGGGCAAGCTCCCGGGGCATGGCTCAGCACTGCAGCCACAGCTTTGGGGTTACACAAAGCTTGGGGTTCTGAGCAACACCAGGACTGCTCAGCTTCTCTGCCCTTGGTGGGTACCTGGTGTGCTCAGCTCGTGTCAGGAGGCGGCTGAGCACAGGCAGGGGATGTTTACTGCAGCCCCAGCTTTGCTGTGTGTCCTCCACACCCCTCCACAAGCTCTCACCTCCCCAGCCCTGTGGGAATGTCACCAAGCAGTCAGGCAGCAGCTCCATCCAGAGCACGTTGTGGCTCCTGTGTGTTCAGGACACCCCGTTGATGACAACACACGAGTGCAGGGCCCAGGGAGCTGCGCAGCAAACCCAGGCCAGGGAGCCACTTGAGGCAGCATCTCCTGAGAGCCAACACCTCATCTGAGGCGTCTGGAGGTGTGTAAAACAACACAATCTGCACAGACAGGTTTAGGATGCCTCCTATGGTTGGCTGACACCCCGATGAGCTACTGCCCAGGGACCTTTCTTGGGCAAGCACGGCGATTTATGGCGCAATTGTGCTGCTCAGTATTTTCCAGGGAGGGGGTTGTGGCTTTAAGGCAGTGCAGGAATCACTCGTTTCTCAACTTCACAGAGCATCCTTGAAATGCTACTTGTGCCATCTTGTGTTTTCCCTGCTCTAAATCAGTTTAAGTGTTTTGTTCTCTCTGCCACCTATTTTTATGGTCTCTCCCCTACCTGAACACACACACAGCCCCATATTTGCTGCATTTCTAGGCAGGCAAACAATCTTTCATGCTTTAGGAAGGCCAGCTCAGTCTGACACAGACATTCAGGCTTCTGACTCTCCGTGACTTGTTTCACATCAGCCAGGCAAAGATGACGTTTTGGTGACCACACCTTGCATGTTCTTCTGGTTATAACACTCAATAGCAGACAAATATGAGGTTTTTGTGCAGGTGTCTCAGCCTCAGAGGTGTCACTGCCCCGAGAAAAGGTGTCTGCCTGGGAGGTTTGAAGGCAACTGAGAGCTTACAGTGAGGTCCTGCCTCTAAAAATGTGAGCATTGCACTCTTCTGGTGGTAACCTCAATTCTGGGAGCAAATCATTGCTCAGGAAACCTGGGACTGTCTCCTTTCCTTAAAATCCTTAGTCAGGGTGAATTTAGAAAGCCCAAGCTAGAAGTGAATTGGCTGGGAATGAAGCAATAATGCATTTGTGGCTCTGGTTCAAAGTTTATCCATAGGTAACTTTTTCCAGCAAATCCTTCTAGATTTAATCAAGTTGATCAAAGTATCAGTGAGCACCTCCTGTTCTCCTTTAACCACATTATTTGGCATTGAAAGGAGCCAGGATGACCCCTGCCCATCCCACAGGGTGCCAGAGAGCTTCCCAGGAGGCGCCTCTGCCCTGTGCAGCCTGGCTGGTGCCCAGCGTCACCTCAAATCCTCCTGGCTCCCTGCTCCGTGAGTGACACTTCAGGATCCGGAGAACAGCGTGTGGCAGCTGAAAATAGCCATGCTCTGCAGGACTCCTCAGGTGCCAGCCCACTGGTGACCGTGGGGTTTGGGAAGCTTGGACAGACAGCTGATGGCTGAGCTCTTGCAAACAGCGCCTGAGCTGATCACAAGGAGTCAAACCTGTGGAGTTGTTCTTCAGCATTTGCTCAGCTCTGTTTTCATTTGTGCCGACACAATCACAGGGTCACAGCACGCGTTGGGTTGGAAGGGACCTTAAATCTCATCTCGTTCCACCCCCCGCCATGGGCAGGGACACCTTCCACCAGACCAGATTGCTCCAACCCCATCCAACCTGGCCTTGGATGAACAAAGCTCCTGAGAAAATGGGAGAGATACTACAAATCCTGACATTCAACTGGAACATTTTACTGAAATGTGGTTTGTATAAGCAGACAATCCAGCCCGTGAGTCTGAGGAGCTTTGCAATGGGACTACTAATGACAGCAGGTTATTTCTTGCATTTTTATGCATTTTTAAGCAGTTCAAGCTGAAAATTGGGCCAGTGCTGAGCAAGAGGAGCAGCCCTTTCCTGTCGCACAGTTTCCTGGTCTCACAAGGGGCTCTGACAGCAGTTTGCTCTGAGTATGGACCTTTCTCATTTCAGCGTGGCACATCCCCTGTTATCTTGCTCGAAATAAATAAGGTAAGATCAAAACCAGAAAATGAAGATGCAGCAATCAGATAGGGCTGTTTACACCTCAGGCTCAGTGGCCTGAATTTAGCACAGGTTTGTAGCAAGTTGCCAACTTCCTCCCTGCTCCTCTGATTCCTGATTACAATTTTTTTCCATAATGCTCCAGCACCCCTCGCTCGCAGGCACTGCTTTGAACTCCAGCTACTGCCTTGTAAATGAGACTCCAGACTGGAAAGAAAAGCTTGAAAACAATGACCTGAGGCACCTCAAAGCTGAAGAAAGCAAGGAGAGGAAGCAGAGATGGGATTGCTGAGGCTGTGCTTTTAACTCTCGTAATTTCCCACGCCATCTCGTTGTCTGGGGCACCCAGCGCTCCCTGACCAGCAGCCAGGGACGTCCTGGCACAGGAGCCACCACTGCAGCCAGGACTGGTCCCTCCTTGGATGATGCAGCTGGGCTAAGGATCACACAATAACTAAGGCTGGAAAAGGCCTCTGAGATCATCAAGTCCAACTTTCAACCAAACACCAGCACTCCCACTAAACCAGATTGCAGAGTGCCACATCCACACGTCTTTTGGATCCCTCCAGGGATGAGGACTCCAGCACCTCCCTGGGCAGCTGTTCCAATGCTTAAGTACTCTTTCACTGATGAAATTTTCCCTGATACCCAACCTGAACCTTCCCTGGTTCAATTTGAGGCTGTTCCCTCTCCTCCTGTCCCTGGTCCCGGGGAGCAGAGCCCGACCCCCCCCGGCTGCCCCCTCCTGTCAGGGAGTTGTGCAGAGCCACAAGGTCCCCCCTGAGCCTCCTTTTCTCCAGGCTGAGCCCCTTTCCCAGCTCCCTCAGCCGCTCCTGGGGCTCCAGACCCTTCCCCAGCTCCGTCCCCACCCATGGACAGAAGTGCTCCAGGGAGAGCTTTGCATCTCCCACCACCCCTGCCTCCCTTGGCAAACCTGCCCTGCTTCTTTTCCCACCTGAAAAACTGCACCAGGCCACTCAGTGCCAGCGTTCCCTTCAAAGAGAAGTAAAAACTGGGAAAACCCATTCCAAAGTAGCTGTCTGCAGCCTCTTTGGGAGGTTCTTTGAAGGCAGACCGCAGAAGGTTAGTGAGTCCTGGCACGTGTGAGCCCCTGCTCCGGGGGATCCTGCCTCATGCCGGGATAACGAGAAGTGCCCGGGGTCATGTGGAAAGGCAAACCTGGCCGTGGGATCCTGCACCTGGATGCCAGCAAGGATTGCTCTGCGGGCAGTGCTGGGCAGGGCAGAGAGGAGGGAGCAGCCTGGGAACTCGCTATCTGATGTTTCTCATGCCTCAGAACTCTTTTTGTTCCATAAATTAGGCTTTCGCTGAGGAAACTGAAGGAGATGTTTTATAGTCCTGCAGCCTCTGTCACTCAGAGTGATTGCCAGAGAGCCAGCACGTCTTTGAGAGGGGTCTGCAGCAATGAGCAGTGGGGCTGGGAGAGAGGGGAGCTGGAAGGGACAGCAAATGTGTCACTGTCACCTCCTCACGGTGCCCTGCACGTGAAGGTGCTGGCACTGAGTCCTGGGTGATGGGGAGCCTTGGGGGCCAGGGCAAGCTCGGGGCTCTGCCACGAGCTGTGTGCCCTGATGCCTTAGGATTTTAGCTTTTGTATTTCTCATGTATTTGCGATCCTGCAGTTCTTCAGTGTGTAACCCTAAACTCCACACACAGTGTGAGCTGCTGCTCTCCCATCTGGGTCAGACAAAACAATTCCTCTCCTGGCCTGGGAGTCAAGGACACCTGACTGCCTCAGGCCCCGAGAAATGTGAGCAGCAGTGAGCTGGGGGGAGCAAACTCGGGGTGAACGACTTCATCGCCTGAAGCTGTAATCGGAGGATTAACCCCAATCTGCAAACGGACCAAACTTATAAAAGTGTGAAAACCCCATGGTCCATTTTGGGTGTAGCCCCTGGGGGGGCTTCGTCTGCCCTGGATGTACCTGAAGGCCCTTCAATAAATAGAACCTCTTTTCTTCTCTTAATTTTGTCTGGCCTCTGCTTTTAGGTAGTCCCAAAAGGCATCAGCCCAAGCCCTTCTGTAGCTGCTCTGGGATCAGGGGAAGCTGGAGCAGGTTTTGGGTACAGGGGGATCCCAGGAGACTCCAGGTAATGAGTCTGTCCCTGGGACTGTGCCCTGCTGGTGAGGGGGTCAGGATGCCATGGATCATGCCAAGGATGATGCCAAGGATGATGCCAGGGATGGAAGGCAGGTGTGCCCCCAACCATGCAGCTTCAGTAAACATAATTTATTTTACATTTCCAAGGATATTGCAATGGAAATACCTGGGGAAGGTCCTGCTTGCTGCATCCCCAGGTGGTGCTGCTCCTGGAGAACACGGCAGGCCTGGTTCACAGCGGGAAGTGAGAGAAAGGCAGCCTAGGCAGGGACTGGAATTAGGCTGGGCCAGTTTCATTCTGCAGCCCAGGACACGCAGAGCAGAGCACTGTCCCACCACAGCCAGGGGTGCATGAGGGATGCTCTCATCCATCACTGGCTCTTTCCAGGCCTGATGAGCTGACAGAGAGGCCAGCTGGGCTGCTTTGGGAGCACTCTGCCTGGCTCCTCCCTGTCAGAAGCTGTTTCCCTGTGTGCCCTGCACAGCCCCCAGCGCTTTGGCAGCCGAGGCCAGACAAGTGCTGCGGGCTGGGAGCTCCAGCAGCAGCAGCAGCAGCAGCAGCAGCAGCAGCAGCACAGGGACAGTGGTGTCACTTCACAGCGAGCAGGCGAGGAGGGGAGAGCACAAAGCCCCCTCCAGGTGCTGGCACAGCTGCAGGTCTAAAGGCAGGTTGGCTCCTGGCCCTCTCCCCTCAGGTAACATCAGGCTGTGGCTCCACCCAGGCCTGTCTGGTGCAAAGATCCAGTGGGAGTGGGTAAACAGGAGCTTTGCTGGCCTCTCTCCACGCTGTCTCAGACCCTCTGCCCAGCACACGGAGGAAGGCAGCCCTGCCTGCCCTGTGTGACCACAGGAAACCACGATCCCAGCACTGCTGTGGGAATTGCACAGGGAGGGATCCCACTTACCAGGACTGCAGCTCCCAGAATCCCAGAATGGTTTGTGTTGGAAGGGAATTTAGAGCTCATCTTGTTCCAATCCCCTGCCATGGGCAGGGACACCTTCCACTAGCCCAGCTTGCTCAAAACCTCATCCAACCAAGATGTTTCTCTTCAGTGGTGCTGGTTTGTGCCTTCCAACAGGCAAATATTTATTGGCTGGTTTTGGTTCTGAAGCTGGTGGACACAGGAGGCTGCAATAAATGCATCACAGGAAATGGGATCCCCTGGAGGCAAAGGCAGGAACCCAAAGAACACCGAGAATGGAGCAGGGATGTTTTAGCCAGGGCCAGATCCAGAACACTCCAAGCACAGGGCAGTGGTTCCACTCTCGGACTCCTTGGGTTGTATTTCTTCCCCCCCAGCCACATACCCTGGCTGGGGCAGGTCTTGCATCTCTCTGCACGTGAAGATGAGACACAAGGGCACCTCTGGAAGGCCGTGGAATGAAGCTCCATCCTGCTTGGACGCAGTCTCAGAGCTCAGTGGTCACTATGGGAACAAGGACACACCCAGGGCAGGCTGTTCCTCAGCACACCCTCTCCCAGTCTCCAGTGATTTTCTCTTCAGGCACCTCCTCACCCACAAGGATGGGTTTCATTTCCATAAATTCAGCCCACAGTTTGGACAGTGATGCTTTCACTCCTGTTTCAGCGTGCCCCAAATGCTTCTAGTGTGGTGTGGTGCCAGTGTGGGGGATGAAAACTCATTTCCAGCTGAGCCCCCAGGGCTGATCCATGGCCTTGGCTCCCACTGGGATGTTGCCCAGGAAGGAAATTCAAGCAAGCACTGGAGGAAATAAAGATTTCTTCTTCATTACCTTTATTGAAATACATTTATGCTAAAGCCGCACTGTGTGAACCTGCTTTGAACGTTGCAAGGGAGAGACAAATCTGGGCATTAAGCACCCCCCTGCAAAGGATAATTGAAATCAATGGAGTTGTTGTCTCCCTCTGACACTGGTGTGGAGGCAAAGGGATGCTGCTGAGATCCCGCCAATAAGTTGGAGCATTCTGGCAGCAGGTGTGGCTCTCAGATATTCCCTCTGCCCCAGGGACTTTCAGCCAAGGCATCAGGAGCTGGAGCATCACGACAAGGCCAGTAGAGATTTTTTTCTTGAATTTAAAAAAAAAAAATCAAATTTTTAAAATTTAAAGAATCACCCCCGAGTTCAAAAGTCTCAATATGCTCTTAATACACTCTGCAGAAATCCACCCTCCCACTGCAGTCACAAGGGAGTGAAATATCACTCAGCTGCTCCTCTGTATGCTTTTATTTTTTATGTGCTTTCACTCCTTTTCCTCCAGCTTCCTGTGATTTCCAGACCTTGTTGAACACTGACAATGCCTCCCTATTATTGCAGCATCTCTAGCCTGCTGTCAGTCAGACTTCAAATCCAGTGCCTACAGCTCCCTGCTTCTGTGCTCCCTCTGTGCACACAAAGCTGAAAAGTAGCAAGGTGTTTTTTAAAGACTCATCTTCATTTTGCTGATCCTCTCCCCGAGAAAATCCCTCCCTCTCCCAAAATCTCTGCAGTGGATCTTTACCTGCCAGCTCTCCCAGTGCAGGAGGGGGAGCAGATCCTGTTCCTGAATCCAGGCTGCCCCAAATGAGATGTTCTTTATTCCTTCAGGGCGAGACAGGCAGAGCAGGGTATTCCAGGAAGGGGCTTGAGAAGAAAACGTTTTCAGCATTTCCTGGGAAGGAAAGAAAGGAGATGAGGAGGTCCAGGCCTGCCAAGGTAGAGCTGCCCTGCTGGGGCAAGTCCCCTCCTGGGCTGCTTACAGAAGAAAAACCTCATTGTTGGTCTCCAGAAATGATATCAGATCAGATGAACCAAGGGGAGGATTCCTCAGTCCACAAGGAGCTTTGAGAGTTGCTCTTCAAGGGCTTTGGGATAGAAAGGTGCATTCCAGCAATTGCCAAAAATTTTCCTCTGGTTGTTTCAGTGCTTCTCTATTAATTATAAATTAAATGGTTAATTATAAGATAAATGGTTTTAGGAATTGCATGCCTGGGCTTTGCAAAGGGGCTGTGGGTTGCTTGTAAGCACTGTGATGAGTGTGAGGATAATGTTTTCCTTGATATAATAAGATTAATTTTAATTAAGGAATTACAGTGTAATGGGTCCAACATGGTGCATGTTAAATAGATGGAAAACTTAGAATCATGGAATCGCCGACTGGTTTGGGTTGGAAGGGACCTTAAAGAGCATCTCATTCCACCCCCTGCCATGGGCAGGGACACCTTCCACTGTCCCAGGTTGCTCCAAGCCCTGTCCAACCTGGCCTTGGACACTTCCAGGGATCCAGGGCAGACGCAGCTTCTCTGGGCACCCTGTGCCAGGGCCTCAGCACCCTCACAGGGAACAATTCCTTCCCAAAATCCAATCTAAACCTCCTCTCTTTCAGTTTAAAGCCATTTCCCCTTGACCTGTCACTCCAGGCCCTTTTAAACTTTCCCAATGATGAATCTGAGCTGTGAATCCCTGCCCACGGTCAGAAGGATGCTGGAACGAGGTCCTGCAAGGACGGGCACGTGGGCTCTGTGCTGTTCACTATTTCTACTGATAACCCAGGAGAAGATCTAAAACAGGCACTGACCTCTGTGACAGGGACAGGACCCAGGGAACGGCTGCAGCTGTGCCAGGGGAGGGTCAGGCTGGAGATCAAGGAAAGGTTCTTCCCCCAGGGAATGGGCACGGCCCCGAGGCTGCCAGAGCTCCAGGAGCGTTTGGACAGCGCTGCCAGGGATGCCCAGGGTGGGGTTGTTGGGGTGTCTGTGCAGGGCCGGGAGCTGGACTGGATGAGCCTGTGGGTCCCTCCCAGCTCAGGAGATTCTGTGATTCTGTGAAAGCTTCAGGTAGCAAAAAGTTGATGGAGAGGTCTTGTCGCTGTTGGGAAGCAGGCTGGTGTACGTGGGACACGGCGCGCACTGAAACGGGGGCGGACGCGGAGCCGTTCCCAGTGGAGAGAGGCTGCGGGGCAGGCACGGCTGAGCTGGGAAGCAGCGAGACAGGGAAGGCGTGAGGGGAATCAGCCCTTGGAGTGAAGGTCCACAGCGGTGCCCCAGCCACAGGTGTTCAATAGCAGCCACAGCTGAAGGAGGATTCCCCTAAATTGGAGGAGACGTTTAGGAACGCACCAGAGGAGAGGTTCGATAATGAGAGAAAGTCAGGCAGGTGAATAATTCCCAAAGTTCAGTCAGATGAACTTAGCCAAGAGGAGGTTAAGGACGAGTGGTTCCAAAATAAGGCAGAGATTTAACACCAGAGGTCCAGCAGGATCTAAAGCTAAAAGCACAGGGTAAACTCATCCAGGCTATAAATAAACTATATGGGCTCCTTTAACGAAGAACATCCTCGTTAAAATGATGAATGAAGGCTTCTCCACCGCATGCAATGAACAATAATAGCTGGATGTGTTAGCTGTGGGTGCAGCCCAGTTCCAGCAGGAGCACAGGGATGGCTGTGGCGTGGAGGGGAGACGAGGTGACCCCGCTGTCCCTTTGGGACATTAAACTTCCCCAGGGTAGGGCTGTGAAGCACCAAGGTTACATTCGGATTTATCTCATCTCATGTCTGCATGGGCTCAGCTAGCAGGGACCCAGCTCTCCCTCACATGGCCACCTGACGTGGACAGAATCACACAGAATCTAATAAAAGACAATCAAAATAATTCTAACAAACAAAATTGAAAAGAATTCATTCTGTGGCTGGCCTGTGTCCAGTTCTGCAGTGGAGGCTGTGCAGCCCAAGGCTGAATTCCTGCCACCAGCACTCAAAGGCAACATTTTGTGAAGATCCAGAGGGGCCAAAGATGTTTGTGAGACCCACTGGAAGTCACGGAGGGAATGAAAGCCTGTGGTGAAGCCCTTGACAAGGGAGATGTGCAGGTGAGCAGGTCCCTCTTCACTGGGAGCACGGGCAGTGCTGGCTTTCATTCAAGCTGCTGACAGGCATTAGGAAAGAAGGATGAAATCCCAGATTTTTACCAGCAGCTTCTTTCCTCTGAGCCTTTTGGGGGAGAGCATCCATATCTAGTGCCCCTGGGACCACCAGAACCTGTCCAGCTCCTTCTCAGCTCCACCTCCTTTCCTCCAGAGTGGAAGCAAGTAGCCAGGTGTCAAAAAAACCATAAAAACATAAAATAAATTCTTTCTCATTGCACTTTATTTCGGTGCCTTTTAGCTCTGCAGTGACAGGGGACCTGCTGGGCCCTGCTGTTTGTGTTTCAGCCTGGGGACAGCTGTGGATCAGAAGCTGCTGGGTTGTTTTACACAGCCTTTCCCAGCCTGGCTCCACCAGGACCAGGCTTTGCTCCCTCCCTCTCCCAGCTGCAAACACAGCACTTCCAGAAGGCACAGCCTGGCGTGGCCGTCAGCCTTCACAAGGGCTTGTGTGCAGCAGAGGTGCAGATTCACACAGTCCTTACTCCAAGCCAGGAATTAATCTGTGGGGTATTTAACACAGTTTGCTCTCGGGATGGATCTCGGGAATTGGGATCACCAACAAAGTGGCCCCGTAAAAGCCAGTGACAATCCCTCCTGTCCCATCAGTGCCAATTACATCCTCCTCAGGGTCACACACATACAGATATTTTCTCTCAGTGGCTCTTCTTTATTTCTCACCTTTCTCTGTGAGCTGCCGTTTAATTTTATGAGTTTCGGGAGTGATCAGATGGCTGAAATTTGGAGTCTTTGCTTACACCCTGTCGCTGTCACATCCGAGACGGGTAAAGAAAACGACACAGAGTCCAGGCTCGTGAACAAGTGGAAGCGCTTTAATAATTTTCCAGCTACTTTTATAGGATAGATGGCAAAAAGTGTGTTGAGTGGCAATAGGTAATTGGTTCCTCGGCCATCCACCCCTTGAGAGGATTGGCCAAGCCCTAAGATACCTATTCCAAAATATTTTCAAAGTCAAAGCCAGAACAATCTTGCAAAACAGCCTGCAGGTGCAAGAAGTTTATGGAACTGTGACCTTGTTTAAAATAGTTTACATAGGAAAGACAGTCTGCTCACAGAATATTGAGAAAAGGCTGAAGAACTTCTCTGCTTCTAGCTTTTTAGCACCTACAGGCTTTGCATCTTTCTGCAGCTCTCTGACACCGCCCTGGCTGCAGCCAGGTGAGGGTCGGGCTCTGCTCCCAGGGAACAAGGGACAGGACAAGAGGAAACGGCCCCAAGTTGTGCCAGTAGAGGTTTAGATCGGATGCTGTGGAAAACTCCTTCAGAGGAAGGGTGGTCAGGGCAGTGGTGGAGTCACTGTCCTTAAAGGCCTTCAAAAATGTGTGGATGTGGCACTTGGGGACACTGTTAGTGGTGGGCTTGGCAGTGCCAAGTGAGCGGTTAGACTCGATCTTAGAAGTCTTTTCCAACCTTAATGACTCTAGAATTCAAGGATTCTGTGATCTTTTCAAAATCTCTTGGCACTTTGCTCTCAAGGCCTTTTTTCTTCCAGGAATTACATATCATGTTGAAAAAGCCAAGAGTATGAGACATGCTCTGACATCAAACTCGAAGTGCAAAACGCTTCTGACTCTGCAAGCTGTTCAAGGGGGAAAATCTCCCTCCTGCCGTGCCCCAGGGCATGAACAAGCACTTGGGCCAAGCCTGTGCCAATCCTGAGATCCCAAAGCTCAGTGGAGAGTCTGTAGGGTCACTGCTGTTGGCACAGCTCAAGCTGTTGGATGCTCAAGAGGAAAAGCAGACAGGTGAGGGGGTGGAGGAAGGAGGTGTGTGCTTTTAAAAGCTGAGAGAACTGAGACTGTTCAGCCTGGAGAAGAGAAGGCTCTGGGATCACCTCATTGTGGCCTTTCAGTACCTGAAGGGGACCTGGAAGAAATCTGAAGAGAAACTGTTTACAAGGGCCTGGAGTGCCAGGATGAGGGGGAATGGCTTCAAACTGCAGAGGGCAGGGTTTGATGGGATATTGAGGAGAAATTCTTCCCTGTGAGCTGTGGCTGCCCCATCCCTGCAAGTGTCCAAGGCCAGGTTGGATGGGGCTTGGAGCAACCTGGGATAGTGGAAGGTGTCCCTGCCTATGGCAGGGGGTGAAGGGAGATGGTCCTTTCCGGCCCAAACCATTCCATGATTCTATGATTTTAGGGTGTGCTTCCATGCTAGAAATCCTTGGGCTGTCACCAGCTGAGCTGCTTCATTGGGAGGTTCATGTAAGCCCAGCTTTACTGAATGAACTGCCTGGGGTCCGAGCTGTGGCTGTGCAGCAGGCCCAGCAAGGATCTTCACCCCCACCTCTGTAAGTTCAGAAAACACAGAATCATGGAATGGTTTGGGTTGAAAGGGATCTTAAAGCCCATCCCACCCCTCTGCCGTGGGCAGGGACACATTCCCATATCCCAGGGTGCTCCAAGGCCCGTCCAGCCTGACCTGGGACACTTCCATCACCAAACTCACCCTCTGGACACTGCTGAGTTCAGACGAGCCCAGAGAAAGGCACAGCCTCTCCCTACTGCTGTGTGTCCTTTGGGTGAAAAGTGGGAATTGATTCTCTGGGATGTGCTGGGTGGACCCTGGAATTCACAGGGCTCTGGAAAACACAGAGCTCTCTGGATTCTAATCACTGACATTCCTCACCTCTGTTCAGCCCTGTAGGACTGGGTTTCTTCATGCTGGAAGTGGGCTGGGTACAGATTTACGGGTGCTCCATACTCCTGGCCCTCCCAAAGGCCCCTGGCTCTGCTGCTCCTTGCAGGGCAGGACAGTCAGTCCCTGAATAATTCGTGCCTGCTGCTAGGGCACTGATTTCATATTCATCTGCTAATCTGCCTGGCCACATATTTTAAGGGCTTTAAATGTGATACATGCTATTAATCCTGGTACTGAATTATGAATTTGCCCTGAGAGGTTAAAGTGCTGCTCTCACTGGTCTGTCCACGGAGCTGCTCTGTCACTCCTGCTGTGTCCTGGAGCCTGCTGGAGTAACCGAGGGAAAAGGTTAATTGGGAGCTGCTCTGAGCAGCACTCTGGTTAAAGACCTCGGTGTTGGGGTATTTACTCAGCTGAAGCTCTCAAAACCTCTGCCCCAAATCCTTGTATTAGAATCTGCTCTTTTTTGAGATGAGCTGTGCTTACAGCTCGGGGCATGCTGCACAAGCACCACCTCAGGGGGCTTCCAGAGCCTCTGCCGCCATGGAAAGCAGGAGTAATGGTGCCTAAAAACACAGAAAAAAAGGGAGGTTTCTGGATCTCTGCAGTGACTGCTGTTTAAAGACCCATGGTGCTGCTGACCTGGCTGGGATCACAGAACCCCAGAATGGTTTGGGCCGGAAGGGGCTTTAAAGATCAGCTAATTCCAATGCCCCTGTCCCGTTATCCCCATTCCATGCTGGGCTTTGCCTGTCACCAGCTGGCACTACCCAGAGGGCTGCAGAGAGGCTGAGACCGCCCCAAAACCAGCGTGTCCCCTCCTGCCCAGGCCCAGGCAGGAAGGAGCTGGTGACACATCCATTCTGCAGAGCCATGTGAATGCTCTCAGCCTTTATGAACTCCTGCCTGGGTTCTTATTCTGCTCCCTCTGCGATTTTTCCCATTCCACTGCTGTCAGCAGCGTGTTTGTCAGCCTGCTGCAGTCATACCTGTGCCTTTGCCTCCTTGCCCCTTATTAGCTCGGGGAGAGAAGGCAGATTTGGTGGTTTCATGTCACATTAGAGACTCAGGAAGCTTCTCCACATCTCAGCAGCCGGGGGGAGACGAGGGTTTGCTGCCTGACCGGGGTCTGAGGGATGTACGTGGCTGTGCAGAGGTGACCTGCCAAGCCCTTTGCTGTCTGCATTGATGCCATGGGCTTTTTTCTCTGTTGCTGAATATAAACAGCAAAAAAAGAGTAGCCCAGGGAGATGAGACGTGGGGAACGGGAGAGGTTTGCTCCGCAGCAAGCAGCAGCACAAACTATTTAGAGGCTCACCCTGTCAGTAATCAATGCTCCTATTAGACGCTCCTCTTTTTTCTGCGGATCTCAAGCTACTTAATTGTTGATATCTAGCCACTGAATCAGTTCACAGTTCATTTATTCCATTATCTGCTGCCGGAGAGCTGACGTGGACACTGAAAATCCACAGTCAATTCCCACTGCTCCTCTGCCTCTCTGTGTGGAAGTGGAATTAAGGATACTCAAGATTTTTCCACCCCGTGAAGGTGTTTCAGGAAACCTGCAGCAAAAATGCTCCACTGCCACGTTTATGTGCTCAGCCCAGCATGTTTTACAGCCTCAGACTGGAACAGCAGTGCTGCTCCTGCTACAGCATCCACAGTTCAGGTGCTCTCGGTGGGGGATGCCTTAATTGCTTCTTAATTATTAGAAATTGTCACTGCTCTGAAACAGGAGGAGTTTCCACTCCAGGATCCCAGGAAGCCCTTCAGCCTTTTTTCCAGCCTTCTCTCTAACCTGGGAGCTGCACCCCTTGTTTTACAGGCCACCAGCCTGAGGCTGTATTGGTTTGTACCCGTGAAAAACAGAGCAAAATTCCTAAAATCTTCAGGGGTTTGGGAACCTGGCCGAGCAGAAGCCACTCCTGAGCTGCCTGTGAGAAGCAGTGGTTCCTGTTAGTGGGCTGCCTGTATTGCACCGGCGTTCTGCCTGACAGCACCACCAGAGCTGGTTTGTACAGTGCGGTTGTGTCTGATTCTGCAGCCGACGGAGAATCTCATGGAAGGAGAGGTTTGTGTTCCAGCCCAGCCCTCGCCGTGCAGTGGGATGCAGTGACAGCCATAAAGTGCCCAGATAGAGCTGCTCCATGATTACCAACCCCAGGAGCAGCTTAACAGATAAAGCCATTCCCTTTACCTGGAATCTGCTCTGGAACTCGCTGCTGGAGAGCTTGGATGAGCTGAGCCAGGGGGTAATTGCTAGTTAGTATGGGTTATTGTTAATTAGTGAGCCAGGGACTGGAGGTGGCTGCTGAAGGCTCTGTGCTTCCCCCAGCTTCTTCCCGGGGTTTCATCCTGCCTGGGAGCCTGGGAAAGGTGGTGTCACTCATCCTTCCTCATCCTAAAGGGCTCAGACATGTCAGAGTGTGGGCGGTTCTCAGGCGGGATTGGCCCTGGTGATAAAAGATAAACTGTTCTTTGGCAGAATGGTGCAGGTGAATAACATCTCTCCTCTGAAATGCCTCTGAGCCCATGCTTTAACATCCATCTTCAGCTCCCCTCAAAAAAACAACAGCAGAGCCCACCAGGGAGAGATCTCAGTGCTTCCTGCCCTGTTGATGAGCCATCCTCAGGTCGGTTCGTGCTGCTGCTGAACTGATCAAAGTTGCGCTGCCTCTGCAAAGGGGACCATCAAAACAGCCCAGTAACATCCTGAAGCTCTTCCTGAGGATCTGCTCAGGCAACAGGGACCCATGGAACCTCTCTTCTTCTGTGGTTCATACCTCAAACCCCTTTGCAGAGGTAGGAGCATCGCCCAGTTCCAGCTTGACACAGGAGGGCTGAGTGTCAGTGCAGCTGCGGGTCCCAGCATATTAAAGAAGCCATGAGAAAGTAGCAAATGCATCTCCCCAGGGTAAAATGTATCCCCTCTGCCAGTGAAGGGCAACATCCCATTGCTGACACCTTCCTGCCAGCACCAAAAATCCACGCCAGTGCTTCTGGGCTCTACAAAGGGCACAGAGCCTCACTGCCAGGGCAACACACAGCCCCAGCAGGGGACAGAGCATCTTCTGTGGGACTTCTCCTGCCTCACAAAGCGTTGTCCTTGTCTGTGCAGGTCCCTGGTTCCCCAGCTGTGGTCTGGTGGCCCAGGAGGCTCCTGGGAGTGACCTGCAGCTGGTGCACGAGCTCACCACATCTGCGTGGTGCTCTCTGTGACATCCAGGTGGCACAAGGACATGGTGGCCCAGGCAAATGCTGGCAGCTGACAGCACCCTGAGGTCCAAACAACTCGGGGGGTGTGAGTTTTGAAGGGTTAGAGGCAGCCTCTGCTGTGCAGGATTTTTCTCCCCTCAGTTTAGAAAGTGACACCTGTGGTAAGACAAGAGGAACGAGCTGGGTTGGTGTCCCAGGGAGTAGAGACAGAGCCCAGGCAACTCCCTGGGATGAAATCCCCCTGGTTCCAGGCTGGAGCAAGGAACAAGGAGCTGAGTCAAAGGGAGGGGTGGCAGAGGGAATTGCCCCATTTTACCGGGGCATCTGGGCTGGGAGGCACTGGAGGTCTTGGCCAAGGACACGAGCACCTGGCCACGCCAGCTTGTGGCTGAGCCACCCTCCCACCTCACAGATCTGCCCAGAGCAGATGTCCCTGTCCCCTGTCCCCCTCGGCAGCCGTGTCCCCCCCGGCCCTGCTGTGGGAAGGGCCAGTTGTCCCCGCTGCAGCAGACAGCATTCCTGAAGCTCTCCCTGGTATCCCAGCAGTAACTCCCTCTCCCCAGCTCTGCAAGCACTCATTTGGCTCTTGTTATGGGGTTATTTATAGCAACTCTGCCGAGTGTTTTGGAATCAGGAGAAGGGCACGGAGCTAAATACAATAGCATCACCTCGTGAGAGCTGACATTTAAAACCAGGGATCTCATTACCCAAACCAAGGGAGACGGCAAATGTCAGGAAGAGCCGGTGGCTGTTGGCTCCGTGCTGACTCCAGGCTGCTGGCTGCGGCTGCAGCGGGCACAGGAGGCCTTGGCAGCCCGTGGGGACAGCCCAGGGCCCGGGGGGACACCTCCAGCACCCCTTCAGAGGATACAACCTGTGCTGCTTTATCCAGGGCTGGCTGGAAACAGCAGCCACGTGAGGCTGGGTGTGTTCTCAACACAGGAAAATGTTCCATCCCGTGTTTGGGTTGTGTGTTCCTGTGGCAGTGAGGCTCCGTGTGCTCTCCCTTTCCCAGAATCAATGACTGCCACCACCATTCCCACCCTCACACCCTTCCCCTGACGCCAGGAGGGTCAAACACATTCCTAGACCTGACCAAAAGTATTTCCAGCCAGACCTGGTGTAAAGAGCAATTTCCCAGCCTGCTTTTTCCTCGCAGAGGAATTCCAGTGGAGAGCTTGTCCGGGCTGTGTGAAGTAGTGCAGCTACCCAGAAGCCCAGGTTAATATTCATGCACCGTGCAGAATTCCGAATACATCCAGGATTTCATATACATCCACCTCTCATCACCCACGTCAAACTGTCTTGACAGCTAATGAGGGAGGCACAGCCTCGAAACCAGCAAGTTGTAACTGAGCAAATATGATAAACAACCTGTTTCCAGATGGCTTTTTATGTAAAACTATTTATGCAGCGTTGATAGATGGCGAATTTTATGCCAATAAATCCTCGTATTTTAAAACATTTGCCTTCTTAATTGCCCAGTTTACATGTAAAATATGTTTATGTGCATTGCTAAGTCAAAAAGTGGCCTGGGAACAGCTCTGGACTGAGTAAGCACTGCTCCTGTGCTGGCCCATTTGCCTGGGCTCCGGGGAATAGTGTCACAGGAATGTCACTGGGAAGTCTGGTGCTGAACAGGAGCCAGAACCTGATCACAGGAGAGTAAGTGTGGTTGTTAAGCTCCTGTCTCTGGCTCGAAGGTGTCTGGGGGGAATCTGGGCCCTTGAACGCTGCCAGGGAGATGCAGCTGGGGATGGATCCGGTGCTGGGAGCGAGGCAGTGGTTTGGAGGTGGGTGATGGTGCTGCTGCAGCCTCTGCTTCACGTCCCTAAACTCATATCAGGGAATCCCCAAATGGTTTGGGTTGGAACAGACCTTAAATATCATCCAGTGCCACCCCCTGCCATGGCAGGGACACCTTCCACTATCCCAGGCTGCTCCAAGCCCTGTCCAACCTGGCCTTGGACACTGCCAGGGATCCAGGGGCAGCCACAGCTGCTCTGGGCACCCTGTGCCAGGGCCTGCCCACCCTCCCAGGGAACAAGTTCTTCCTAATATATACTCTGAGCCTCTCTCAAAGTGGGCCAGCTGTGTTTTGGGCAGAGGTTGTCATCTGACCACTTTGTGCTGTCCCCTAGAGAGAACCCATCCTGCTTCTCCACGCTTTACCAAGCTTCCTCCAGAGCCAGCCAAACCCCTCTTCCATCCCCTCACCCTCTGGAAACACAAATTGAACAGAGATAATGCAGCAGGAGGCTCTGAACCAGCTCTGCTGCTGAGCCTTGATCCCGAACCACCAACTCCTCTGGGGACTACAGGGCACCTTCCATGTGGTGCTGACTGCAGCCCAAGGAGCTGAGCAGTGGCAGGAGCAGGAGAGACAGAGCCCTGTCAGCCTCTAATGCAATTAGTTCGTGGTGTATCTGCATTCTTGTTAGTGGCTATTTGCTCTAATGGGTTCAATCATGTACAACATTAACATAAATTGACACCAAGCAGAGTTATTCCTTCGGAAATGTTTGCTCATTTAGGATTGTTGGTCTCAACTCTGCAGTATATGGGGTGTTTTATTTAGCCTCTAACTCATTTATTGGGTATTTATAGAAGAGGGCTTTCCTGAGCAGTAAAACCACAGGGCTTTGCACACAACAGCTCTGTCCTTCTGACAGGTTTATTTGGGTTTGCTTCTCTGCGGGAGAGCTTTGCCTCGCTCTCTTTTCACCTCAGCATTGCCACTGAAGTCATTAACCAAAGTCTGCCCTGTCATTGGTGATGTCCAGGCTGCTCCTTGCGAGGGCAGGACTGGGAAGGAGGTCAGGGCACCTTCCAGGGCTCCCCAGACGTGGCTGAGCTGTGTGGGCACCTCCGGCACTGCACAGCTGAACCTGCAGGGCAGAGCTGCTGGCTCCCCTGTGGGGGCAGGGAACAAACCCTGCAGATCCCTGGGCTGCTGTTCCCTCTTCTCCAGCCCCATGAGCACCACCAAATCCCAGAGGGCTCCGACAGCATCAGCCCTGCCTTGCTTCACAGAGAGCAGGAAGTGAGCAGGGAATCACAGAATCACAGAGAATCCTGAGCTGGGAGGGACCCACAGGCTCATCCAGTCCAGCTCCAGCCCTGCACAGGCACCCCAACAACCCCACCCTGTGCATCCCTGGCAGCGCTGCCCAAACGCTCCTGGAGCTCTGGCAGCCTCGGGGCCGTGCCCATTCCCTGGGGAGCCTGGGCAGTGCCCAGCACCCTCTGGGGGAAGAACCTTTCCCTGATCTCCAGCCTGAGCCTGCCCTGGCCCAGCTCCAGCCATTTAGAGACTTCGTGCCATCCTTTCAGATTTCTGGGAGAGCTCCAAGGAGTTTTTTAGCTTCAAGAACAAAGTATGCACCCAGCCAGGCTCCCAGTGACCCTTATCCTGGTGAGAGAGCTGAGCGGGAAATCTCTTGTGCAAAGTGTGAGACACTGAACTCTTAAACACTTCAAATGAAACACTTAAAATGTTTCCCTAAAGCCTTTGCTCCCAAAGCAGCCTTTTCCCCAGCAGAGGTGCTGGGAATGCCCCGTCAGTGGCATTAGAACCTCTCCCGAATTCTTCACAGAGCTACAGGTCCAAACAAAACCATCATAAAGGAAGATTGGGTTTGGTGAGGCTCAAAAGCACAGGAAAACAATTTTGGGAATAAATAATAAAATAATTTAGGCTTTGTCAAAATGTCCTATTTTGATTTTCAGGCGGTTTTTTTGTCGCCAAGGCAAGAAAGGCTTTGGTTTCCAAACATGTTTAATCTTGGACTAACCAATAGGCAGAGAAAGAAGAAATGTCAAATGTCATCTTCCTCTGGAGTTTGTGAATATGGGACATTTGACAGCCCAGGACTCTACTTGGCTGTGCAAAAGAAAAAAAAAAAAGCATGGTTTGCAAAAATAGCATGCTTGGGGGGAAAAAAGGAAAGAAAAAAAATAAAGATGAATAAAAAGAAGACAAAAATCTTGACTTTTCATTCTAACTTGACCAGGATGCTGGTTTTGCTTTTTTAAAATATGAAGACTTTTTTTACCAGAAGAGAAAACCCTTCCCTGTTTCTGCTCCAGTTATCACCGTGATGGGCATTTTTAGATAAGATTTTGATGGGAGGAGGGAGTGGAGAGAAGTCCAGGACTTTCTGTGTTAACTTACACGTTCTGTGCAGCTCTTGAGTGGCACTCTGCATTAAAAACCTTGAAGATCAGGATTTTTGGGACCGCCACATTTGCTGGGGCCTAAACAGCACACGGAGCTCAGGAGGAAGCCCACGGAGAAGGGGACAAGATGCTCACACAGAGCATCCATCAGGGCTCCAGCGGAGACTGGGCTGAACTGGGATTGACACAGCACAGGAAAGGCAGCCTCACTTCATCCCACCTCCCCAAGGAAGGGAACTGCTCCTTCAGCACCAAAGCACCTCATCCCCCACTCCATCCCCATTTCCAGAGGGTCCCAGGAGGCCAGGCCAAAGGAGGAGTGTGGAAAAGACAGCCCAGCCACCACCACGGGCTCAGCTACACGTCCTCCCATCTCCTTTTCCATCCCACATTTCAGTGACATTTGAGAGTCCTCTCAGATTTTAAAACACATGGATTTTGACATTTTATTACTCGCCTGTCTCAGTTTTATGGTTATTAGGATGGGTGAAAAATTAAGGTTCCTGGAGGCTCCGGAGAAAACCTCTATTTATCCAAAGGGCATGAAAAAAATGGCTGCATCCCTGTAGGTGACAGAAGGAAATTTAGGATCATTCCAGGCTCTCGGATGCTTTGCAGAATGAGCATTACCAGTGTCAGCAGCTCAGTCCCAAATCCTTTCTGCCGTGCCACTCTCATTTCATCCTTCTGTCCCCAGAGTCCGGGACACCCATCTGGGCTGTGGGCACAAGGAGATGTCCAAATTCCTGTGAGAAAGACACTGAGGGGCTGGAGCATGTCCAGGGAAGGGAATGGAGCTGGGGAAGGGTCTGGAGCCCCAGGAGCGGCTGAGGGAGCTGGGAAAGGGGCTCAGCCTGGAGAAAAGGAGGCTCCGGGGGGACCTTGTGGCTCTGCACAACTCCCTGACAGGAGGGGGCAGCTGGGGGGGGTCGGGCTCTGCTCCCACAAGGGACAGGATGAGAGGGAACGGCCTCAGGTTGCACCAGAGAAGGTTTAGATTGGATATTATGGAAAATTATTTCAGGGAAAGGGTGGTCAGGCACTGGCACAGCTGCTCAGAGCAGTGGTGGAGTCTCCATCCCTGGAGGGATTTAAAAGCTGTGTGGATGTGGCACTTGGGGACACGGGTTAGCAGGGCTCCTGTTGAGGAGGAGCTGGTGGGAAAGGAGCAGATTCCCCTGGGATTTGCCTGCCAGGCTGCGCGTGCAGGGTCGGCTGCTCTGGCACGGCCACCTCCCAGTCCAGGTGTGGCTCCAAGACACCTGCAGACCTGGGGTAAACATCCTTCTTCTCTCGAGGAAGTCCCTGCCTTCTGGGAAGCATCTGGAAAAACAGATCCCTGAGAATGCCAGTGCTTCAGGCCAGCCCTGTGGCTCGTGGGAGTCCATGTGGTCGCCTTTCCGTGTGGGCTCTCTGCCAAGACAGGGCTTCTTACAGGGCACTCGGGAACTGCTGTAGCAGCAGAAGTGGTGAGGGGGGCAGGGGGAGGAGGAGAGGAAAGAAGAGATTTTGGCTGGAATTTTCCTGGTGAAGAAAAGGCTTTGATGTGACGTGTCCCAGAAGGGCCTAAAAGGACCCCGTGCCAGGCCTCACCACCCTCAGGGGGAAGAATTCCCAGGCACTGCATGAGGAAAGACTCCTGACGAGGGGAAAACCCCAAACGTGCTTCTCCAAGGCACCTTGTATCTGTCTGAATCTGGGATTCTGTGGAAATGACTGGAAACACCCCGTGGCCTGCAGCAGATCATCTCCTGATTGCTGGTGGTGTTTCCACCGCGAAACCGCTGCTGCCCAGGATGCAGCCTGGATTCCGGGGTGGATTCCTGGATTCCGCGGCACTGTGTGACTGCACACGCAACACGGAGTCTTTAGGACAAGTCCGGTGCCTCCAGGCCTTGAGATGCCCATGGAATCCAGAAGCATTTAGGGTGGGAAAGCCCTCCAAGATCACCAGTTCCAACCCTAAACCCAGCACTGCCAAGCCCACCGCTAAACCCTGTCCCCAAGTGCCACATCCACGTGTTGGGGTGCACTGGGTGGTGGTAGAGAGACAGGCCCTGAGGATCAGAGAGAGGGGCTCTGTCCTGGGCCCGGAGGTGACCCTGGGAGTGCATCCAGGTCACCGGGGATGGACTGAGAGAGGATTGTGTGTTTATGGACAGACTGGGCCTGTGAGAAGTGTTCATTGGAGTTTGTGGCCTTATAGGGCATTGTTTGCCTATTACCATCATAGGTAAAATCTGTGCAATGCCCCAGGTGATTGGGGGACACTGTGGGGAACATCTTTCCTGTTTCTAGGATGTTCTATCCTGTTGGGTGCTGGGATTTAGGGAATTCTGACTGCGCAATAAACGGCTTTGCCTTTTCCATCTGATGAGCAAGGTCCTTGCCCGTGTGTCAGTACTGCATCCACGTGTTCTTTGAACACTTCCAAGGACAGTGGTTCCACCACTGGGAGCCTGTTCCAATGCCTGACCCTCATTCCAATGAAGAAATCTTCCCTAATACCCAACCTGTTCCTGTGCTCTCCCCACCCTCACCCCGCCCTCTCCCACCACCCCATCCTGAGCTGGGCACCACTCAGGGACCACAGGTTTTCCTGACAGCCTCCCCCGATGGCTTTCAAGCTTTTTCTGTGTATTTCCTATGAAATAGGAGAATAAATAAATAATGCATTTCTCTGGAAAGAGCACTAAGACTGAAAGCAAACAAAGGGGAAAAGCCAGAGCAAACAAACCCTCCACTATTTTAACAAATTGCCTGAAGAGACAAAACGTTTCATTTTGGCTTGAGCGTTTTTCTGTTGAGAGTAAGAAAAGCAACGAGCAAACAAACAACAGCAAGAGCAAAGTGAGCTTCCCCAGCCTGTTGCTATATTACATACATGACTTTTCTTTTTTAGTGTTTTCCCTTCAAAACACAGAGGAGGACGATGAAAACCCTTTTTACAGGTGTTAGCTGCCTTGCTCAGACTCAGGTGTGTGGCCAGAGCTCGGGGTCCCCGTGGCCAGGAGGGCAAGGGGAGGTTTGGAGGGGAATGGAGAGGCCAAAGGCAGCTCCTTCATGGAGCTGCTCCCTCCTCCCCTCACTTCTGGGCGTCCTGGGATTTTCCACCTGGGGCAGCACAGGGCAAAGCCTCTGAATTCAGCTTTACTGCTGCACGTGTTTGCCGCTGGCCTGAATTTTAGCTCCCAAAATCTCCCTGAACAGGAATCACCTGGAGCAAACCCCGGCACTGAAGCCTCTCTCCCCTTCCAGGCTGCTCCAGCTCAGGTGTGGAGTCTCCTGCTCGTCTGGGGGACACCCAACACACCTCCTGCGGCTCCTGCCAGCCCTTTCCCAAGCTCACACGCTCCGTGTACAACTCTCTTCCCTTTCAATCCTGCCAGAATCCCATTAGCTACAACATTTTTACAATCCCCAAGCCACGCTGGGGCTTTGCTCGACGTTCCTTCCCCAGCTTTCCCAGCTCCCTGGCATGGGGTCCAATTAGTGGGAACAGCTCGGAGCTTGGGAGTGGGAACAGCCCTGTCTTGGCAGAGAGCCCACACGGAAAGGCGACCACATGGACTCCCACGAGCCACAGGGCTGGCCTGAAGCACTGGCATTCTCAGGGATCTGTTTTTCCAGATGCTTCCCAGAAGGCAGGGACTTCCTCGAGAGAAGAAGGATGTTTACCCCAGGTCTGCAGGTGTGGCTCCTGCCAGCCCTTTCCCAAGCTCACACGCTCCGTGTACAACTCTCTTCCCTTTCAATCCTGCCAGAATCCCATCAGCTACAACATTTTTACAATCCCCAAGCCATGCTGGGGCTTTGCTCGACGTTCCTTCCCCAGCTTTCCCAGCTCCCTGGCACGGGGTCCAATTAGTGGGAACAGCTCGGAGCTTCCGTGCACTTCATTGTTTCCCGGTGCACGGCGGCGCCTGGGAAGTGCCCTAAATTTCCCCAGAGGATTTTTAATTATTGCTGCTGGAATTCATTCTCCTTTCCCTCCTCGAAGGCTCCTTCACCCCTCATCCACGTTTTCCTCTGAGGTACCACCAGCACTGCTCGCCCCAATTAAATGCAGCTCTCGTAATCACTTGCGGGCGATGAAACACAAAAATTTGTCTCCCCCCCACCCCCTGTTTTTCTGTTTGTCTGCTCTGAAGAACCACTTGTGGACTCTGGCTTGTATTCCCAGCTTTTGTAATTATGGGAACTGTCATCAGCGAGCAGAGAAATGGGCCTGGAAAATTAGAAACACTTGGAATTTGGCTTGTAATGTTTCAGTAAGAGCCTGAACCCAAGTGATCCAAAAATGGCTGTGTGAGTAGGCACGGGTACAAAATGTGTCCTGCTGGGCATGATTTAGGTGCTAAACCCCAAAATGGAGAGGCTCAGTTTCCCTATCCCAGGCAGAGATTAATAACAAGGGAAAATGGACTCAGGCTGATCTAGGGGAGGCTCGGGCTGGACAGCAGGAAAATTTTCTCATTGCTGGGTTTCCCATTTTCTCAATTCCTGATATTCTTCCAGCAAAACAGGGCGCCTCCCCCACCCTCCCATCTGCACTATGGACAAATAACAGATCTGTCCTCTGATGAACACACTGGAAAATGGACACCACTCCAGTGCCACTCCCCACCAGATTAGTCTCAGGGTTAGAGGAAGAACATTGCATTTTAATCCAATCTGTTTCTTGGAGTCCATTTACTCCTTTCACACCTTTTCCTCCAGTTAAGCCAAGGCTTAAATTTAAAAACTCTCCAGAAATTAAACAAAACAACTCTGTGGTCACAACAGGCTTTGGTGTGAAAGCCTGCTAATGAAACCTGCTGCTGTTTCCAAAGCATTTCATCTGGGAAATTCCCGGATTACATTTTTCAATTTATTTTTCCTTTTAATCCTCCCTACCTTTTTCTGGCTGAAATTCCCTCTGGTGTTTCAAGGCATTCTTGAATATTTACTGCTATTTGCTCCTTCCCCTCCGAAGTGAATTTGCAGCCAGTGCATGGTATGGAACAGCACGAGGAAACCGTACGGCAGCAGCCCCTGGTTGTCCGGAATCTGGATGGAGACAAGGAGCTGGAGGGGGCAGAGAGAGACCTGAGGGGAATCTTGGCTCTGCAGAGGTGACATTGCAGAAACTGCCTTTGTCCCTCTGAAAAATGGCATTAAAAGTGGCCTCATCCTGTACAGGAACAGGAAAGCCCCAATGAGATGCAGAAGAAATGGGAGAAGATCGGAACCCAGCGGGCATCGGCCCTGCAGAGGGGAGGCTGTGGAGGTCCCATCCTGGGAAAGGGAGCAGCTGCTGGAGGGGGGACAGGGTGAGCTGTCCCAAAGTGCCTTTTGGAGGTGGGAAGGGAGCTGGACATGTCCAGTTTTGTCCCCAAACAGCCCTTCCCCTCCTGCCCCCCGTTGCTACGAGGCCATGCTCCATCTCCTGCTTCTTCCCCCTCGTTTTACAGCTGCTTCCCTCCCTCTTTTCCTTCTTCCACTGTCTTTGCTTCTCCTTTCTCTTTTCATTCTCTTCCTTCCTGCTGCCTGGGTTTTATCTGTGACTTTTAAAAACGGGCCCTGGCTGTAAAATTCACTGTATGGATTATCCATTTTTCAACAGAGTGCTCCTGACGTCGTGTGGGGAGAGAATCCAGGAAGGAATATATAAAATATATAAAATACATAATAGATATAACTGTGATTGAGCAAACAGCACGAGCTCTTCCTTCAGAGAGTTCCTCACAGTTCACTAAGGAAAAACAGAGCCCAGACACTGAAACATAAATCTCCAGCTTAATTATAGACACCGAGGGTTGGAATTCCAGTGCTGGTGTTGGTGCTGCACAGCTCCTGCCTGGGTGTCTGCCCAGCCCAGGCAAGGAGCTGATGGAGCACTGAGCTGAGTAATTCCTCAAAAATACTCCATTTAGGAAAAGGAGCAGCAAGAACCATTAGCAATTTCAGCGTGTCAAGGAAACTGGGCATTTCATCCAGGGGAGGGAGGGCAGGAATCAGTCAAAGTGTTTTCATCAATGAGGCAAGAAAAATGGGCTGAAAGAGAAGGGAAATAGTGGGGACTTGGATGCAGAGAGAAGGCAGCAGGAAAAGATGGAATTGAAATCTTCCTTCTCATGAGAGGGACAGGGAGGAGGGAGGGGGGAAAGGGCGGCAGCAATTTGGTGGAAATTGTGTGAGCTGGCTCGCTTTTAGGACAACTGCTGAATACCTTTTAAAACTGACTTTAAAATCAATTGCATAACTTAAATATGTCTCATGAAACTGAGAGAAGGAGGAATTTCTTCACAGGAAGGGTGGGCAGCTGGTCCTTCCCCTGGTTTTAGGAGCTGCAGAGCAGTGTTGTTTTTCCCACAGACCCCCCCCAACATCTGGAGCTGTCACGCTGCAGTGTACTTGTGGTTTTTTACCTCGTTATACAACTGACACAAAAGCACAGCCCCTGCTCAGGTGTGACGCCCAACCAGGAGCCAAATAATGATGTCCCTGCTCCAAAGCAATTGTATTTGTGGGCAGGTCAGGCCTGAGACACGAGGGGAGGGGAAGGAAAGAGAGATGGGGAGACTCCATGGGCATCTCCAAAGGGCAGCATTGGCATCCCAGGGAGCCAGGCCTGGGAGAGGGGAGCTGGGGAGCATCCCAGCACTGCTCTGGCACAGCTGTGGGAGCACTGGGGGAGGCTTTCCAAGAGAAAATCCAGGCACTCCCTTGCAACCCTTCTCTTTGGGATGATCCAGCTGCAGCTCCATCCTGCTCCATCCCTTGCAGCCGCGTTATCCATTGGGTTCTGGGGAAACATTTCCAGCAAATTACAGGAATTCAGGCCACTCTCCTCACAGGGACCTCGGGCACCTCCTTCTTCTCCTCTCTGAGCTCAGCTTGGGCCATGCTCTGTGCCAGAGCTGCCACGAGCAGAGGGCTGGGAAAGCACAGGAGAGGTGTTAGGGAATTCTCTGGGTCCTGGAGCAGCTGAACCTCCTCCTGGCAGCTCATCCCCTGGACTCAGCCCCTTCCTCTGTAGCTTGGCCCCTGTTTTCATGCACAGAAACCTGAATTCTGTGCCCTGGCCTCTCCCACCCCTCAGTTTGAAGAGCATTTCTTCTTGAACCTTAACCATGTGATCTCTCTCCCCATTCCCCCTTTGACCCTGCTGGCTCCCTGTTTCTTTTCCTATCCAGGAGCACATTTAGCAGCTCAGGAGGAGCTAATGGGCAGGTTTCTCCATCATTCTCAGAACCATTAGTGCTCACATCTTCCCTCTCAGTAGGGCACGTTTGTATGTTTAATTTAAGAAGGCTATCTGTCAAAAGTGATATCTCGAGGTAGCACTGAGCTGGATAAATATGTCAGAAACAATAGCTCCTGCTGAGAGGAACAAATGTTCGGAAAATTCATCCTTTGGAACATCTCAAGACTGAGAAAATCAGGCCAGACTGGCACCTCTGCCCCAGAGCCCCTCACTGCTGCCCTTCATCCCCTCTGGCACCATGACCCTGAGAGGCACAGAGCAGCCTGGGGCTCCTCCAGCTCCGACAGGGAGCAGTGCCTGGGGCAGGGCAGCGAGGATTCCGCTTGGCACATGGACTCAGCTCCGGTGGGAAATGCTCCGAGGAAATGGGATTTACACACAGAAAGTGTCGGGGTTGGCCTTAGAACCCGGGGGTTGAGCCCTGGCAGTGATGTTTGCTGTCAAAGGAGCCCAGAGCTGTGTGAGCACCTCTGACAGATACAGGGCAGGTGGAGATATCACCCCAGTCATCAAGTGCACTAAAGATCAGGGAATCACAGAATCTCCTGAGCTGGGAGGACCCACAGGATCATCCAGCCCAGCTCCTGTCCCTGCACAAACACCCCAACAACCCCACCCTGGGCATCCCTGGCAGCGCTGCCCAAACGCTCCTGGAGCTCTGGCAGCCTCGGGGCCGTGCCCATTCCCTGGGGAGCCTGGGCAGTGCCCAGCACCCTCTGGGGGAAGAACCTTTCCCTGATCTCCAGCCTGACCCTCCCCGGGCACAGTTCCAGCTGTTCCCTGGGTGCTGTCCCTGTCACAGAGAGCAGAGATCGGTGCCTGTGCCTCCACTGCCCCTCATGAAGATGTTGAAGACCACAGTAAGGTCTCCCCTTAGTCTCCTCCAGGCTGAACAAACCAAGTGCTCCTCATAACATTTCCCCCCCAGACCCTTTCCCATCCTTGTGGCCTCATTTGGATGCTCTCTAACAGCTTAATGTCTTTTTTTATATTGTGGTGCCCCTGGAAGTGTTCTGGTCCAGATTTGTGCCCAGACAAGACTGTTGTCTACTGGCCCAATGTCTTGTGAGCCATAAAAAGCCTAAATCAGATGGACTCATCCCAAAAAGAGAAACTGGGAATTGTGGCTGTCCCGTGGCCACAGACAGGCTGGAGTCACAGAAAGCCCCCACTCCCAGTAACTAATCCTGGCCAGACTGGTTTGCAGTGGTGCGAGCCTTGCTTTCCAGTAGCCATCCCACCAGCTGGTTCACTGCATCCAGCTGCCATCATTCCATCCCTCTGCAGTCACTGCATCCATCTGCATCCATTCCATCCCTCTGCATCCATTCCATCCATCTGCAGCCATTCCATCCCTCCGCATCCATTCCATCCCTCTGCAGTCGCTGCATCCATCTGCAGTCATTCCATCCATCTGCAGCCATTCCATCCCTCTGTATCCATCTCATCCATCTGCACCCATTCCATCCATCTGCATCCACTCCATCCATCTGCAGTCATTCCATCCATCTGTATCCATCTCATCCATCTGCAGCCATTCCATCCATCTGCATCCATTCCATCCCTCCGCATCCATTCCATCCATCTGCACCCATTCCATCCATCTGCATCCATTCCATCCCTCCGCATCCATTCCATCCATCTGCAGCCATTCCATCCCTCTGCATCCATTCCATCCATCTGTATCCATTCCATCCATCTGCCCTGGATTGCCTCAGCCCCTGGAGCTGTGTGGGTCCCACCTGCATTGCACCCAGCGCAAGGTGGGTGCAGGCTCTGGACTCCTCTGGAACCCCAGGTGTTACTGCAACAGGAAAAACCAGCCCTGGGTGGCAGAGAGCTCTTCTGAATTAGGAAACAGCAAGGAGTGCTTGGAATTCTCTGCTGTATACGTGAAAAAATGCATCTCTAAAGCTGGCAAGAGAAGGGGACACGTCCTCCTCTGTAATCCCATGCTAAGGCAGTGCAATTAAACACCTCCACAGCAAATAAAGTCAGGGACAACGAGACGGGCAGAGATGCAGCAGCCCCTCCTGGTTTCCAGGGCAGAGCACGACCCCTGTAACCAGTGCTGAGTAGGGAATCCCACACTGGGGAAAGCAGGAGCAGCCCCGGGCCCAGCACAGACAAAGCCAGTTTGGCTTTTGAAGATGAATCCCTTCATCCCAGAGGTCGGCGGGCTAATGACAAGAAATACCAGAGTTAAGGGAGGCAATCGCTTCAATCAGGTAAGTGATTAAAATCGGGCTTGGAAGCGCCCAAAGGTCCCCTCTGCTGCTGTCAAAAATGGAGAGGGAAAAAGGCAGCCCTGGCTGAGGCTGAGGTGTTCAAAGCGTTCCCAGCTGCTCCGGAGCTTGGCAGCTCCACTGCTCAGCAGGTGCCAAAACAACCCGACACAAAGCTGGGATATGGGACATTCAGCCACCTGAAGGATGCTCCCGGGAGCGGCAAACTCAGCAGTGGAGGGGCAGAAATGGTCTGTTTGTCCCTGCTTTCCCTCCCCCGAGAGCACGGAGTTCAGAGCTCACGTTTGGCTGCTGGTAAATGCTGGATTTGGAGGATCTAGCACCGGATAAAAGATGCTGTGGGTGCATGAGGAAAGGCACCACAGGCTTTTCCCAGCAGATCAGGTTTGCTCAGGGCCACACGGGGCAGTTTTGTGCTGCTTTATCCCAGCCCAGCCACCCGTCTGCACCACTGTCCCTTCTGTGCAGTCACTGCCTGTCCTCCTGGTGCCACACAATGGCTGGTTTTATCTTCCAGCTCTGCAGGAAGGTGGCCAGGCACTGATAACAGACTGGCATCAAGCCGGAGCTGCAGGAGGATGCTCAGGTTTGGATTTCATGGATGTGGAGAGAGGCTCATCCCATTGCAGCCACTGCAGGGCTCAGGAGGGGAACAGCCTGGTCCTGGCAGGACCGGGTGAAAATGTCCTCTAGTGGTGTCAGAACCTTTGTTACTCTGGTGGGAGCTGGGATGACCAGTTAGGATCAGTTTCCCATGAAGAGGCAGGGCTTGCATCTTTATTTTCCAGAAGTGAAATAGCACTAACATGGAAAAATGTTGTTATTCTGCCCCTGCACGTCCCTGTCCTCTCAGAGAGAGAGCTCAGCCTGATTTGTGGGCTGACACAGGAAGGGTTTGTTGGTTCCAGTGCAGTGCAGCTGCTGGAAGGGAGCTTCATTTACTGCTGCAGCTCGCTGGCAGCTGATGGAAAACTCCCAGATTTTACTGCTGGAGAGACTTGCTGTAAATTTATGTGGTTTGTTATAAAATCCACATCTGCCAGGAACGCACGGCACGGGAAAGCAGTGTCAGCACACAAACAGAATGGAAGTCATGAAATAATCAGGGCTTCTAACAACAGTTTTGGAAGTAGGAGATGGATTGGGGTCTGCCAGAGCCTGTCAAACCCAAAGGAATTCAAATAATTCTGAGCTTCAAGGGGCTGGCTCAGTGTGGGGACACTGCAATAGAAATGGCAACAATAATCTGGGCTGAAGGAAACCCTTGGCCAGCCCAAACCTTCCTCCATGCCCTCAGTTTCTCACTGAATGTCACAGGGAGAAGCCCTTCCGTGGCTCCAAACCTTGTGAATTCTGCACACAAAAATAAAAGCCATACATTACAAGAAGAAATGAAGGACTTCCCTGACAGGACCACGGGCAGGGATGAGCTGTTTGGGAAGTGTTTATGGATTTGGAGCTGCATGAACAACCTGGGCTAGTGGGAGGTGTCCCTGCCCATGGAAAGGGGTGGAATGAGATGGGCTTTAAGGTCCCTTCCAACCCAAATTATTCCATGTTCCTATGATATAAAACTCCAGGTGCTTCTGTGGCTTTAACTGCATTTCCTCATGACCCAAAGTTTCTCAGAGCAGCAAGAAAAGGGAGCTGGCTGCAAAGACTTGCAGAAAAACCTGGCTGAGCAGGCAAGCAAATGCTGGATTAAGCCTAATATGGATGAATTCATATGGTGCATGTGCACACGGATAAATGGGATGCTGATCAGCAGTGCTGTGTTTCTGATATTGGGCTCTGTGCATGCAGGGTGGGCATCTCGAGGCTCTGTGAAAAACCCAGAAATGGTCAAAAAAAGGTGAATGAAACAGCAGGAATTATTAGGGAATGGAAGAGAGAACATCTATTTTGGTGCTTTCTGCCGCTGCATAAATTCATGGCTTCCCAGCGCCTCGAGAGCTGGGCACAGCCTGGGCCTTCTGTTTGGAAAAGAGCAAAGTGGGAATGAAAGATGTCCAGGGGAAAGCAGCAAAGGTCATCAGAGGTGTGAAACAGCTCCCCAGTGAGAAGCAGCCAAGCAGATTAGGGCCTTTCAGGATGGGAAGCAGAAAATTGGAATAGAGAGGCACAGGGGAGGGAATGAGACACAAAGACAGGAGGGAGGAAATGAGTCATCGTGGTCTATTCTAATGCAAGAATTTGGGACCCTGAAGTGAAATCAGTAATTGGAAGGTTCAAAACAGGCCTCAGGAGGCCCTTTTCACACACTCCAGAGCTCAGCTGGGGATCTTCTTCCTGCAGGAACCTGCGGACAAGAAGTTTTAGACGAGTTCAAAAAGCAGCTGGGCAAGTTTGCAGAAGAATAATCCATTGAAGGCCTTTAAATTCAACAAAAGACTGAGGCTCAGGGAGAGCACAGTCTGCTTGTTCCAGGCTCTTGGGACAGGGATCAACAGAGGTATCCCTGCAGGTGCCCCCTCCACTCACCGGCAGAAGCAGCTCCCTGGATTTTTGCTCCCATCTAACACAGCTGAGCTTAACTGAGGCAGCCCAGGAACACTCTCTGATGTCTGAAAGCACTTTAATGCAAATTTCTCTCCTTGGGCTCAGGTTTTAGGCTTGCAAACATCCTCTGCTGCGCTCTCGGCAGTGATTTGGGCACGAGCGAGGATTTGGGATGGGAAGGTGGGGCACAGCCCTGGCTGCGGGGCAGCATCTCCCCTGCTGCTTCCCAAAAACTTCTCCAGCCACCACAGGGAGCATCTCAGCCGTCCTTTGGCCTTCTGAGCTGCAACAAAAGCTCGTGGCTGGTGACAGGCAGTGAACACCTGTGGATGCTGAAAAGCTTTGGTAGAGAAATCTTTCAGCTTTCTGCAGCGTTCTGTGAGAACTTTGCAGTTCTCACAGAAGCTATGAAAACACAGCTATGGGTTTTGTAAACTCACTCCTTATCCTGCACCTGGGTTTGTTATGCAGGATTGTTATGGTTCTGGCCTTCTGATATTTTGGAAGAAGTGTCTTAGAGCTTGACCAACCCCCTCAAGGGGTGGATGGCCGAGCACCCAACTGTCTTATGCCATTCAACACACTCTTTGTGAACCCTGTTATAAAAGAATGATTATAATTAATTAATAAAGATCAGAACTGCTTTCCTCCTGAACTTGTCGTGCCATTCCTCGCCGTCAGTGCCGCTCACAGCGACAAACACCAAAGTGTGGCAGGGGTTTCTGGTGCAGGGTAATGGGTCCCTGCTTTCACCCTGAAGAAATCCGGCCTCAGCGCGGTGTTTTATATCCCCACCCAAGGGGTGAGGGGGGAGCAGGAGAAGGGGAGAGATGGGAAACAATAATTCACTGAAATACGTGCTTTAATCAAAGCCTGTAAATTACCGTAAGTGATGTTTTAACAAGACACAATTGCGAGAGCCGAGTGATGTTTCTGTCGTTACTCTGCGGTGTGTTTTTGTTTTTATTTAACAACCAAAACACAGGACTCAATTTACAGGGCTTTAGCCATGGTAGATGAATTTTTATGGGATAAATTCACACTCCAGCTTTACTATCAGGTTGCAATATGAGGAGCTGGGCCTTTTTATTATTATTAGACCAGGCTGTCAAAAGCAGTTATACTGCTCTCCTAAACTAGATGCAAAATCACTTGCCTCTGTGCAGCATCAATAAAAATGGGGCTTCTCTTACTGCCAGAATTCCTTTTTCTTTTTTTTATTCATCTTGGGAAAACGGGATCACAGCCTCAGCTCCCTCTTCTTTCGCCCAAACCAAGCCACTCCTCCAGAGGCTCTTCAGGCAGAGCAAACTGGGGCTGGCTTTGCACAGAACCTGAGGAACCACAGAAATGGGGGTTTGCTGGAGCTCTCTGGCCCAAGATCCTTCTCAAAGTAGGATCAGAATCAACACTAGACCAGCTCAGCCATGACTTCACCCAGCTGAGCCTTAAAAACCTCCGTGGACAGTGATCCCGTGGCCTCTCCAGTGCTGCACTCTCCTCACAGTAAGTGAGGAGTAAAATATGACTGAAATCACAGTAAAATATGAAAGTGTGAAGGAGAAATGGGGATAAAAAACATCAGTGCCTTTTAATTAATATTTCTACTCTTTCTAACACCTTTCCTGGAGCAAAAACCAACTGCCCAGGGTTGCTGGGCTTGAACCGCGAGCTGAAGAAATGGCTGGAAAACTTCACTTTGTTGTGTCAGCCAGCAAGTGGAGGGAAGGTGCCCGAGGCAGTTGGAAAGCTCTGAATCACCAGGCGAGCTGGGGTTACTGAGTGGAACCTCCAACCTGCCCCAGAGAATTTCCATCAGCAGAAACTTGGTCTGGGCAGGGCAGCGCAGGAGCCGAGCTCAGAAAACAAAGCTCATGTTCAGTGCAAAGGTTTCCACCTCCCTGCTCGCACAGACAGCAGCCCAAGAGCACGGAAATCATCCTGAAATCAGCGTTAAAGGGCGGTTTGTGGTGTTTGCTGTCTCCACAGCACCGAAGCTGATCCATCTTGTTCCCTCACACTAAATTTGCTGTGACCTGAGAATCACAGAATGGGTTGGGCTGGAAAGGACCTTAAAGTCCCACAGGCAGGGACACCTTCCACCATCCCAAGCTGCTCCAAGCCCCGTCCAGCCTGGCCTTGGGCACTTCCAGGGATCCAGAGGCAGCCACAGCTTCTCTGGGCACCCTGTGCCAGGGCCTCCCCACCCTCATAGGGAACAATTCCTTCCCAATATCCCACCTTCTTCAGCCTAAGGCCATTCCCCTTGTCCTGTCACTCCATGTCTTTGTAAAAACTCCCTCTCCATCTACCCTGTCAGAGTCATTATCATTAATCAAATTAGGTGTAACAAGCTAAGTAAAAATCTGCATGGTAATTTATGCAGATTGCTGTGTAAGCTCTTAAAATGCTGGGCTGAGGAAAAACCAAACCAAAAAACACAAACACAAAATAAAACCTGCAGCTTTCTTTGCTCTAATTAAATCCATCCTGCTCTGCCTGCAGGTGCACAGACCCTCGTGTTCATCTCTTTCTCTGATCAGACTCTGTGCAAAATGACAAATTAATAACTTGAATAACAACAGTTCAACAGGAACAGCCTGATTACAAATCTTGATAGAAAGAGGTATTGTTGCAGGAGTGGTTTCTGTTTAAAATGCAGTAAATCAGATGTCTCTGAAGGGAGGAAAGTGCAGTTTAAAAACTTATTTAAATGAAGGAATGGTAAATAGGAGAGGCAGTGCCCATTTCTCTTATTATATGGGTAGGATCCAGCAACAGAGAAACCTCAGCAGAGGAGCTGCTTCAATTTACTGTTATCGGAGGGGATTAGAGCTGAAGATCCCTGATAACCACAAGAGCTTTCCCGTGGTATTAACTGAGCTTGGCGATATTTTTCCTCCTTTAGAACACAAATGAAAAACCTCTTCATTTGCAATGCACATTGGATATTTCCTGCTTTAATGCAGCATTTCTCCACTGCAGTATCAGCAGGAACTTCTGCTCCCATTGTGCTGCTCAGGAGCAGAGTCCCACCGGGCTCCGGCTGCTCCGCGTCGTGAGGAGCCAGGGAGTGAGGAGCTCTTCCCCTGGTCCAGTGCCTGAATCAGACCCCAAAGCCACAGGACATGGCCCTGACATTCCCAAATTCATTCCCAGCGTGGGGTAAGGGGAAGAAATCTCTCTGCTCTGTGGTGGAGCTAAGGGGATGGAGCAGCCTCTCCTTGGCCAGCAATGCTTTAAGCTGTAGAACAACAGAATTCTTTGGGTTTGAAGGGACCTTAAAGATCATCTCATCCCAAGTCCAGCCACGGGCAGGAATAGCTGCTTTTATAGGATGGCAGCTTCATAGCCATGAAAAATGCTCCAAGGGGCACTGTTGCAGCAGGAGCAAGGAGGTCCCGTGTCAGGACCACGGCAGCAGAGCCCTCCCACCCTGCTCCAGCACCAGGAGGAGCTTCTAGGATTGAAGCCACTGCCTGAGGGTCCAGCCCTGCCCACCACTGCTGCCACCAGCCCCAGAGCCCTTCCTGCCACTGCAGCCCCTTCCCCAAGCCCCGTGGTCACCGCTGGAATGCCTTGGGTGGATCTCACACTTGGCAGCGTGCTCATAAAAAGGTTCATAAAAGCCTCTGCTGCTGGATCCGTGGGGTTGTGAATGGTCTGAGCTGCATTTTTCTCGTGTAACTGAAGTGGCCTTTTGGGATTATCAGGGAAAGCCAACACTTCCCAGAGAATCCAACGCTCAGGGAGGCAGATGACAATGGAAGGTGACCCAGCAGCCGGACACCAGGTCCCTCAGACCCCACCCAGGACACGGCCATCCAGTCTTGGAGACACAAACTGCCGGGTTCCTGTCTGTCCTCCATCACTGCAACATCATTCCTGCAATTCTGCCGGGTGCAGGAGAAGTGAGAGCCCAGAGAGGTGAAGAAATAAATCTTGCAGACGATTAGGGATTTTAAGCTGTAGCATTAAAAATTTATCTCTCAGATTAATGCTCACCTGCTGTCCAGTCCTGGAGGTGCCCAGCCCCTTGGGTATCTCAGTTCCCTTTTTAAAGGTCAGTTTCATCCACAGGCCAGTCTGGAACAGGGTGCGTTCAGAGAGCTTAATCAGAGACTTGCTGCTGAAATGGTGAGAAAGAAACCTCTTGGGAACACTGTCCTCGTGTCCCTGGGGCTCCAGCCTCATTCCAGCTGGCCTCTCTTATCCAGGAGGTGAGTGATACTGCCTGGATTTGGGGAGAGATCACAGAATCATGGAATATCCACACAGGGATCATTGATCCAACCCCAGGCCCTGCACAGACACCCCAACAACCCCACCCTGGGCATCCCTGGCAGCGCTGTCCAAACGCTCCTGGAGCTCTGGCAGCCTCGGGGCCGTGCCCATTCCCTGGGGAGCCTGGGCAGTGCCCAGCACCCTCTGGGGGAAGAGCCTTTCCCTGACATTCTTTGGTTTCCCTGTGCTCCAGGGACTCCCACTCCACCAGCTTTTGGAAGGAGCTTCCCAGACCTCCTACAAATGTCTCTTTAAGGCACCAGCAGCCCCATGTCGAGGCTGCAGGTTGGAAGTGTTTATAAACATTTAAACCACTTAAAAACCTGATTTCAACTACTTAAAACACTTAAAAAGTGCTGCCTACACATCTCCATCAAGGTCCTGGATCCTCGCTGGGAGAGCCAGAGCAGCCCCCTCCCACCTGCCTGACCCCTCCCGTGACTGAGCCTCATCTCTTCACTCCACAAAACAAATTCCCATCTACCTCAGATGTGCCTTTAAATTCCCATTCCGAGGCAGAACACCGGCCAAAACTCCCCAGGGACCTGATGCCAAAAGCCTGGGTGGAGGATGGAAAATGTTGTTGCCATGTCATGATTTCTGATGAAAAATTATTCCCTTGGAAGGCAACCCAGCACATTTCGCTGCTCCCAGCTGTGAGGCACCCAGCACTGCCCTGCAGCAGCCGGGACCATCAGCACAGCTACACATCCCAGCTGATTTTCCATGGGATAAATGGGTGGGAATAAAGACAAGCGTGCAAGCAAGCAGCTAGCCCTGCCAACAAAGATTCCTAAAAGCCTCTGGCGCTGGATCCGTGGGGCTGTGAATGGTCTGAGCTGCATTTTTCTCGTGTAACTGAAGTGGCCTTTTGGGATTATCAGGGAAAGCCAACATTTCCCAGAGAATCCAACGCCAAACCCCAGCCCCCAGCCTGGGAGCGCTCCCCAGCTCCCTCCCCTCTGGCTGCCCTTTCTCTCCCCCTGAGGGGCTCATCCAAGCCCTGATCATCACCCACCGCTCCCGGCCCTCAGCATGAGAGTGGCCAGGCATGGAACAGAGGAGAAGAGGATGAGGAAGGCGCCAGCCAGGGGAGTTTGGGCAAGCAGACAGGATTTTCGTCTGCTGCCCAGTGCCCACGTCAGCACAGAGCCCTGGGGCCCGAGGCTTCCGTGAGCTTTGCGTCAAGATTCTGACTCAACTTCTCACCTTTGTTATGCCCTCGCTCTGGAATTCAATAACGTGCTTTTGGAGCTGTCAGGAGCTATAAAACTTGTGTTCCTGCCCTGTTTTCCTGCCATTTGAGAAATCCACCTGCAATCTAATACAAGGGGGAGAAATCATATTATAGAGCCACAATATCGTAAATTGAGCAAGGGCAGGAATTCTCTCACCCTCGCCCTGCTGAGCTCTCTCATTCAGCCCAGCCTCGGAGCGAGGAGCTTGGAACAAACTCAGGGGAGCTAAATCACAGCAGGTACCACAGAGCCTCGGAGAGCAAGGACAGGGAGAGATTGCGTCGATGTTTTGTTTGTCTTTGTGCTGCCACCCTGCTGATTTGTGTTCCCAGGGACTCAGCCTGAGCAGGAGTTAATCCTCGATGATCCTCGTGGGACCCTTCCAGCTCAGGATATTCTGGGATTCTCTGTCCCCACAGCAAGTCCCGGGGAGTCATCAGCTCCTGGAATGTTCTGGTAGGACACGTGGCCCCTCTGACTTTGAGCCATGTGCTGTCCTCCAGCTTCCTCTTCTCCCATTTCTTTGGATAGCAGTGGAAATCACGCCATGGAGAGCAAATCCTCAAGGGCTGGGAGGAGGAAAAGCAGCACCAAACCCAGGACATTCCAAGTCCCTGCAGGGACCATCATTTCTGGAGAAAGACGTGCCCACGTGGTGCTCAAAGTGGAGCAGAAGTGACAGCATCGCTTTTCACCTGTGAATATGTCGGTATTTGCTCCCTGAGAGATCATCCAATGTCGCTGTTAAGTACCGAGAATGGCGAGTAACGACACAGTCCAAGTTCAGGAAGAAAGTGGTTATTTAATTAATTATAATTGGGTTTCTATAACTTGGTTCCCAAAGATGACAGGAGGTCATTGGATCTTGGACCAGCCACCCCCTGTCCCATTGGCCAAAGCTCACAACACCTACTTCAAAATATTATTTCACTGTGTGCCATAACAACTCTGAAAAACAGACCCCAGGTGCACAGATAAAACTCAGTTTACAAAAAACCCGTAGCAGTGTTTATCACAGCTTTCATGAGAACCACAGAGCTCTCACAGAATGCTGCAGAGAGCTGAAAAATTTCTCTACCAAAGCTTTTCAGCATCTACAATCCAATTCCTTTATTTAGGCTCCAGGCCCGAGTTTTGTGTTCATATTCCCTGAAAAAGCAGGGAAATGTCCGCTTTTGAAGGAACATTAGAGGACTTCAGAGCAGATGATCCATTTCTGAGAGCCAGACATGGACATAGTGGAGCAAGACCAGAAACAGCCGAGCAATTCCCAGAGCAGGAAGGAGCATTGACAATCACCCAATATTTTTAAATAACAAACAAACATGCGAC